>JAOTON010000847.1:0-101295 GCA_034440635.1 Lepas anatifera | reverse complement strand
CAGATCTGCCCCTCAGGGGAGCAGGGGGAAATCTATATGCATCATTGGATTCCTTTCATCGCGGCGAATCGAATAATGTATAATATGGCCTTGCTAGGTCAAATGGTGAAAATAACCTGACCTCGAGCTAGGTCAGGGTCACAGAGTGATCTGGTATGGTCATATTGCATATCGATTGACTCCACGTGACAATATAAGCACAATGCAAGCAAAATGGGAGCTTTATCTCAATTCAGTGAGAAGTCGACAAAACAATCACCCTATGCTCCCCGTGACCTGACATGAGCTTTGAGAGGTCAAATGCTTAAAAACTCAACTTTATGGTCAACATCGTGGTAAGAATAGACGGTTTGAGGATTTTCAGCTTTATCTATACATTATTTACTGAAAACGGGCCCATTCTATTTTTCACTATAGACTTATAATGGGGTGACCAGAAATTGACCCCACCTTAGGTCAATAATATCGAAATTCCGAGATAGCAGATGTATAGACCATAATGACCTTATCATATTGTGGAAGTTTCAAGCTGATCGGTTCGCTGATGTTCCCTGGGCGCTGCTTCAAACTAGTGATTTTAGGTTTCGAGGTCGGGTAACTTGACCGTGAATAGCTTCTTGACCTGGCATGACCTTAGCTAAAAAATTAGTCAATTGTGTAAAAATGATCTGGGATAAGGTACTGTAAGTTTCGTTGTTCTGCGTTTCTTAGTTTTTGAGCTATCTGGGGAAAACCAGGAGGGGGCGAATTTCGTCCCCCTCCCCAGAGGGGCGCGTGTTAAGGGTCGATAACTTCACAGAGAATGGAGATGGAGCACGATAATGAAAGATGAGAATGATAAGGCTGGAGAATGGTGTGTTTATTTGGTCCCATTGTGTTTTGCTTGTTATTGCGGCTCGAAATATACATTACAACCTATGCTGACATTGACCTGACCTTAGGTCAGCTAAAATGTAGGATTTGTCCTGACAGTCATATGGTACATTACTTAATCTGGCTAACAAGAGGTTAACTAGTTTAGGACTTTGTGTAAGGCGTTCTGTGCAGGGCACCTTTGCCCGCCTCTAAAGTGCTTAACAAGAGGATACCAAAGGTTCTTATATATTAGCTATAGCTTAGCTCTGTCAGTTGTTATGATAGGAAAAGTAAGTTTCCTTTGTATTTCATCAAACCTTCGTCGACTCCCAGTGATATCAAAAATGACCTGACTAAAAGAAATACCTGTAACACTTTCGGCGGAGATCAAACGGGATATTTGGCGCCGCGTTCCGTTTGTCGCAGCCAATCGTGGTTTCTGAGATCTTTGAGGGAGAGATGGCGGGTGCACGCCCCCCCTCGTACGTACGAAGTTGGTGCGGAGCCCGTACCAGCGCGTGTTCAGGGCCTTAGGCACTGAAGGCGGGTAGGGTAAAGGAGTGGAGGGCATCTTCCTAGAGTTGTGTAGTTGTAATTAAAGGGTGAGAGGACCAGAGAGGCACTCTTGCCGGTAGGCTGTCCATCTATTCATTGAAATTTGTCGGCCTCTCGAAGTTGGAATATCCGTCGTGTATATGTCCTGGTTTATATGTCCCGTATACCAGTTATGGGACACGAGACATTTTAAAATTCTGTTCGAGTTAAGCAGGCTCAAATGTTGGAGTTAGGGCTGCAGCAGAGTTTTCAAGGAACTTGTCTCAGAGTCTTTGACCTTTCCATCGGAATGGGAACTTCGCGTGACCACGGAAATCTAATCTAAGAGTCAAATTTAAGAGTCAATGTTTCTAAGGCGGATCCAGGATTGCCGATCGGGAGAGGCACCATCCGGACCAGGGGGCGCCACTTATGACCGGCAAAACCTATCAGGTGGGCGCCAAATCCTGTCGGTGGGCGCCGACTTTCGTATCGTGGGGGGTGGGAAGCGACATTTCAGGGGGCGCCATCGACCTTTCAGGGGGCGCTGAGGGTCGATCGGGGGCACGTCCCCCCCTTGCCCCCCCCTGGATCCGCCTATGCAGTGTTTAAGAGTCAAAATTTAAGATTCACTATTAAAGGTCCCGCAGGATGTGGGGACGACAGCCCGCCTAGGTGTGCCTTTCAGGTCAGTTGCCAGCCAGCCTTGGTGTGGGAGCAGTAAGCGGTGGGACGTCTGTCAGGTCAATGCCAGGCCTTGGCCGTGCCCTGAGGGTGCGTCGACTGTGAGTGGCGCTGCAGCCCAACGCCCTACGCTGGGCTGCTGAGGTGGACAGCGGGGCGAGCTATCTGCGCCGCTGACTTTCATGTTTGGACTCCGGGCTCCAGGGCGCCCTGTTTTGTTTTGTTTTTTTGCCAAGCTGGGTCCCGAGGCAGCTTCAGTGTTTCAAGCACCTGTGAATTTAAAAACCTGAGGCACTCCATCTTTGGGGAGGCAAACAGTGAGTAGAGTGTCATCTTTATGCTCACTACTGACTGAAGTCACACTGGCTGGTCTCCTGGTCTAGACCCTGAGAAGTTTCTCCACGCTGTGGCTTGGTGTCCATGACTATATTTATCGGCTCGAGTCCGAAACGACCTGACCGAAAAACTTGAGTTTATTTATTTATATTATATGGGGTTGAAATCCATGGGTCTTGGAATTTTACTAATTGAAATATTGTATGCAACAAAGGGCCAAATTGTACTCGTTCTGGAAATGGAAACGTTGATGTACGTATTATTGAATTGGTGCGTTGCAGAGGCGGCGGGGGACCTCAGTGGGACCCGGAGCGGGGATGCGGCACAGCCGGGAGAGGCCGGACCGTCCCGACATCCCTCCTGCCACAGCGCCGACCGCCGCCGGGCCAGTACCCCCACCAACGTCAGCACACCCCCAGCCTAGCCTCGGTGGTGACGGTGCCGCCCAATGTCGTCTCCGGGCACGTGGCCTCGGTGGTGACGGTGCCGCCCAATGTCGTCTCCGGGCACGTGGCCTCGGTGGTGACTGTTTCGTCACGAGCCGGCGCCGCCGTCCACCCGCCGGAGACTCCTGAGCCAGTCTACAGCACCAACTGCGCGCGTCCGCCCCGTGCGGGCGGCAGCGCTGAAAGTGGCCGTGCCGAGGATCGACCCCGGTCTGGAGAACGGTGCCGAGCGGAGGCGAGGCCCAAGGACTCCCCCAAATGTCCCGACTGCGGCCAGCCGGTGAAGGCGGCCTACGGCCAGATCCTGCTGCTGCACAGGAGGAGTGAGTGTCAGGCTTTTCACGACAGGGGAAAGCGCGCGCCGAGTCCGCCGCGGCCGCAGCCGCGTACTGCGGGGGTAATCTGCGCCCACTGCGACAGGGAGGTGCGGAGCGATGTGGAAATACACAGCAGGACGTGTCGGCGAACCGCCTTGCAGTGCTGGTTCTGCAAGAGGAATACCCGTGGGAACTTGGCGCAGCACCTCAACATGGAGTGTACACGCAACCAGTGCGTCAATTGTGGAGCGAGAGTCAATGCGCCTTTCTTTTTGCACAACCAACACTGCGCTGGCCTGCGGCCGAGAGAGGTGCGAAGTAGACGTAACGGGCCATACAGGCCAAGACGATGAGTTAGCTGTAAAACCAGCCGACAGTCCAGGCTGTGCAAGTGATATACATGTGTGGAAATTATGAAGTGCCGATATTGTATGCGTTAACAGTCGATGTGCTGAGCATTCCAGTAATGCGAAGATCGCTGTGCCAAATGCATTGTTAAGTACTGTCTTTCTAGCATTCTGTAGCTATAGCCCTGGGACTTGAATGTCAGTGCTCAGTGATATTTTTGAATTTATGGATTCCCGCACCGTGTGTTGTAGGACAGCTGTGATTCGGGGATGACTCGTTTTTTTGTACGAGCAGTGTTTAGTAGCGCTTCATCGCATATGCCGGATATACCCAGACCTAAAGCTGGGAAAGTGTGCTGTAATTTATATGAAGACATTTATTGAAAGTGAAACATTGCGAAGGCGTGGGTGTTGCGAAAGCATCACCATGAAATATAATTTTTGACCTCTTTGTAAAGTGAGTGTCCCACTTTTATGATGAGTTTTGAACTTCGATAGCAGTTTTGTAGAGCGTGTTGAGAAACCGCTGTTGGCGTGCTTCGTTTCACCCAAAACTCCCTGTAGAAAATTTCAGCACGTTTTTAATTTCAAACTAGGGGTTTCTACCCTTTTCAGACAATGAAATAATCCCTTTTCAATTGCCAGCGCATGTCATGTGATAAATGTTAAGAAATGACATGTTCACGCAACCTTACATGTCATAAACCGCTTCAAGCTGCCAGATTCGTGATCACACGCGATGCTTGGGTCAACCCAGCGTAGTAAGACAAGAGACCATCTTTGTTTCGAGTCATTGGAGGCTGAAAACGAGATTTTGTTTCCTGATTTTGATACCTATTTTGTCCATAAGTTGTCCTTTTTAGAAATTTGACAAAGTTGTATATTCGCTTGAACGCTTCTCCGACTCGAGGCAACCAACGGCCGTCCATGTTTACTTCAAGTTCTGTTTGGTCGAGACACGGCGGAAGGTGTTGGCGAGTGGCCCTCATCATCACGACAATGCTGGTGTGACGAGGCTCGGTGCCTCGCACTGGCTTCACACTAGCGACACCTGGATAGCTACCTGCCTTCCAGGGTACCGAAACTAATCTGCCGGCCCTGGATACTCTCCGTCTGCAGCGTGCTGTTGCCCGGCCCTGTAAGTACGAAACTGAGAGAAATGGCTGTTTTGGATCTTGACTAGAAGCATTGACGTGACGGCGGTCTATATATATATATATATATATATATATATATATATATATATATATATATATATATATATATATATGTACTGTAATATGCATAATTTGTAATGTATAATTATCTAATATTAAATGTAATGCATGATAATATATAGGCATGTATGTATATATATATATATATATTGTATAAATGATCTGTATGAACCATCTACACACTAAACAGCTTCCTCCTGCGCAGATCACTGAGGTGACCATTTTACAAATCTGTCATAAAACCCGTCCGGCAAGGTCATACGGCGCCTATTGCACTGGCTGAACAAATAACTTTCACCATTCACGTCAAACATCCCGTATCTCTGACGTTTATTTCCAGTATTAAAGTTACAAAATTACCCTATGTGCCGTGTTATTTGTCGGGTTCGCCTCACGTTCGGCAGTCACTCAGACCAATTTCGCTTTTCTACAATCTCAACACGCACCCCGCTGGAGCCCCGGTGTGACACGCTCCTCATGCGGGTAGCCCTTTTCGGCCTCCCCCTCTCATTTCCTGAAGGAGTACAGAAAGCTTGTGGGACCTGTGCCGAAGCTCCGACGGGCCAAAAGGAAATCATGCGGGCCATTTTTAGGTCAGGGAAAGTCGCGTCGAGTCGAACGTCACCAGAGGTCAAATGATGTTCCATGGAGTTGCAAGGAGGATCACAGATTTTACTCGTCCACTAAGTTTTTTTACAACGACCAATCCCTGTAACGATTACTTCGCGGTTAAAATTTTTGGCCTGTGTTGTGCCGACTCCCATGCATATGCTTTCATCCATTGCATTGGACATCTGGCGCTCGGTTCGGTCCGGTCTAGGCCTCTGTACAGTGGCGTGCGCGTTACAACACTTTTTTTCGAAATCGAAACTTTTTTCACGCGGTTTTAAACGGTAGACACAAATATGAGGCCAATCCTGAAAACATTTTTGTCATTTTCTCGAATTTAAGCAACGGATTTTCACTTTTTAACCCTCCCCCAGTGGGGCGGAAGGGTGCTGACTAACCTCCCCCCTTACAGATTTTTCGTCATCGCGGAGAAACAGCGGCGGCAAGCGCCACCGTACTTGGCAAAGCTTATCACTAATCAATTCTGCAACTTTCCCTAAAGATTTTAAGGCGGGTCATCTCGGGTCAGATCACCAGGCCAGGTAAAGTGACGTCTCTTCAAAAAATGTTGGGGATTGCATAACTCGGAGTAGGGTTAATTTACCAATGTGAAACCTTTTTCATACAATGGGCTCACCGGGGTTGCAAACTATGTTTCGGTATTGGCATTTATGTCCTTCAGAAATAAATGCCGCAGACGCCAGTCTGAGGGGCCGGTCCGGATGGCTCTGAGACTGCTGCACGTGGAGAGCGCGGTGCCACGCAAACAGTGTGATGCGCTGTTGGATAAAACATAACAATTAACTACCAACTTATGTATATAGATGGGTTTCACTTTTTAGCTTGAAAATTGTTCAACACCTAGAGACCGTTTTCCTGTTCTGCCAAAACGCAAACTACGAATCCGTTGCAATATTAAATTATTACAATACAAATAAAGAAATCAGAGTGAACTCCATCACTAAGGCTGAAAAGCAAAGTGACATTGGACCCGATTTTGAGAAGCTGGGCTAGTGCTGCCATCCCCCTCCCCCTCAAATATTGTTTTTAATTTTGTCCAAGTTGTTCCTGGTACGGATGTTGGAGTCGGAGTCTCACTAATGTCATCAAGGGACTTGTCACGGAGACCCCAACCCCACCACCCAAACGAGCAACTCCCACAATGAAGGGTTAATTTAGAAGCCAAAGTTTAACGTCCCGCAAAGCACGGGGGCCGCCCCGCTCAGGTCACCCTCTCACCAGTCAGTTGCCAGCCGACTGACGTCGGATAAACTATTGAGCGCCGGAGGGTCTCAATGGGAACAGATCCCAAGCCTGGATATGCACTGCCATTGTATGTTTCTGAGCAGCGAGCCGGAGCCCAACGCTCTACCAACTGAGTTACCGGGGCGGCAATTCGGCTCCTGAGCGGGGTAGCGAAAAAGTGCAAGAATGGTTTGATAGACCATTAAACTGATTTTCCCATAACGTTTTATCTTAGAGTAATATTGAGGTCATTAAAGGTCAAAATAACACGATTTAGAACTCTTTACTATAGCGTTTGGCTGAGTTAAGTTAGAGCCAAAATTTAAACGTCATTCGATTCCTCTCCCTATGGCGATTCGAATGATGTACAACACGACCATACTAGATCAAAGTATACAAATGACATGACCTAGGGTCAGGTCAAGGTCATCATCTAACTAAAAATAGTCAATATGCATATCATTCGACTCTTTGTAAAGGATACGGCTTGGGGAGATGATTCTATGCTGTTGGTTGTTGGGATGGTTTGAGTGATTTAAGTTAAATTGTGATGCTGATATGTACATTTAGCGATGATTAAGTATTAAATAGTGGCAGTGATAGATTAATAATAGATACATTTTGCGACATGTTAAAGCACCGTAACCCTATGATAAAAGCCAGCACGTAAAACCTATTCGATCAGACGATGGAGTACATTCATCCAAATTTGTATCGTGTCAGGCCAAAGCCTAGGGAGCTACAGGTCACTGAATATTGGACATATTCTTGGGAATGTCCATAGCCTCCCATGCATAAGGGCGTTTCCTTTTTCGCTAATAACTTCCGAACCAAACAAGATACAGCCATAGTTGATGCACCATTGCAATCCTCTCGTCAATACGAATCGAATGATATATAATATTGCTATTCCAGGTCAAATTTAAGAATTTGACCTGACCCAGGTCAACAGTCTGACCCAACTTGACCTGGTATAGTCATGATGTATATCATTTGACTTGCAGTGACTATACAAACACTTTGGTGACAAAATAAAAGTTCATCTTAGTTAATTCAAAATTTATAGAGTAAAACACCAAAAAAATACTTATTTGACCTAAGGTGACCTTTTAAAGGCCACAAGTGAAAATTTTTGGCATCAACTTCATAAAGGGGCTAAGAGCAAGTCGTAACCGATGTTCGAAGTTGATTCCATCCATACTTACTGAGAAAAGCTCATTTCGTGATTTTCCCCATGTATTGACAATGGGGAGGTCATGCTCTGCACATGACCTTAGGTCACCAATATCAAAAATCTCGGAACAAATGTTGTAGCTCCTGGTGGGCCCAATATGTGGTATGAGTTTCAACTTGATTGATTAATCCTTTTTTAGTTATGCGGTCCTAAGCATTTTTTTAGGTGAGGTCACTTCACCTGGCCTGGTGACCTGACCTAATATGACCTTGAGCTAAAATTTTCAAGACAGATGTAAAAATGATGAAGGAACAGCTAGACCAAGTTCTTGGTCACTTCGGAAAAACCCGAGGGGGTCTAAAAAGACCCCCACCCGGGCGAAGGTTAATTCTGTGTGCTGATCATGTGAGCGATTGTGTGGAACGCGTGTGTTTAATGTTAAGTTCAAGTTCATGGTGAATTGACTCAGCCGATCCGCCCCATGTGTCACTGCCTCCCCAAGCCGTCCAATGAACACGTGCCCCATCAAATAACCTGTGAGAAATTTTACCAGCACAGCACATCTAACCCGCAAAGACCGGGTACCGCAAAATTCCCAGGCGGGCGGATACCTCAGCGACCCGTAAACAACCCTCCTTTCCCTTTCGACCGGACGCAGGGGGCATTTAAATGGCGGACGAACAAGTCTCCCAAGGTCTGAGGCGGCCGCGCGGACCGAGTGACGGGCCAGGTTCATCGGCCGATACTCCATTGACGAGCTTGCCGGCACAGCGTAAATGAATGTCTCGTGTGTGTGTGATGTAACAGCTAATGTGGTCCATACTCGTGTAGCATGAACCATATTGCAGAATTAACGTTTGAAATCTCAATTAAAGCGTAGAAGGCTAAATTTGGCTCATTACCTAGAACCTTGTTTGGGAGCGATGAACTTGATACCGTACATGATGCAGTGGTTTGTCCGTAAGGATACAAACTCGACGAAATATAATTTAGGTTTGGAAATAATCTAAAGTGAATAGCAGCACGCGTTCGTTGATGATTGATTATAACTAGGCTAATTGGAAAGTAAATATGTATAATTGCAAATAATACCCACATTAGGAGTGCATACCAAAGGAAAAACTAAGTTATAATTGATAATACTGAAAACTTCATGCTAGATCTTTTGTATTCTTCTCAATTTGCTTTAAAGCCTTACATATAGTGGCTAAATATCAACTGCTACAATTCAGTATTTACACTATATCATCACCATCACCGCTGGTTCTGGTTCTAGCCTCCACTAGAACCAGAACCGTTGCTCTCATGGGCTTGAAATTGCCCTCTTGCAGGTTCCAGACGAGGAGGAGACGCGGGAAACGAGAAAGCTGCGCGTCCTGGTCCGATGACAGCATCATGCAGTGCAGATCGGGTTCCGCTCCCTCGGCGACGGGCGCGGATCAGAGGCGAGGTCGCACACATCGCGACCACGGCCTCTCGTCCCGGCGCACCGACCAGACAGCCGGCGGCCAAATCACCCGCCTCCGGTGACGGACGCGCGGCTCGGAGGCACCTGCACCAACAACAACAACAGCCGTCCTTTCACCCCGTTCAGCATTCACCATTCCAGCAAGGTCGCAGAACCTCCAGACCATGAGCCGACGGCCGCCGCGTCAGCCTCACAGCGAGCACTCTGGGGCGCTGATTCTGGGGCTGCCCATGCCATCTCTCGGCCGCGTCTGAACCTTGAGTGCTCCTGTCAGCCGCACGTGGGCAGCAGAAACTGGCCGCAGGCGAAGCTGGAGGGCAGGCGGAGCGGTGGCCGGAGGAGAAATAAATAGGCGAGGACGAGGAGATGGGGGACTCTCTCCATCGGGCTCTCTTCTTCGGCACTCCTCTTGGACGACTGCTCTCCGACGACGCTTCTTCAGGGACCTCGGACGGCTCGGGACATCGGAGAGCGATGGCGGCAGGCCCTTGCTGAATTCTTCCAGTGCAGAGACGCGAGTGGCAGGCCGCGATGTGAGTGAGGTGTTAGTGCATGTGAGTGTGGGTGTGGTATGAGTGCGTAAGAATGACTGTGCTTTGGATTAACATGGGCTGTGTGTGGTTTATTGTTTTGGCTTTCCATTTTGGCTTCATTCTATGATTCCGTTTTAACTTCGGCCATTCCTTCATCGTTTTGGCATTATAAATCGTACTTAAAATTCACCTTTTTCTGTAATAAACTTTCAAAAGTGGAACATAACTCGTTATTCCTCGCAAGAGTGAGCAGTGTAAAGAGCGAAAAAAAGAACACGATTTACAGATCATTTTGAGCAGCTCGGACACTACTTAGCAGACGAGAGACATCTCGAATACATCACTAAAGAACGTCATATTGGCATTGGGAGGTCGGCCATATCCCACCTGACAAAATAAGTAAAGAAAAAGGCAAAAAGACTCACAAACCGTGCACGACGCAGCCGACAATAATGCAGAGTCTATCCTCATACTGTTGTCCCAGTGTTCATGAGGTCGTATGGCTCCGTTTGACCCTACGCGCCGTGCCACCGTTTAACTCTGGAAACGTGCTGCATCAGAAGCAGTGCAACATCCCGGCACAGAGGCGCGACTACAAGCTGCTGGAGAGACGCCCACAATGCTGCTGAGACGCTCCGGCGCTCAATAGTTTACCCGACGTACAGGTCAGCTGGCAACTGACTGGTGAGAGGGTGACCTGAGCGGGGCGGCCGTCCCTGTGCTTTGAGGGACGTTAAACTTTGGCTTCTAAATTAACCCTCCATTGAGGGAGTTGCTCGTTCGGGTGGTGGGGTCGGGGTCTCCGTGACAAGTCCCTTGATGACTTTAGTGAGACTCCGACTCCAGCAGCCTTACCAGGAACAACTTCAACAAAATTTATATAAAAAATGCCCGCTAGTTCCAGCACACCAGGTCCCCGATCTCGCCAAGCATTGGGAACAGTGTGTCAGGAACGACCCACAAAATAAAGGAGCCCGTCGCTGCCCTTTTTATGCCTGGCACTGGGTGCGTGCTGACCACTACGATTTGCGTTATCCAGTACCGGGCCGCCTTCCCAAGCACGGAGGGCATAACTTCATCGACCTCAACCAAACCAGGCCGCCTGCCCCTCTGCCCATCACCCAACTGTCCCTCAGTGGGGCTACAACGATGACGCCACCCAGGAGGAGGAAGACTGGGATAGGGAGATGGCGCAGAGCGTGGCCGCTCCCGGTCCCCACCAGTCGTCCGACGGCGCAGCCCCAGCCGAAGAGGAAGACGACTGGGATAGGGAGATAGCCTACCGGTCCCCACCAGTCGTCCGACGGCGCAGCCCCAGCCGAAGAGGAGGAAGACTGGGATAGGGAGATGGCGCAGAGCGCGACCGCTCCCGGTCCCCACCAGTCGTCCGACGGCGCAGCCCCACCCGACGAGGAAGACGACTGGGACAAAGAAATGGCGGAAAACCTGGCGGCCGGCCATCGCGGGTCCTAAGACGCGCAGGCTGCAATTGCCACCCGCCTTCTCTTTACGATCCCCAGTCACGGGCTGGGCAAGGCAGGTCGCCGAGCTGCTCGCCGCGCTCACAATGAGCGCATGCAGCAGCTGGCGAACCAGCTGGCATCAGCGCAACTCACGCCCCAGTAATACCTCGACTCAGGCTATTCTAAATTTCAATCTTCTATTCGGCGTTAAATTCCTCCAAGGCGTGTTTGGAGCCTCAATACCAAACATAGCCCCATACTACCTGCGGCGCGAGATTTGGGCTACCGACTTCAGCATACAAGGGCGTGTTCGGAGCCACGATACCGAACGAAAAGCGCACGGTGTCAGTTACTTTATCAGTGGCAGTTCTGCAGCGCTGTACTTAACATAGCGGGGGTGCACCAACAGTGGCCGGAGTCGCCAGAACAGCCTCACCGGCAGCGGGCGTGCGTTGCCAGGCTTCAGGCAAGACACCCGTACCGGCAGCAGGCCAGGGTCGCAACGACACGTACCCCGGTGCAAGCGGACAACAGTGATCCGTCCTAACAGTGGGAAGCCACCCGTCTCGTGGAACCCGGACTAACCAAATTTAAACCGTCCAGCAAACAATGGGCAATGTTATGTAAAGGATACCGCTTGAGGAGTGTTATACAAAGGACACGGCTTGGGGAGATGATTCTATGCTGTTGGTTGTTGGAATGGTTTGAGTGAATTAAGTTAAGTTGTGATGCTGATATGTACATTTAGCGATGATTAAGAATTAAATAGTGGCAGTGATAGATTAATAATAGATACATTTTGCGACATGTTACAGCACCGTAACCCTATGATAAAAGCCAGCACGTAAAAGCTGTTCCATCAGACGATGGAGTAAATTCATCCAAATTTATACCAGCCACGCGGCACCTAGCCGGATCCTTAACACGCGCATTGACGGGGGTCTGAGCCACCTTCGGATTGACGAGGGGGGCGGGTACCCGCCCCCCTAAGATCTCGAGAACCACGCTAGGTAGCAAAAAACGGTAAACGGCGTTGGGTAGCCCATCCGCTTCTCCATCGAAAATATTTGAACCATTTTTTGTCAGGTCACATTTAAGGTCACCGGAGGTCAAAACATGCCGTCATAGGGATAACATGTAAATTAAGGTTTTCGGCTATTACATCTGAACAAGTAAAGATAGAGCAAAACAACTTAAACTCCATGAATCCTCGCAGCAAGCCGAATCTAATGATATATGATTTGACCTTCCTAGGTCAAATCAAAGATTTGACCTGACCTGAGGTCAGGTCAGGGTCAAATTATATAAAATGCATATCATTAGAACCGCAAAGCCAAGGCGAGTCTAATGAAGCTAAAATGAACGCTCTATCACCATCCGTTACTGAGTTATTCAGTAAAAACCATATTTCCAATGTATTACCAATGGAGAGGTCATGCTTCGTACCTGACCTTAGGTCATCGATATCAAAAATACCGGAACATATTTTAGAGAACTCAGTGGGCCCATTATGTGATATGAGTTTCAATTGGATAAGTTCGCCCTGCTCCGACTTATGCTATCTTAACCCGCGCCCCACCGGGGGTCCGGCGCCACCTTCGCCCCACCGGGGGCCATCGATGGCCCCCTCGTACTCCGAAAATATGGGCGTTAGCGCAAATCTGCAAAGTGCAATAGAAAGCTCGCGTGAATTCAGTAAGAAATTACTTCGCATGTTTTAGTGCTCAGGTCAATGGTTTGACCTCCAGAGGTCAAATTAGGTCAAGATCGGCTATTTTCACTCAAATATGCAATGATTAAGCAAACTGGGCATAACTCTTATGTCATTAGAGCTATTGAGGCCTGGTATAGTACATTTGATAGCAAATTGTCTGTACTTTTTCCGCTATGTGGAACGTAAAGACCTCCCGCCAGTGGTTTGACCGCCAGAGGTCACCTCGTGACCTAATATGACCTGAGGTCACGAAAGGTCAAAAAGTGACCTTGCCGTATATCAAATGAAAGCCAGTGACAAGACAAACACGATGGTGTTTGTTTCACCGCTCTAGCTCAATTAGGTCAAAAGTTATTGTCAAAATACTGTTTTTGACCTCCGGTGACCTTGGATGACCTTGGAAAAGTCAAAGGGCAAATATGACCCCTGGGATCCATGAAAGCGTGTCCAAAAACGTTGTTCTGAGCAGTCTGAGTATTTGCAATCATTTTTGTGGCTTTTATATCATGAAATAGCTTTTCCCCATGCTTTTCCAATGGGAGAGTTCGCCTCGTGACCTGACCTCAGGGCACGAAATCGAAAAATCCCGGATATACACCTTGTAGACCCTGGAGGGGTCATGAAGTGTAGGAAGTTTCAAATCGATCGACTTCGAAATGTAGCTCTTACAGAGCTCTAAAGTGAAGTGAGGTGACCTTGGTTGACCTCGTCTGGTGACCTGACCTTGGGTGACCCGGGGTAAAAAATTTCAGGGATGATGGGAAAATGATGCAGTGAGAGGTAGAGCCCTCAACCGCGGTGCTGCACCTCGTCGTTTTTCTGCTATCCCGGAAAAACCTTAGGGGGCCATCGATGGCCCCCCCCGGTGGGGCGAGGGTTAAACTTGTTTTGAGGTCGGGTAACTTGACCTGTACTGGTGACCTGACCTGAGATGACCTATCCTTAAAATTTTCACAGAAGTTGCAAAAATGATGAGGGAAAAGGTATACCAAGTACGGCGGCGCTGCGCGCCGCCGTTTTTCTGCTGTCTCCGAAAAACCCGAGGGGGGCGGGTACCCGCCCCCGTCAATGCGCGTGTTAAGACTCGGCGGCGCGAGGCAGCTGGCTTTCTTTCATGCTCTCGTCCTTCGCCCGTGAACTAAGCTCTGTCTCCCCCTTTGCGTCCGCCGCCAGTGCACTAAGCTCTCCCCTCACCAGTCGCCCGGTTCTTTGTTCTCGAAGTGTTATGGTGTAGTGGGTGCACAGAATAGGCAACGATCGTCTGCCCGCAACATGTCGCTTGGTAACCCCGCATGCGTGAGGATTGGTGAGTACCGCTTACGGGTGTGGTTGTATTGTAAACGTATGTTAAAAATTCTTTTGACCGTTTGAGCATATCTTTTGATCGTCTTTATCTGGGTTTTGGGTGTTGATTGTCTTCGTTTTGGTTTTGGGCTTAAATAATGACTGCAAAACTGATCTCGCTGGTATCATTGTGCTTTGAGCTGAGAGACCGAGTTCATCCAACAATATCCCCTAAAAATACACCGAACAGGGTCGCGCCTACAAATCGTGGCAGAGTGTTGCATAATCGACCGCTGAACCACCACCGTTTGAGTTTCATTAACCCTCGCCCCACCGGGGGGGGCCATCGATGGCCCCCCTAAGGTTTTTCCGGGATAGCAGAAAAACGACGAGGCGCAGCACCGCCGTTGAGAGCTCTACCTCTCACTGCATCATTTTCCCATCATCCCTGAAATTTTTTACCCCGGGTCACCCAAGGTCAGGTCACCAGACGAGGTCAACCAAGGTCACCTCACTTCACCTTTAGAGCTCTGTAAGAGCTACATTTCAAAGTCGATCGATTTGAAACTTCCTACACTTCATGACCCCTCCAGGGTCTACAAGGTGTATATCCGGGATTTTTCGATTTCGTGCCCTGAGGTCAGGTCACTAGGCGACCTCTCCCATTGAAAAAGCATGGGGAAAAGCTATTTCATGATATAAAAGCCACAAAAATGATTGCAAATACTCAGACTGCTCAGAACAACGTTTCTGGGCACCCTTTCACGGATCCCAGGGGTCATGTTTGCCCTTTCACTTTTCCAAGGTCATCCAAGGTCACCCGAGGTCAAAAACAGTATTTTGACAATAACTTTTGACCTAATTGAGCTAGAGCGGTGAAACAAACACCATCGTGTTTGTCTTGTCACTGGCTTTCATTTGATATACGGCAAGGTCACTTTTTGACCTTTCGTGACCTCAGGTCATATTAGGTCACGAGGTGACCTCTGGCGGTCAAACCACTGGCGGGAGGTCTTTACGTTCCACATAGCGGGAAAAGTACTGGCAATTTGCTATCAAATTTACTTTACCAGGTCTCAATAGCTCTAATGACATAAGAGTTATGCCCAGTTTGCTTAATCATTGCATATTTGAGTGAAAATAGCCGATCTTGACCTAATTTGACCTCTGGAGGTCAAACCATTGACCTGAGCACTAAAACATGCGAAGTAATTTCTTACTGAATTCACGCGAGCTTTCTATTGCACTTTGCTGATTTGCGCTAACGCCCATATTTTCGGAGTTAGAGGGGGGCCATCGATGGCCCTTCCGGTGGGGCGAAGGTGGCGCCGGACCCCGGTGGGGCGCGGGTTAATACGAGCCCCATCCCTCCGATTAAGGGTGGCAGCCGTAAAGCATTGATTCAGGACACTACTCCACTTCCCCCTGAAGTCGACCTGCAAGGATCATCTGACTACTATAATGCCAGTTCAAGATTGCAGTGAGCCTAGTGCAGCTTTAGCCTGGATTAGGTTGCCCCATGAGGTCTGTAGGGAGGTCCTTGCCCTGGGGAGGCGGGGGGGCACGTTCCCCACAAGGATCATCTAACTACTGTAATGCCATTCAACTATTGCAGAAGCCTAGTGCCACTTAAATTGATTTTGGTGGTCCCATGAGGTCTGGAGGGAAGTCCTTGCCATGGGGTGGTACGTCCCCTAAAAGGGACGACGGGTTATTCATCGGTCGAGCCTGCAACAGACTTCCCGTTGACGAACGGAAGAGCTTACCTCCAGACGTGGATATTTTTAACCTGTCAGTTATTTAGGTGGAATTTTCCTTGGCCGAGTGTTCTTCTCCTGGATTAACCCGCACCACACCGGGGGTCCGGCGCCGCCTTCGCCCCACGGGGGGGGCATCGATAGCCCCCTCTAATTCCGAAAATATGGGCGTTAGCGCAAATCTGTGAAGTGCAATAGAAAGCTCGCGTGAATTCAGTGAGAAATTACTTCACAGGTTTTAGTGCTCAGGTCAGTACATTTTATAGCAAATTGCCAGTACTTTTTCCGCTATGTGGAACGTAAAGACCTCCCGCCAGTGGTTTGACCTCCAGAGGTCACCTCGTGACCTAATATGACCTGAAGTCACGAAAGGTCAAAAAGTGACCTTGCCGTATATCAAATGAAAGCCAGTGACAAGACAAACACCATCGTGTTTGTTTCACCGCTCTAGCTTAATTAGGTCAAAAGTTATTGTCAAAATACTGTTTTTGACCTCTGGTGACCTTGGATGACCTTGGAAAAGTCAAAGGGCAAATATGACACCTGGGATCCGTGAAGGGGTGTCCAAAAACGCTGTTCTGAGTAGTCTGAGTATTTGCAATCATTTTTGTGGCTTTTATATCATGAAACAGCTTTTCCCCATGCTTTTCCAATGGGAGAGGTCGCCTCGTGACCTGACCTCAGGGCACGAAATCGAAAAATCCCGGATATGCACGTTGTAGACCCTGGAAGGGTCATAAATTGTAGCAAGTTTCAAATCGATCGACTAAGAAATGTAGCTCTTATAGAGCTTCAAAGTTGAAGTGAGGTGACCTTGGTTGACCTCGCCTGGTGACCTGACATTGGGTGACCTGGGGTAGAAAATTTCAGAGATGATGGGAAAATGATGCAGTGAGAGGTAGAGACCTCAACCGCGGTGCTGCGCCTCGTCGTTTTTCTGCTATCCCGGAAAAACCTTAGGGGGCCATCGATGCCCCCGGTGGGGCGAGGGTTAAGCATCGGGGGGCCTGGTTGAATCAAACCTTCTTTCTAGCCTTTAAGGCAGATTCATCTTGATAACGCAGCTTATCCAGAAGCGGTGGGCAGTCCAGTCGGCATTGCCTATAATGTTACCCATGCCCGATTTGACATATGAGTAAGAGGCTGCTCCTCAGCCTGTTTTTACGGCAATTCACACATAAAAGGGAGGGGTTCAGCTAAGTGTGCCTGATTGGAGGGTGCAGGGGCTGTGCAGTTTGACGTGCAGCGTTGTGTGGTTTTACATCTTAATGACAAATCAAACATAGTGGTATCCAAATGAGAGTTCTATTGCAATTTACTGCGCAGTTATTGACGTAAGTCTCAAAACGTGCTTAGGTAGACCCAAATGACCTCTCAGAGGTCGCAGGTCAAAACTTGCTAAATGAACCTTGCAAGTGGCTTGTGATACTACGATCCCGGGAATAAGAAGTCCCTATAAGCTTTATATACAGAAAAAGAAGCATTTTTCGGCGAATTTGCGCTTTCCCCATGCATTTCCCATGGAGAGGTCATGACTCGTACCTGACCTTAGGTCAACAATATACAAAATACCGAAACGTAGTTTGGAGCCCCTGGTGAGCTCATTATATGACAAAGGTTTTATATTGATAAATTAACCCTACTCCGAGTTATGCAATCCCAAACATTTTTTGAAGTGAGGTCACTTGACCTGGCCTGGTGACCTGACCCGAGATGACCCGCCTTAAAATCTTTAAGGAAAGTTGCAGAATTGATTAATGATAAGCTCTGCCAAGTACGGTGACGCTTGGCGCCGCTGTTTCTTCGCGACGACGAAAAATCTGGAGGGGGTTAGTCATCACCCTTCCACCCCACTGGGGGAATCCGTTGCTTAACCCGCGCCCCACCGGGGGTCCGGTGCCACCTTCGCCCCACCGGGGGCCATCAATGCCCCCCTCTAACATCTGAAGTATGGGCCTTAGCGCAAATCTGCAAGGTGCTTTAGAAAGCTCGCGTGAATTCAGTAAGAAATTACTTCATATGTTTTAGCGCTCCGGTCAATGGTTTGACCTCCAGAGGTCAAATTAGGTCAAGATCGGCTATTTTCACTCAAATATGCAATGCTTAAGCAAACTGGACATAACTCTTGTGCCATTAGAGCTATTGAGATGTGGTTAACTACATTGGATAGGAAAATGTCAGACCTTTTCCCGCTATGTGGAACGTAATGACCTCCCGCCAGTGGTATGACCTCCAGTGGTCACCTCGTGACCTAAGATGACCTGAGGTCACGAAAGGTCCGAAAGTGACCTTGCCGTATATCAAACGAAAGCCAGTAACGAGACATACATGATGGTGTTTGATTCAGCGTTCTAGCTTATATAGGTCAAAAGATATTGTCAAAATACTGTTTTTGACCCTGGTGACCTTGGATGACCTTGGAGAGGTCAAAGGGCAAATATGGCCCCTGGAATCCGTGAAAGGTTGTCCAAGAACGCTTTTCTGACAAAGCCGAGCATTTTCAATCTTTTTTGTGACTTTTAAATCATAAGACAGCTTTTCCCCATGCTGTGTCAATGGGAGAGGTCACCTCGTGACCTGACCTCAGGTCACGAAATCGAAAAATCTCGGATATACACCTTGTAGACCCTGGAGGGGTCATAAAGTGTAGGAAGTTTCAAATCGATCTACTTCGAAATGTAGCTCTTACAGAGCTCTGAAGTTGAAGTGAGGTGACCTTGGTTGACCTCGCCTGGTGACCTGACTTTGGGTAACCCAGGGAAAAAAATCAGGATGGTGGGAAAATGATGCAGTAACAAATTTTTGGCAGGATTTTCCTTATATATTTGTGTCTACCGTCTAAAACCGCGTGAAAAAGTTTCGATTTCGAAAAAAGTGTTGTAACGCGCACCCTACTGTACAGCTACTGCGCTTATGATGTGCTATGAAGGATATTGAGGTAAATTAGGTAATACTAATGCATCGTGTCTGTGGTGGCGAGTGCATCTGGCGATGCTATATCGTGACCTGCTGTCATCGATCCATGATCTGCGGGTCACAAAGCCGACTGAGCCCCCCTGACCTCGGTGTTACTCTTGGATAGACCGGTGTCCCGAGCGGTCACACCGTCGCACGGTGCTAAATTACCACCCACGGATAGGATCGGTGTCGGCTCGGCTTTGCGCTTGCCTCCGTCTGATGTGTGCTGATTTGCACAACCAGTAGGGGTTTCAAAATGTATTGCTCACCCAAAAGCGCAAAAAATGAAGCCGAAAACTTTATGGCGACTGATGACGCTAGCTGCTCGGAAAACGGACTGCGAGGCAGCGATCGTTTTGGCAACGCGGTCACCGAGGTCATCGGTGTCCAACAACCGTGTCATGAAGTTGAACCGTAACATTGCGACAATCACACTCGACCAATATCAAGGAATATTATCGTGCACGATAATAACGATAATTTCTGCAATGGCAGAAATCTTTCCACCGTACCAGAATACGGTCTGCCGTTATGGGGATTGAACCCACACATAAGCCAAGCTATCCCAATCTGGATGCAGTTAATGAAACTATTTTGCACCTTCCCCTCCCCCTGTTTAGGTACCGCTGGTTTCTCTCATAGTGGCGGATCGAATGGTATATACAACCGTGATAGCTCGAATCGTGAAAGTGAAAATTACCTCAACCATCAAGCCAGGTTATAATGCATATCAGTCGACCCCCAATGAGAACATAAGCACAAATGGCATTAAAAGCGATACTCTATCTTGATTTGTTGCGAGGTTATTGGCGAAATAATCCCTGCTTTCTAAGGTAAGTTTTGAAAGGTCCTTCAACCTCATTCCGATCCAAGGCGGACTCAAGAGGCACGGGAACTATTCTCAATCCTCAGCTTCCAGTGCGTTAGGTAACGATCAATTCTGATGCCCGGGGTTACTGAATGCTGCATAGTAAAAGCAGGGTGAACGAACAATGAAGTGAACCGACTGGTAATGAAAGACAATTGTCTGGGCTATGCAGTGGTACCATTTTCGATTTCATACCTTCGACACCTCTGCTAAGACAGCGTTTTACTTTACGGAAACTGGTCTCACCGCCGTGATCATTAGTGATTGAGTCGGGCGGGCTCCAGTGGCATAGGTTCCCCGGATCTCCGCCAGGTAGCAAGCGTCGCGACGCCCGATATTTGGCTAAATTTGTAGGAAAAACGCTCTTATCTAATAAGGATCAGAAACAAAACCTTAGCTTCCAACGGTTTCGTATGTAATCGGATCTTGGCTATCACGCCATGCCCAATTCTACTCTGGGCTACGTGCCGGTCATCGGCCCATTTCAGATTCATACCCTCGTGTCAGTATCTTTTAACCATTACAAGAAGCGCAGAAATCGGTGACGAATTCAGAAAGCCCCTTCCAAGAGGGACATTCCCTTAGCACAAGTCTTAAGTACGAACAGTTTCGTATGCAGCGGAAAATGGGCTATCGATTGGTATGCCTTCACATTCAGTGCATTTTGCCGGAGATCGGCCCATTTTAAGATGCGAAGACCTTTCTACCCGTGCGAGTAGAAATATTTTCGCATTTTAAAATGGGCCGATCTCCGGGAAAATGCACTGAATGTGAAGGCATACCAATCGATAGCACATTTTCCGCTGCATACGAAACTACGCGTAGCTAAGACTTCTGCTAAGGGTATGTCCCTCTTGGAAGGGGCTTACTAAGCCTCTACCGGCCTAGATTTCTAAGATTTCCGCTGGGCAGCAAGCGCCGCGGTACACACAATTCGGGTTCAATTTGCGGAAAAATTGGTCTCCCAAAACTTTCTTTACTGAGAAGCAGGCCTAACACCGTGCTTACGCACAATTTCGTGAGCAACTGGACCTCGGCTTATATCTAACTCGTCGTAAAGCTGCTGGCAGATCGATGGCCCATTTCAGATTCATACCAGCACAGCAAAAAATCTTAACCACTCCCGGAAGCATATGAACCAGAAAATAAACTCTTCTCAGCCATTCGCTATGAAAATATATCCTGAGAAGAGGTCTGAAGTACGCACAGTTTCATATGAAGGGAACATCGGATGAATTCTGTTATTGTCTACATAGGCACATCGTGAACTGCGGTCTTAGGCACATACATATAGTTTCGATGCAATGGAAAAAGGCAATCAAACTTAATTAATTCCCATTCGGATAATTTACACGGAGGTCATCCCAATAAAAGTTCCAAATGCTTTCATTTCCCACAGCAAGCTTCCAACAGCCAGAACTCGTCAGATTTCTGTTAGGCATAGGCGCAGGGATTTTTTCCAGGTTGGTGGTGGGGGCAAAAGTTGTAACCAATGGTGGGGCCAAATACGATTCGGTCTATCACTTGATTTGTCGACAGAAAAGTACGGAATCGGCTCAAAAGAGCACAAAGAGGGCCCTGCTTGTTACAGAAAAGAGTGCTGAAGAGGGCTTAAGAGGGCCCTGTCTGGTATAAAATGCCAAATTTGGCCACAGAGCATAGTGCGGGCGAGCCGCACTTCGCGCGGCTCGTGTCCTCAGGAGGACCATTCGGGCCCTCAGGGAGGGGGCGGCTGTCCCTGCCGCCCCCCCTTGGCTACGCCCCTGAACCACTTCACAACTACGGAAAGTAGAAACACAAGTCTCATTAGCTTACTCTGTAGATATATCCTAAAGCTGAACTCTTAAGTACGCGCAGTTTTCTGTGCAGTCGGTGACTAAAAACTGAAAATATTCTGGTATGATTTTAAGGTAAGTAGTTTTACCTTCAAGTCGGCATATTTAAAAAGCAAAGGTTCTGCCCGCTTATCCGGTCAGCCAGCGATGCCCGAAAGCCCCGTAAACCCTGTTGGGTCACACCATAACACCTTGTTACGCTTTATTTGATCCAGCATATAGGCTATCATCTAATATTCAGTTCTTGGTTTGATCATTTGTATCCGTTCATATATTGACTGACACTCCTGCATGTAACATAGTGCGTACACCGATACATGCCTGTAAGACACCGACCTAAAATAGACCAGTGGCAATTTTAAAGTAAAATTAACCAGGCTCCCCAAGCACGGGGCCCCTTTAGTTACGCCGGTGGGCACCCAACCAACCATTAGCAACTCAAGAAATGTAAAATAGTGAAACACAAGTAAGATAGACACCCGCCGTCCACATCGAGCGGATGAAACGGCTGAGCGGAAGGACAGAGCGGAGGTACCGGTGGGGAGGGGATCCACCCGGAGGTATGTGGGGCTCTCCGACCCATCACTGGGGGAGGGGGACAGCAGGTCCGCAGTGGCGGCTGAATAACGCTACAGTCCCGGAATGTCAGGCGCACTACCCGATGGGCGGCACGCCGACCCCCTTCCCCTCCCCTCCCCCACCGCCAGCCGCCGCGCGGTTTGTTGGCGTGTCGGACGGGCGCGCCGGCCCAACAGACCCGACCGCCGGGGCAGGCCACGGCCGCGAGATCGCTTGCGCGTCAAGGTATTGGGGCATCCCACGACAAATCGACCAAGCGATAGCACCTTACATGTCAGACTTTGATGAAAATTTGTCACATCGGTTTTGCGAGGCGCAGACTATCGCTGTGATATTATTAGCTGCGCCCGTTTAATGGTTTTTGAGTTGTGGCCTCGGGCACTTTTTGGACCCAATGAAAAACCTTACTTTTCCACTTGCCATATATTAGAGACTAATAATTAGCATTATATTAATTGTTGATCCCTGGAGTCGTTAAGACCCAAATCAAATATGATGACGTCTAAATTTAAGTTGATAAAAACAATCAAACATTGCCGTTTTACCGGTGACCTAGGGTTGGGTTACGCGACTTGGTACTGATTAGAATTATAAAATGTACGGTTTTTTTAAAATTATTCAGTGGCTTATCCGTTGTAAGAATTGGCAGCAGGATTTTTTATAATTGTTTGATGACATTTTAAATAAGTGATGCAAGAACAATGTATGTATGTACATACCTAACTGTTCAATGCCTTCCATTGTATCATATCCGTCCTAGCACCCCTCAATGGGCCTGTTATGGGAATTAAATTTTCAGCGAGAGATGACCTTCAAAGAATAAAATAACCCGTAATATCCCTCTGTCTTCCATTATTTGTTTGTTTTAATATGAGCCCCACAGGGGAAAAATTTTCTCCCTGCTGGTTTTCCCAAGAAACGCAAACAAGAAGAAACAAAGGACAGCACAACTTACAGTGCCTTATTCCCAATTCGTGTTATGCACCTGACTAAATTTTCTGTCAGGTCATGCCAGATACAGGAGCTATTCAAGGGCAAGCGACCCAACCTCAGAACCCAATATAACAAGTTTCACGCTGCGTCAAAGGAATATCTGGCAACCGATCAGTTCCAAACAATAGTACGGGAGACCAGGGCAAAGCGGTCACCCTAGTGATATTTGCTCAATTTTGAAGAACTTTTAATCCCCATTTCTTATGTTTTGTACCATGATTTTGTCCCATGTTCAATTCTGAAGACACTAGAGGGGACAAAAAGGCAAAAAATACAAGATATCTGCACAGGAAACCAAAAAGTAAACCAAAGTTATTTTGACCACTTTGCCCCAAGCACGGGCTTATTTTGCCTCGATTCTTTGTTTGCAAGATATTTGGCATGTATACTTTTCAGTTTGATATAATTTTAATATATAATTGTACATAAATGCTTAGATTCACTTATTTAATATGATAGCGTCTGCGGAGTGGCAATATTGCTATCCCCTCCCCGCTACTCAGTTTCCAAACGCTCTAGCATTAAATGTTCCTATCTGACGGTAAAAATGTTTTGCGACAGGCCTCTTTGCGACAGGCCTCTGTGGTATGCTGCTGTGCCCAACATGGACGGTTAAGGAGCTTCCAGCACCAGAAGACCGACGACTTTAATAGACAAAGTCGCATGTTACAATAGTCGTGAGTTGAATAGGAACGCATGCGTTGATCCTATCCGGGTGGAAATATTCTGATTTGCGTAGAGGGTTTAAGCGATGGAATAGAGAATTTTGTGGCGGTCGAAAGATTGCTGTCGTTTGCTTTTAATATCAGTCGTTTAAGACACAAGTCAAATGCTGGCTGCCACGTCTGCAGATAACGTTATTTCAATTTATGTGTAAAATTTCGGTCTGGTTTATCAAACCCACAAGAAGCGAAAGAAACACGCGTATATTTCTGCATCCACGATGATCGCTAAGGCTTCCTCGCCATTCACGAACCAAGGCGCCCACTAAAGGTATGTACGTGCCACACACGAAAATGATATCCTCTGCAACAACCCCCCTCCTCCCACATGTATCGTGAACCCACTAAGGCATATTGCGCAGCGTGACCGGCCATCACCTTTTTTGGATTTAGGGTTAGTCTCTGTACAAAAGATATTTCTCATTTCCATTGCCATCAGTTTTAAGAACTGGCGTCTCGGTTCGCCTCTCTGGCTCGGACCAGCCCTCGCACCGTTGGTGTTCATTCTTGGTCTTTCATTCCATGCCTCTGCATCGACCCCTAGCTGATCCTCAGGGTGCCTGCTTTCTCCACCTGTGGTTGCTTTCCCCTCTGGCACTTTCTCTGCATATGCACCAACTATTTAACTAGGTTGGGGCCCTAGCTCAATTTAGGGGCGCCCCAAAGGTCGGTGTATATTGGGTCTCAGAACATCTCCAGGGGCCATTTAAGCTCTGGTCCCCAGCTCAGCTCAGGGGCCCTATAACTGTGCAGCGGCCCAGACCAGCCCAGGGGCTACCCAGTTCAACACAGGGAGCTCAAGATTGGCTTAGGGCCCACCTTAGCTCAGGGGCCCCAGGTAGGATCTTAACACGCGCATTGACGGGGGCGGGTACCCGCCCCCGGCTTTCTCGAAGGCAGTATAAAAACGGCGGCGCGTAGCGCCGCCGTACTTGGCATACCATTTTCCTCATCATTTTCACAACTTGTTTTCTTCAAAATTGTAAGGTTAGGACATCTCAGGTCAGGTCACCAGTACAGGTGGAGCGACCTGACCTCAAAAAAGTTTAAGATAGCATAAGCAGGAACAGGATGAACTTATCCGATTGAAACTCGTACCACGCAATGACCCCACTGAGTTATCTAAAATATGTTCCGAAATTTTTGATATCGATGACCTAAGGTCAGGTACGAGCCATGACCTCTCCATTGGAAATGCATGGGAAAAATGGTTTTAACTGAATAACACAGTAATGAATAAAGATAGAGCGTTTATTTAAACTGCATTAGATTTTCCTCGTCATTGCGGTTCTAATGATATGAATTTTGCCCAATTTGAGCTTGACCTGACCTCAGGCCAGGTCAAATCCTTGATTTGACCTGGCAAGGTCATGTTATATATCATTTGATTTGGCTTGCTGCGAGGATTCATAGAGTTCAAATCGTTTTGCTCTATCTCTACTTGTTTAGATGTAATGGCCAAAAAACTTCATTTACATGTTATCCCTATGACGGCTTGTTTTGTCCTCTAGTGACCCTAAATGTGACCTGACAAAAAATGGTTTAAATATTTTAGATGGAGTAGTGGATGGGCCATCCAACGCCTTTTACCGTTTTTCGCTACCTAGCGCGGTTGTCGAGATCTTAAGGGCGGGTACCCGCCTGACTCGCTAATTTGGGGTTTGTCTAGAAGCCGAGCATTGTCGCCTGCGCTGCTTTTGTCCTACAATTAGCGGCCGTTGATGTGTATTTCGATAAATGTTTTGCCATGGGCGGTTCCAGGAGTTCATAATGGGGGGTCTACAATGTTTTCCATTCGAACCTTCCAAAGTGAATATACTGCCTACAGAATGGACGGGAGGGCTAAACATAACCATGCATTGAGCCGATATGTGTGTTATATAATGATAGGAAGCCATCGACGTGCTCAGGTACCGTAATTTGGGGTGAGGGGGGGAGTTCACTCACACTCAAGTTCATTTTAGTGTTGTGTCTGCATTGAATGGGGCAGAGCATCGAAGATATGCATTTAATCCTTACACCAAATTGACACAATCCATCCATAGGTGGATCCAGGAGTGTTCCCCGGGGCGAGCAGAGGTGGATAAAGACGGGGTAATTTGAAAAGTAGCCATACCTGAAAGGCGGGGTTGTTTGTCTTACCCTACTTCTTTGCCTCCCTGAATCCACATCTGACATATGTTTGGCATTTGATCATTTTGTTTGACATAAGAGATATCACACTCTACCTGGCGTATGTATTTCTGCAAAAAAGACGAGCAAAAATCATATAATTCCCCCAAAATTCTGGCCCTTAAACCGCCCTTGAATTTTTAATTTCACCTAAATAGAAGATATCACCATGTTCAAGCAATTCCCTTTCAATCCATACCAGTTTCGTGAAAATAGAGCCTAAGAGACAAAAGTTACGGATAATCTAAAAAAGGCAGACATTTTGTATATTTTGAAACATTACCCTCAATTTTCAAAATTTTGGGATTTTCTTTTTTTAAATGGAGATTAGCGCAAGATGAATCGATTGCAGTGTGGATTTTTAAAATCGGTCGGGTAACTTTTGAAATCTTCGGGGGCAGAATCTGCCCTCTGTTGGAAATAGGGGTAGCCGGAAGCCCGTTGGAAGTAGGGTTAAGTTAGTCATGGGCGGATACAGGATTCATTATCGAGGGGGAGGCACATAGACCAGTTTTGCACCAGCTAATGCCGAATCGCAGTGTAGTGTAGTCGAGGACTTGATCAGAGGGTAACCACTCTCCTCTTCTGTTTACTCTGAATTCGCCCTTGATACCTTTGATGCCAGGAAAAATGTCAAATCGGCAGGTACAATGGAAAAGCCAATGTGCATAGTGCTTTATGTTTGGACTACAGAAATGCATATATGTAATTAACATAGGGTGCCCAGTTCAAGATGCCGCTTCGAATCCGTAATGACAGATATATTAACAGAGTAACACACTCTCCATAAGTTTTTTGTACCCAACATATACCACGCTTATATGTCAACGTAGAAGCAATAAGAGTCAAACATAATGCTCTGCCAGGTACGAGGCAGAATTTTAGCCCTTCCCCCATTCAGCAGACATTGCTGTGCAATGACTAAAACTCAGCCTCATGTTCATCTTGTATAAAATAATCCAGGAAACGATACGTTTGTAAAAATTATGAGCCCGCAGCTAATATCAATGATCCCCCCTCATTGTCATGTTAAAAAAACAGTCTGAAATGTAAGAATTCCATAATTCATATCCTTTACACACCAACACACAATGAAATGCTGAAAAAAATTCATAGCATCAGACTCATCAATGGAAGTAAGCATGTGGAATAGTTCAGTTCCTTTCACCGTTAGTGCCCCAGGGGATTCAGAAATTGCTCAAGGAGGGGGCGAACCCTGATGGGGGCGGCCTCGAAGGAGGCCCAGAATAGCTTTTGGGGGCCCAACCGTGCAAGATGTAAATTTTCGTAAAAACGCATATGCACAAAAACATGTCGGGGAGCAAAAAAAAGAAAAGTTAAACAACGTTTTGGGGGCGAAATTTCTGAGCATTCTAAACGCTCACAAAACTATGAATTGGCCTTAAACTCCCTGAGGTCCGTTCAAAATTTGATTGAATCTCCAAAAATCCAGGGTTTGGCCGAATTTCAGCTAGGATCACTAAATGGGACCATCACAGATCGCATACAGTATTCTGGAGCCTGCTTGAATTAAGAGTTTAAGATATAATACTTACCTACTACTCCCAAGCAGGGACGGATGTTGTAGCCACGGAGGGCAGAGACCAAAGGAGTCCCGCAAGCAAGGCAGGGGCCAATTGTAGCCACAATATTTCCGGGCCACTTTAGATATTCAGGCACCGGCACTAATCCTGAAACCCTGGTACTGGATTCATCTGAGATTTTCGGGTCCTTTTAACTGGTATGGGGCCTCTCAGCGGATTTTGGACCTTTGAGATAGTTTTGAGCCTCCTGCGAGTAAGTTTTGCAAGTAGTCCCTGGGCTGTTCTGGGGCCATGAGAGGGTATTGCAAAGGAGCTTACTGGCATGGCCTTAGACTCCACCACGCTGTTTGGGGCCCCCTGAGCTGAGAAGAACCACTATGGTGGAATTATTGAGACGGGCACCAGCTGGTCTAGAGCCCCTAAAAGGATCTACTCAAGATGTCTTTGGCTTTATCGTAGGGTTCCTAGCTGGATTGGTGTTTATTGAGCTGGTAAGAACCCCTGAGATGGCATTGGATTTTTTAGTTTGTCCAGGCTCTATTGCGCTGATCTAGACCCTGCGCTGCTTTGGGGCCTCTAAGCCCGTTGGGGGCCCAAATGGTCTGGCCTCCTGAGTTTTTTTTACTTGCTCAGCTGATCTGGGGCCCCTGAGCTGGTTCTAAGCCCCTGAGCTTATCTGGGTCCCTTCTAGATGGTAAGGGCTCCCATGCTTATCTTGAAACCCAGGTTTTGGCACTAGGACTCCATTAGCCGTCAATGACCCCTTATCTGGTTCGAAACCTCTTAACTGTTACGGGCCCCTCGGCTGATCTTATACCCCCTGAGTTGGGGTCGGGCCCCTTGAAAGGGGGTTTGTGTTGCATGTTACAGTGGGGTGCTCCAGTACTGAAAAAAGGGCGGTCAATCATGAAATATAGGCACCCAATCACAAACAAGAGGGCAAGCAAAAATCGATGAAGGTGGTCCATGTTCAAGTGAGACGCCCAATGGTATGCCGGGGAAAGCTTACTCAAAATCAGGGGTGGCACAAAATAAAAAGGCCAGCTTCAAATGGTTTTTCCTTCGAGCTTTGGTCTAGCATTCACTGTTCGTATCCAAGGTGTCGCCAATTTTCGTTCGTCTTCGGCACCCGAAATCGGTGGAAGCGGCACTTGGGTCGTAAGTGAATGAAACAGTCGTTGTCAAGACAGTAACCAAAATGTTAAGAAATATTTACAAATATTCACTTTCCAGGTAATCACAGCAGCTTATAATTATATTGCGAGAAGTGTATAATGTAGATTATATATGACCGGTTCTTTACACAATGGGAACGCACGCTATGGGCAGGGGCGGCATTACGGATGGCGGAGAGACTATCAGTTTCAGTTATAAATGGGCCCATCATTATATTGTACGTGATCACTGTATGAGTGAATGTGCTGTGACTCCGGCTTCCTCCCAGGACGGACGTAGGTAAGGCTTAGACGCACGCCTGTTTTTGACACAAAGGTGCCATCTTTGGCAATCGTCTTTCACGAAACTGTCAGGAGCTGTTTGATTTATCTCGGTGAATTGGCATTGTACATTGTAGCCAACCCTTCGGTAAGCATCCCGGCAGCGCTGAGTGATGGTCCCCTCCACCCCACCCACCGCGGAGCCATTGTACGGTTGGCTCCACTGTCGTGTCCGGCACGTATCAGGACTGTCGCCGGCGCACGTATCGGGTGACGACTTAGTATCAGCCGGCTAAAGCTTTTGTTAGAGGGTTGAGTGATACCCTGACATGTTGTTGCTGTGGCCACCTTATTCAAACACTTGTGTTACCGCATAAGCATACCTTTTCATCCCTTCGTCGAAATTCGCCTCCACGGGCAATACGGGCGCATTGTGTTGAGCGTGAGGAAGTGTCATGGCTATTACGAGCCCTATCCCTCTCGCGCCCCGCACAGCGGTATTTCACGGCGGGCGTAATTGATGGATGATTGGGTGTACCCTCCTCTTTTGTTGAGGTCGGGCTGGCAGCGCTCCGTAGCCATGAGAGAAATCCGCAATGAACCAGAGTAAATACACCACTTCACGGGTAGACCCTAGGATCAATGCGTACACCAGAAAAGACGTGATCTGAAAATAAGTATTGAATTGAAGAGTAAAGCAATGTATTGTATCTTAATCTTAGAGGTCTCACCATCTATCCTAATCCCCTCCTATTAGCTTGTGAAATATAATAGTTCTTTTTAGTAACGCCGACGCTCCATGACATAAGCGTTATACCAAGATGTTATTTCCCCGTGTTGATTCCTTACATTTTTATTCAAGGTATGGGCAGGAAGAAATTTGCTTTCCCCACTTTATGCGAGAGTGCCAGGGAATATGTGAGTTTTTAATACAATACCATTTTGGGAGGTGGGTGAACTCTGACCGTGACTCGTGACCGTGATCACTGCCTCAGGCAGTGGTGGAAGTATAGCTTAGGTCCCACTCCTGAAAGTAGCACGTTTCCATAGACTAACAGAGATTCTTCCAGGGCAGCCGCGTCAGGCTTTATCTCCAGAGTATTGACTTAGCTGCCCCCCCCTCCCCCCACCGTTCCGAACTTGGGGCCTGGGTCCGTCAGCACTCTTCGGTGACAAGCAGGGGCGCAGCCAGAACTTCCGAATGGGGGGGGCACATCACCTTTGAGGGGCACGCCAGGAGTAAAAGGTGGCTTTTTAACGTAACCTAAAAAACTTACTATATCTTAAATTATATTAACTTTTGGGTACCTTTGGTACGAGAAAAATGCAAATCAAACATTGGTGCAGAAGGGAAGCTCGATTAAAACCGGAAAAAGAAAGTTTCACCGCAATCTGATCAAAGTAGTCAAAACATGACTGTTTTGGATAGATTTAAGGACAAGTCAGCCAACTCATGGAAGTACTTAACATCAGAGAAATCAGCGGAGCCTGTGATATCTCACTATGTGCAAGCTAAGATATATTGGAGTCGAAAATTCACTTGTTATGTCCACTGGTTTTGTCGTGACGAGTGAGCCCTGGTTGAACACGTATTAAGTTCCGCGGCTCCCTCAAGGGGTGTAGGAGGAGGAGTGGCAAAGTGGCATTGGACCATTTTTGCTGCCGGAATAATTTGAGAGATATCTTTTTTAACGCGTTTATCAAGTTCCATATTTTCGAGGATCAGTCCCAGTTAGAGTAAAAAAGGTAAAGAGGCTGGTGGTTTTGTGGGGATGGTGTGACAGGGCTGAAAATTGTGAAAAACTAGTTCTTCATTTAGATTAATTAGTAGAAATCCTGGTTTAGGGGACTGCTCTCTGAGCTCAGAGGCACATGCCTTTTTAGCACATCCCTCCCCAGAATCCATCAGTATAATTAGCAATTTACATAATCAGGGGTGCTTAGGCAGCACCCCGACCAGCTCGGGGACCATATCAACTCGGGGGTACCAGATCAAGTCAGAGGGCACTTAATCAGGCCAGGAGCCCCATACCAGCCCAGGGGCCCTCATCAGCCTCAGTGTGACCAGCTAAGCTCAGGGCCCTAGAGCTGCTGATGAAATTCCTCAACTCAAGAGGCCCAGATCAGCTTCAAGGGAGATACGCAAAAAAATTATTGGTTAGATCAAAAGGTCACAAAAAGTTGTTTCAGAAGTCCCATTATCATTTTTGCGAATTCGACTTGCAAATGTCTTAAAGTTTCTCTCAAAGTCAACATTTCTAGATGACTTTACCGGTACACCTCTTATCGATGTAAATGACCTACCCCCGGCTACGGCTATCAATTTCTCTAAGAAACCGGTCCCATTTTTCTTAAGCAGTGACATGAAAGTTTAAAACTATTAAATAAAAAGTTATTTTAAAAAAAGTTACAGCCAAAAATAATATTAAAACAAAAATATAGGACTTTTAAGAAATCACAATTGACCGATCAGAACGTACAGTCACCTCATAGGGGGTCACGTGACCTTTCTGACGCAAAAGTTTCGTCATCTTGGGGTAGAAGCAGAAAACTACTCAAGACCCAAGGTACGAAACGGCTGAAGACGTGAGTAATTATGTTTTTTTCCGTTTTTTAGGGCGTATTAATTCATTTTGTATTTTCAAAGACTTTTTAAAGTTAATTCAAATACCAATACATGAGAATATACATTTTTATTACAAAAAAACATTACTTTTTAACTTTAGATAGTTTTCGAAAAGTAAGTGATGGGTGAAGGTTTTAGCATTTTATCGGGATTATTAACCTATTTCGATAATAAGTGAGTGGCCTCCCAAAATTTTGCCGAAGATACAAAAATAATTCACAGTTTCGTAATCCGGATTTTTCAAATAGCAAGAAACCACAATAATATTTTTTGCGTATCTCCCTTTAAAGGGCACAAAATAGGTACTAGCTCAGGGGGCACCAATGTGTGGTGGTCCTGGATGGCTTAACGCTGGCACAGCAACACAAGCCCCGTACAAAGCCTATCAGAGACCCAAAGTCGAAGGGAGTACTGACCTCCCCAATCTCCTGGGATCTCCAACCAATGGCTAGGGAGGGGTAAGTCAGCGGCTTCATCAGCAGGACCGTCCACGGAATAGGTGTTTTATAGCAACTGGGCACAGTTCTATATCCTTTTATTGAGCGTCCTTTTTTCCTTAACATTTCTTAGATTTTAGAATACAATCCAGATATATTGCTTGAGATCCTAGACCCAAACACTATTTTCGAAAATTATACGTCTCGGAACAAATGTATCTACGCCCATTGCGTCCCAAAAAAACAAATTCAAACATGTCGATCTGGAACCAATACTGAAAGAAAGGAGGCAAAAATTAATCTAGTTGTATCATCGATAAGAGAAAATCAAACAGGGAACTTGGCACTTCAGCTAGTTTTAAATATATAGGCGTAACCCCAATAACTACCTTCCTAACTATTCTGAAATAAATAACTTTTCGTTTTTAACATTTCGTGGGAAAACTAGACAAACAAGGGCAATGACAGGAATTGATGAACATAATCCCAAAAATAAAAAGAAGTATGACAAGTTGAAAATAACAACAGGGTGAGCCAAGGCGATAGATATCTCGGGTGCCTATTTTCTTGGCAATTTGCTCACCTACAACATAGCAAGGGCGATAAAGAACTGTGGTGAATTCAACAGGATCTGTCCGCGGAATATACGTTATATCCGGGACGCACTCCCATATCCCTTGTATTTTAATTAATTTTTCTTTTCATTTTCTTGGAAATTTCCTGATTAAAGAGTTCGTGAATTCGACACCGGGAAAGAATTGGTAATCATTTCCCGCAGAGTATCATTTATTCGTGCTCAAAACGACTGACATTCAATAACTTTAAGTCTGATTACCAGAGTGAATTGAGGTAGTCAGGTTTAATATCATGCACACCGTCTCCTTTCATCGTCTTCATCACTTCACGTTCATTACGACGGCGCTTGAAAAGCCACCATATGTGTGAAAGTGTTCGAACTAATACACAGCAGTATTTAATTTCCCGAAATGTGCCATAAAGCTGTTATTTTAGCCACGCTGCAAATTTCCATATACGTAAAGGCTAGCTTTAACCCACGCCCCACCAGTGGTCCGGCGCCAACTTCGCCCGACCGGGGGCCATTGATGCCCTCCTGTAACTCCGAATATATGGGGGTTAACGCAAATCTGCAAAGTGCACTGAAAAGCTCGTGTAAATCCAGTAAGAAAATACTTCGCATGTTTAAGCGCTCAGGCCAAATGTTTGACCTCCAGAGGTCAAGTTAGGTCACGATAGGCCATTTCCACTAAAATATGCAATGCTTAAGCAGACTAGGCACATCTCTCATGCCGTTAGAGTCATTGCAATCCAGTAAAGGAAATTTTAAAGGGAGATACGCGAAAAAATTATGATTGTGGTTTCTTGCTATTTGAAAAATCCTGATTAGGAAACTGTCAATTATTTTTAAATATTCGACACAATTTTGGGAGGCCACTCACTTATTATCGAAATAAGTTAACAGTTCCGATAAAATGCTGAAACCTTCACCCCATCACTTATTTTTCGAAAACTATTTAAAGTTGAAAAGTAATGTTTTCTTGTAATACAAATGTCTCTCCTGTATTTGTATGTGAATTAATTTTACAAAGCCTTTACAAACTAAAAAATGAATTAATTTGCCCTAGAAACGGAAAAGTACAATTACCTACTCAAATCTTCAGCCATTTCGTACCTCGGGTCTTGAGTCGTTTTCTGCTTCAGCCCCAGAATGACGAAACTTTTGCGTCAGATAGGTCGCGTGACCCCGGTATGAGAATCCTAGGCTTCTCATTGGTTAATTTTTATTTCTTTTAAGCCCTATATTTCTGTTTCAAAAGGGGTTTGGAATGTTTTTTCTTAAGTATTTTTTTTTCTATAGTAGTCTAAACTTCTACATCACTAATTAGGATAGATATAACCTAATTCGTAGAGAAATTGATAGCCTTAGCCGTGGATACGTCACATTAACTGATAAGAGGTGTAACGGTAAAGTCGTCTAGAAATGTTGACTTTGAAAGGAATTTTAAGGCATTTGCAGGCCGAATTCGTAAAAATTGGAATAGGACTTCTGAAACAACTTTTTGTGACCTTTTGATCTAGCCAATCAGGGGCCAAAAAAGTGTTCAGATTGTCACCATTAAAAATGCCAAACCATAAATGTGTCACCAGCCCAGGCTGCAAAATGTGGCACGTTTTGAGTTATTGGGATACCAAGGGATACTCCTGGACCATCTTAGTTGTTGAAAAACATTGCGAGTTTAAATTGCATGTGCAAATTTTGGCTATTTGTTCCGTTATTCGTCTGGAGCAAACATATCAGCTAATTTTTGTCACCTTGTCCACCTTGGGCTGTCACCATTTAGAATGCCAAAATGGTCAGTTTTTCGACCCCTGTAGCCAATAAATTTGTTTTCGCGTATCTCCATTTAATGGGAAAATGTCATAATTTTCTCCACTATGTGAAACATAATGACATTCTGATAGTGGTTTGACCCCCTGAGGCTACCTCGTGACCTAATATGACATGAGATCATAAGACTTTTACAATGACGTTTATTTTAGCGCTCTAGCTTGACACAACTGACCTTATCAGAACAGGTTTCAAGAGAACATGAGGAGTACAGACAAAAGCGAAAGAAAAGGACAAAACAAATACGATCCAAAGACAGAAAATGTGAAGTTTTGCCTTTACCACAAGGTCAGAGGCTAATACGGACCCAATTCGAAGAGACTTAGCGGAAATAACATACATTCCTAGCTAGATGTAATGGATTCAATGCCTCCACGCCCTCTATCTCCTCCCAGACGACTCTCATGACGAATTCGGTCATGTGCGGCTGGCTTTCACACGTAGGTAAAAATGGCCAGAATAATCCCATAATCCTAAGGCAGTTATCCTGGCAGAGCTAAAACAGCCGGCTTCCCCTCTAGCGGCCAGTTTCTGAACTAGCGTCTCGGTTGCTCAGCTGCTTCGGTATCCTGCCACCAGGTGGCTAGCCCCGCTAGTGTCAAGGCCAATGAGCGTTTCGTTACCTAACGGGTCACGCTGCCCGCTGGAAGGTCGATGGCGCCCCCTGAAGTGTCACGCTTCCCACCCCTGACCCCCAGGATGCAAGCATCGGCGCCCCACCGCGATAGAATCTGGTGCTCACCGGATAAGGCTTTCTGCCCAAATGTGGTGCCCCCTGGATAGCGCCCCTAAAAAGTGCCCTTCCCAGGTTCAATTATAAATTCAGGTTCTGCATATGCCACAAGCACAGGCGGATCCAATGATCACTTTCTTATGCCTTATTTGGGAAATTAACTTGGTGGCATGTCATCGAATACTTTCAACCCTTTTCTGCTCAGTCCGGCTGAGGGGCGCCCAGTTCAGATTTCTACACTTCAAGGGATCCTGGAGGGACAAAGGGTCGATCCTCGGTGCCCCCTGAAATGATCACGGCGCACCCCAGAAATGTGGATGACACCCCCTGAAATGTCGCTTCCCACCTCCCCCTCCGCAGGATACGAAAATAGACTCCCACCGATAGAATTTTGCGCCCACCTGACAGGTCCGGATGGCGCCCCCCGGAAAGTGACCCCCCCCGATTCGCAATCCATGATCCGTTTTTGACATGGCGAGGATTCTGAATATAAACGAGAGAGAACGCTAAATCCGTCTCCATGGTACTGATTTCTTTAGGGTAGCATGCGTATGAATGTACTATACAAACTAAGACTGGTACACTAAAATCCACATTGCAGCTCTGAGAAATAGGCAGCTGCCAGCCGAGTATCAGCTCAACAGCTCAACGACCAACAAGAAGCTGCTGGCGCCGCGAGGTGAGGTGACGGGGAAAATGTTTGACGAGGGTGGCGTCTGTGTGCCTGCGTGCGGTGTCTTCTTTGTCTCGGTGAGGGATGAAAGGAAGGAACTGCACTGGCATTGTGTTTTAACTGTAAAGGCTTGGAAGTCTGAAATGTATCGAGTCATAAAACATTAGGTACTATACCTTACGGTCATCGGCAACTCAGACCACGTAAGGCCTATGAGGACCGATCACATGCTCTTACTGCAGGAAAAATAGTTAATCAGTGTCTGGAATAGTGTAGTGGGATGTTGACCAGTGTGTGTCCAATCGTGAAGCGTCCAGACCAGTGTGTCCAGTCGTGAAGCGTCCAGACCAGTGTGAGTCCAGTCATACTTAACTCCATACCAGTCAGGGAAACTATGGTCAAGCGTACCAAAAATTAGAAGCTTTTAAAATTGGAGTACGCTTCTTCTATTTTATGGCACGCTGTTTCTAAAATTTGGTACGCATCTTCTATTTTTGGGTACGGAAAACAACATCGGCTTGACAAAATCATTCGGCGCATTTTTGTAACAATTGGCGCATGTTCTGCCTGGCACAGTTCGATTCCCGATAAAATTTTAGGGGGGTTTACAGTCTTGTGAAGAAAACTAAAGTCCGGTGTAATTTTTGCGAATTTTTGAAAGCCAAAAATGTCTTAAAACGGGGAAGCTTTCACAAATTTTGTCAGAATTCTCTTTTCACATCTAGCGAACGCACGTTTCCATAGCGTCATCAGATTCTACGTCATCAAATACCCCTCTGGAAGCAAAGCTCAATTCAAATCCCACATCCTTGAACACGTCTCGGCGTCAAATGCGAGAGTGAAGGTAACGGCGTGTGGTGCGAAGTGCGTGGAAATACTGAAAAAGGATGGATTTTTTTCATCTTATGGTTGATGTGACTATGAGATATTGAAAATTAGGCACATTTATATCATGTGCGAAGTTTTGTGGTAAGACTGTGGCTAATCATAAGAGTTGAGGGTCATTTTTTCGTCGATGTCGTCCGCCGCTTTGCCGCCATTTTCGTTTTTTTGTTTATTGCGTATATATTTTGTTTATTTAATTCATGTAGGCCTTAAAGGAGGCCATTTCTGAAATCGACAGAGCTTGTTTAATATAAATCGACCAGGCATGTAGTGTAATTCTGCAGTTCTAGGTATAAACATGCATGTTTACAACAGGAGGTATTCAGTACAATGCAGTTAATATTTGCAACGGTATTTTGGGTTCTTGCAAAATGAAAATGTTGATATGAATGATTGGTAATATGTATCAATGCTGGTTATATATTAATATGAAGTTTAATTTTAAAATATTTGTTACGGTTTTACTGTTTCAACATGAGCTAAGGATTGTTATTCTTGTCTGCGGGTGCTACAAACATCAAAGTTGATTTTTGTTTTTGCAATGATTATGTTGGTATGTATAATTTTAGCATAATCTCAGTAAATTTGACATGAAGTTGAAGCTGACAATACTCGAAAGAGTCTTTAGGGGGCCTGAATCTTCCGAAGACACTGGTCAAGGTGTGGGGAAAATGGCAACGGATATTGATATTGATATATTAATGATGACATACTTTGCAGGCTGGAGGATATTGAAACCAGTATTCAGGTCAATACATCAGCAAACGTTCGGGTGGATTGGGAGAGAACTCTGAAGAAGACAAAGACATATTCATATTCGTGAAACCAAAGAGGATTATAGCTCACAAGTTACTTGGTTTCCGACAGGACTCGACCTCACTGCGCCGGACCATGACGCAACACACGAACACAAGGACAGCCCCCCCCTATGGAGCCCTGGCACTCTGTAGGGATTGCCCCCATGTCCTCTCTGGATCCGGCAATGGCTGGTTTGCGGCGCAGGGAGGGGGGGAGGGGTAAGCCTTACCCCCCTGGGCTATGTTCCCCAAAAGTGGCCACAAGTTAGCAAATTTTCTTCCTAATCCTTGTTCGGTGATTTTCCACATGTTGGCCCCATATCTCCCCAACGTTGCTCCTCAGCTTGCATATGGGGGAACATGGCGGAGTGGCGCTATCTGGGCCAGAGGCGGCATAAAAATTTCGGTGAGCGCCAAAACCCATGGGGGGGACAAATTTTGTCGCTGAGCGTCAATTTTCGCTTCATGGGTAAAGTGGCATTTCAGAGGGACGTCAAAGGCCGACTGGGGAAGGGTGGCGCAAATACGCGGGTCCAGGGGGCGGGTGCCCCCCCCATCGACCCTCGGGGGCCCCTGAGATGGTCATGGCGACCCCTGAAATGGCCACGGTGACCTCTGAAAGGTCGATGGCGCCCTCCCTGAAATGTCGCTTGCCACCCCCTCCCTCCAGGATGCGAAAATAGGGGCCCATTTAAAGGATCTAGCGCCCACCTGACCAAGTTTTTCCGGCCAAAATGTGGTGCCCCCTGGTCCGCGTACCTCCCCTGAAGGTGGCCATAGGCGGATCCAGGGGGGGCAAGGGGGGCACGTGCCCCCCGATCGACCCTCGGCGCCCCCTGAAAGGTCGATGGTGCCCCCCTGAAATGTCGCTTCCCACCCCCCCCAGGATGCGAAAGTCGGCGCCCACCGATAGGATTTGGCGCCCACCTGATAGCTTTTGCCGGTCATAAGTGGCGCCCCCCTAGTCCGGATGGCGCCCCCGGAAGGTGCCCCCCGATCGGCAATCCTGGATCCGCCTATGAAGGTGGCTCCTCGATTAACAATCCTGGATCCATCCATGTTGCTGCATACTTTGCGTGGAGGCAGTAACATCGGGAATAGAGACTGAGGTGCGCCAAAATTGCCGCCGCACTCCTGTAATTCGGTGCTACATTGAGCGTACCAAAAATTAGAAGTTGCGTACCCTAAAATAGAAGACCGACCGGCCGGTGACGTGTGCCAGGAGGGTACAGTTTGAAGGCTCTGTTTGAGCTGGTGAGCGAAGTGACGGTAGAGTGCAGTACTATAGCACATTGACTAAACAATAAACAATCATAAATTGAGTCAAAAATTTTTTAGGTCATTTTCTTCCGGGTGACAGCCGTCCGAAATCGAGCCGCTTTTGCGTACCCATTTTTAGAAAAAGCGTACCAAAAAATAGAAGGAGCGTACCAATTTTTGGAAGTACCTTTTTTTGGGTACGCTTGACCATAGTTTCCCTGACTGATACTTAGGTAGGTACTGAAAGACCTTCTTGCTCTTCTCTCTGCAGGTCAAGGGGTGATCCTTCTTATTAGAGATGTTCCATCATAAAATGATCTGTTTGGTGTGGTTTCATCCTGTTAGACAATGTTCTTGTGTGAATGAGCTATGAATGTGATGCATTACCTACCCATGTGTTCCAAAGCTTTTTTCATACTGTCATTAAATTGGTTATTTGGCTTAGTTTTCATAAAATATTGGGATCAGGATCAGGTCTGCTCCAGCACCTCCTCAGAAAAAATAGTGACAGACTGAGGCTGAGAGAGCGAGGATATTTGCTATTTGCAACTGATCAGTGTCAATAAGCAAAGCTAAGGACCTATAAAAATCTGATGAAGGCCTCTTGTACTCATTTTATGTATTGTAGCACAAATGGCACATGGGAAATTGGCAAAATCCAAATAACAATTTAACTACAAACGCCAGTTTTTTACTGACCTAGTCTCCATTGCCAAAATGTGATCAAGAGTAGTCTGTTAATGGAGTCCATCAAGTGCTATCTCCCCAGCACAATGGCATAGTCTAATAAAGTGCTGGGAAAATGGCACTGTAGGACCTTGATGGCTCCATGATTTATACTGATTGGTGTTCCCATATGAATTTGTTTTGTTTCATTTGTTTATATTTGTGCTTCAGACTTTTACTCCTCTTATCCTCTACAAACCACCCTTCGTTTGAGAAGGAGCTTTGAGGAAGTTAGTGGAGGCATCAGAATATGCAAGAACAGGTTGGAAGAGGTTTGAGGAGGTGCTGGAACATGCTCACTGAGTCTATTGTGTACTGTTTAATAGCACTGAGTGGACTTAATGTATTCACAATGTATTCTGGTCAACAGTTTGATCCTGACCACTCTGTTGCCATGGAAATCAAGCCACTGATGTAAACATGATTTCATGCTTGGCTGCCAGGTCAATAATATCTTGAAGGGAACATGAAACCTTCAAGACCTTCATGGGACATGAACTGATCTATGGCATCCTACAAAATGCCAAAATATGCCTGGTTTCAAATTTTATTTCTCTCAAAGCCTGCATTTCACTGAGGAACAGCACTTCATAAGCATGCTTTTTAAATGTGCTGCATTCAGATTTCCTTTCCCTTATGTGCCTAATAACAGTAATGGTCTGCGCATTTATTGCTGGGACCGGTGAGGCTGGGTTTCACTGGTAACATGGTCTATTTCTCTGCTAATGGGGATTTCTGGGAACAGCGATTCTTTGGTAGCAACATTTCAGGAGTCATCAAGGGTTGATGAATGTGGCAAGTGTTCCTTCATGCCCTCTGGATTTTCCTGAGCTGGGGGCTGGGGAGCTCTGTAATGACCCTTTTTTCTTCAGGTGCCTCTGATGTGTGCCAGTGGTAGGATACAGTGCATAATCTGCTGTGTCTTGAGATGCATGCTTGTTGAAGGTGATCTGGCTTTTGAAAGTGCAACTGGTGGCTATGCGTAATATATGTGAAAGAGAGTCCCTTCATGGAAATTCGACTGTTGTATCAGTCTCATAGAGCATCCAATAACCCTGGTTTCACACCTATTTTGTCTAACAGCAAACCTAGGGTTTGTGAAGACTTGAGCAATTAATTGGTACACTACTTTATCGGCTCTTATTTCCTCTACCCTTTCCCTCACCAGACTCGCGGAGGACCGGCGCGTACCGCGTAAGCGGCCTTTGCGCTGTAGTGTTCTACTTTAAACACATCCTTCTTTTCTTGTCAAGCATGAGTTTTGGGGCAAACAAAAAGTATGAAACTAGGGTGCTTTTGACATATCTTACATGACTACTATCAATGCACGATATAGTGTAGATGCTGAAGTGCCTTAAAACCACAAAACAAAACATATATCAGTTTAAAATACACTACTGAGGCCAGTGGCGGATGTAGCCGGTCGGTTTGGGAAGAGCAAACCAAAGTGAAAAGTCTAAAAGCAAAAAAAAGTCACGCTGTGAAAGCTGTGCTACAATATCACTTGCCAGTAGGATTTTGGGATTCGAGGCGAAAAGCAAAAAAAAGTAACGGGAAGAAAAATATGGGCTCTAGATACTTTTTCCAGTCAAAGGTCCAATATTTACACTGAACTTAACTCTGTTTCTGTTTGAAGTTGAGAGTTGAAGCACCAAATCCTGCTTATAAACTAAAAGGGAGTTTGGGAAAAAGGAGGTCGATCACTTTGGGGGAGACAAAAACACAGTTTTGCCCCGAGCTTTTCCGTTTGGGGGCAAATGTCTTTTTGCCCCCCTTGGATCCACCACTGACTGAGGCGCCACACCCCCTTGATCTCGGGGCGTGCCGTGGTAACGTGTCCTGGGACGTGGTGTTGAGCTCTGTTTGCTGGACGCGGGCAGCCAGGGCGGACTGGGGCGATGAGCAGTAAGGAGGAGGAGGTGGCGGCCGGCGCTGAGGGTGCTGCCACTTCGCCAGCTCCCGGTGGTGACGACTCGTCCGATAGCGATGGGGAGACAGAGCCGGCGCGCTCATTTCACCGCAAAATCTCCACCAACAAACACATCAAATGTTCCGTAAGTAGGTACCGCCCTTAGCATTGGTGTTGGCGCTTTCTTTAGTTTACTCTCGCGATCTTCCATGAAAGATAGCTTCACTTTATGTTGTTTTGTTTGTAAGACTCACCGATGGGAGTGACAGAAGGTCCCAAAGCCAGGAAGGAATGCAAGTTAAGGAGGGAGTTAAGATCCTTCGCTGAAAATTTTTACGTTCCTCTTGCATTCCCTCTAAGCTGTAGGGAGATAGTGACACAGGTTCCAATCTGGAAACGTATATGGCAATAATTTATTTTCTGACCCTCATCTAATCTTGCCTTAAGTAGAATAATGTGATAAACGTTTGTTTAGGTGTTTAAATGCTTAATTCAGACCTTAATGGAATATTTAAATGTATAATGAAAGGTAGCACAAAATCTTAACAATCTGAATAGAGTGATTTTGATACGTCGCAGTGTTGAGTGATTTCCACTCTGGGCTCCGCCTGGATGGGAATGAATGGAGTCCTATGATTGATGTATTAAAATCGTATGATTTTATGCGTTTTAGAGTGGACAGTGGAATGCATCGTTCAGTTTTTGCTTGGCATCTCCCAGTTAGAGACCATCTGGGATGGGAGAGCAGTGCGGTCGTATCCAGGCACTGCGTTAAGTGCCGTGCTACAGCCGCCGTATTCCGAGCAGTGCGGTGGAGTGCCAACCGCCCTCCAAGTATGAGGTCCCGGGCTCACATTCTGGGAGCTGCTGTGCCTGGGATTGGCACCCACGCGTATCGGCAGTCTGGCCGCGACGACGTTCACCAGGCGCTGAAGGGAGGGGCGTACAAACACCCGTCCCTGCCCTGGCCGAGGGACCTGATGCTGGAGCGAGTCAGTACTGGGAAAGCAAAAATAGTAGGACGGAAAATTGACGGAAGTAAAACCAACAAGCTGGCCCCATGGACGTCGAAAGCGTGGAGGATGCTCCATTTCTGGCAGCGCAAGTTTCCGATTTGAGCTGAATGGAGAACAAGTGCCAAGTTTCCTCGGCAGTATGAACAGAACATATCACGAGTCCAAACCTCAAGGTCTTGCTGTTTCAAGGGTGATGCTTTCCTGTCTTTGAGAATGTTTAATTTTTTACTGCGTGTAGGTATCTCCCCAGGGTACCTTAACACACGCCTTCCCGGTCACCATCTGGCCAATGCTGACGTCCTGAGGCTTCGTGCCTTGTCTGCAATTATCTGTTCTACCCTGAAAGCCTCTGGTGCGGCTGTTTTTTTTCGCGTGCTCGCAGAAATAGCGGTGTGTGACAGGAATGTGCTCATTAGGGATTTTAACGAAGCCAATCTCTTTTGGTTGATTAGTGTTTCTGCTCATTAGCAACGCTTGTAAATGAGATTGTGATTCTTATGATTGATCGGGATCAGGAGACTGGAGGTTGTGCTTGCTGCTTCTGTGGGAACAGCATGAAGACACGATGGCGTTTTAAGTGGGCTCCAGATAAAGTTGCTGGAGGTGGAGAGCTGAAGGCATCGCAACGCTCCTTAAAAAAACAGATACCAGGCCTTTATTACGTCCCGTGCAGATAAAAGTCGGGTATATTTTTATTGTACAAAATGAATTTGACAATAGACTGCGCCAATAGAAAAGTTGCGGTGAGAATTATTTTCGCCGGAAACAGGAAATGCGGAGAGGGCGGCGGCGGGCGCTACAGAATTGCCCGGGAGTGGATGCACGGCCCGGTCCCAGCAACAGTGGGGCGGCTGCCGGCGCCGCGGCTCGATAGAGCAACAGGCCGGCGCGCCACATCGACCGCCGACGCGTCACTAACGCCGCCGCCGCGTCACTAACGCCGCCGGCGCGTCACTAACGCCACCGGCGCACACCGGCCACGCACGTGCCATCCGCTGATGACCGGCTCAATCGGCTGATGGCCTGAGGCGGGGTCGGGCGAGGTGTTCCGAACGGCTGCACGGAAGGAAACGGCTGTACGGACGGGAACGGCTGTACGGACGGGAACGGCTGTACGGACGGGAACGGCTGTACGGACGGGAACGGCTGTACGGACGGAGACGGCTGTACGGACGGGAACGGCTGTACGGACGGAAACGGCTGTACGGACGGAAACGGCTGTACGGACGGGAACGGCTGTACGGACGGGAACGGCTGCTGTCGGGGGAGGTGTTCCGAACGACTGTACGAACGGGAACGGATGTGCAGACGGAAACGGCTATACGGCCGGAAACGGCTATACGGACGGAAACGGCTGTACGGACGGGAACGGCTATACGGACGGGAACGGCTGTACGGACGGAAACGGCTATACGGCCGGAAACGGCTATACGGCCGGAAAACGCGGAAAGCTAAGCAAAGGCTATAGGAGAAAGCTGTACGGGCGAGAACGGCTGCTGTCGGGGGAGAGGTGTTCCGAACGGCTGTACGTACGGGAACGGCTGTACAGACGGAAACGGCTGCTGGGGAGGTGTTCTAACGGCTGTACGAACGGAACGCTGTACGGACGGAAACGCGCCCGGGGAGGTGTTCTGAAGGCTGTACGGACGGGAACGGCTATACGGACGGAAACGGCTGCAGCTGGGGGGAGGTGTTCCGAACGGCTTTACGGACGGAAACTTGGTGTAAAATGATACAGGAAGCGTGTGGAGGGGTGGGCCGTTTGGAATGCGCTTCCCTTTATGATGGTGAAGTGGTCTATTGGCGCTTGACTGAAGGCATCATGTATGCGTTCTTAGGCAGATGGCGGGGTGGGGAAAAGGGACAGCTACCTCCTCTATGCGCCGATCGAGCACTCGGAACCGCTATGCAACATCGCTGCTCCTCACATTTCTCCACGATGTAATCTGCCGCCTGCCGATAAGCCTTGCGGTTGAGAAACGTTGTCTCCGGTGTGGACTGCACCTGTTGGCCAAAGTATGTCCGCCCGCTATTCCAGCCCGACTGGAAATTGTGGATCCGTCCACATCTGCAGTGTTCCCACATTTCTGCAGGGCACAGACAATGTTTACCAACACTTATCACATCTCGTCCGAGGAATTTTACTCATTAAACTGATGGACTGCTGGTGGCGCTGTGTGACACCAACTAAATGGTGCGGGTCAACTAGTCACGACGAGACACTAAATAGTGTCTCAGGATGACTAGTCACGAAAAGTGGAACTGCGGTTGCCGGGTAGGCGCGACCTGGTTTTGACGAGAAGTGTGCGTCCGGGTAGAATTGTCAGGACCGGTGGAGACCGGTAGATAGAGTTCAGTGGTGGAGACTGACTCACGACGACGGCACGGGACATTAGCGATCACAGCTACCTTGTCTGGATGCGGAACAGAGGGCGTCTGTTGCGTTAATGCGCCCGCGCCAGCCCAGACATTGAACTACTTTGGTCATGTGAGGAGAACATGGCGGTGCACTCTACCAGTCATGTGTTTTTACATGTCAAATCAACCAATGGATGGTCTGTCATTGCTGAACTGGGCAACGAGTCGGGCATGGATGTCGTGGTTTTCGTGTTTGTACGTCACAAATAGTAAGCCAAGCCATCCAGGAGCGCATCGTTGTTAGCCTTCGCGTACTGTTAATGGTCTGAACAGAGCCAGAAACTCGCTGGCCAGATCGATCACATGGCTCGCGCATCTTACCGCTTTAGCGTTGACCCCCGGTCAGGTCAGTGTTTGACCTCTGGTCAGGTCAGTGTTAGTCGGGCTTCCAGCCGGCAGAGGGGGGGGCCCGGCATTAGTGTTCTACCTCTTCATGGGTACCTCTTCATTCTCTTCATTCGCTCGTATTGAACTCGGCCATTAATCAGTCTGTAAATCTTTAGAAAATGTCTTAAGCAGCGGTGTCCTAAAATTTCTGAACCATGACCCCTCATCTAGGGCTTCTCACAGGAACGTCGTGCTTATCAATCGATTAACTGGAGGACCAATAAGCTATTCTTACTCTGCTCACTTTCAATGATATTGCACTGGTCTGGTAATGTTTTACGGTACACAATGCTCGGGGGAAGGGCCTTACAGTGTATGCCTCAGGAAAACCCACTAATAAGTAATACATAATTCATACTTTACGAATACTTTTTCTCGGGGGCACCCTTAATACCCCATGCGAGAGACGTATTAAATTTAACGAGGAGGCTGACAAGCCTCAAAATTGGAGTAGCCACATGATATAATATACTGCTACGGGAAAGGCACTCATTGTCCCCTTCGGGGCCAATTGTCTCACTTTGATATTCACTTTCTAGAAGTTAACTGAAGCCAGCTTTTATGGGTGCGTCTTTACGCCTTAGTCGTGCATAATCCATGTGAAATTGAACAGTACGTATTTGTAGAAATATTTCTCCCTTTCAAGCTGCACAAGCTGTTTTCTGGCTTTATTTTATGGCTGACCGCTGGTGCTAATGCTTGTGACCGTAAGATTATTTGCCTTTCAGGTATGCATTAAAGAAGGATACCTCATGAAGCAAACCTCTTCTTTTCAACGCTGGAAGAGGAGATACTTCAAGCTGAAGGGCAATAAACTCTACTATGCAAAAGACACAAAAGTAAGTAAGATATGATAGTTCCTGGTCAGAACTCTCCTGTTGGAAATACTACCAAGATGTATAGAACATGGAATCATTCGGATCCTCATGATGAGATCCACCCCGGAATTTCGCTATAAATGTGTTTTTAAACAGTCGGACAATTGATGCTTTTGTGTGCTGAATCTGACCCCTCTCCCTACAAGGGCGTTAAAACTACGGTAAAATTGTGGATGGGAAATAACTGTTACATTGGCTGGGACTTACTTTTAGAGCTGGGATATCAGCAATGTAATTTTTTTTCTTATGAGCGGAACAATGCTTTCGGGGTGATGATATGTGCGGGAGTAAACCACAGGGAGGCGGCCTGGGGAGGTAAAAATTGTCCCAACAATAGGAGACCTCATTGTTTTTTCCTGTTCAGTGGATCGGCTGGATGAGTTTCAGGGTGGGTGGTCGAGGCGCCCATCCCTGAAGTGGAGGAAGGAGGAGCTGCTGTCCAGGTTCTAACGTTATTGCTCACCCCGGTAGGGGAAATGCTAGCAGTCTGTCCTCTGCGGGCACCTTCTCTGTTCTTGATACGAGGTAAACTTTGCTGGCTTCGATGCTTTCAGAATAGCAAAAAAAAACGCCGAAAACAACTAGTACGTGAACGAAACGGTGCGAATATAGTATGTTTTCCGTAATGACCAGGTGCAAATTGTGCCAGCATTTTGTTTGAAACGGATTTGTCACACATTTTCCTTGTGACTGAGTGATCGCAGTTTTTACAAAATCAGTGAGAATATCCTAAGAAGTTGATGGAAACATTTCGACACAAAGCGAACCCTCATTTAGTGTGTTATTGTGTTTAGTGTTATCTTGAACGTGATTTGGTAACCCACACCCCAGCTAATTTATTTTTTGTATGTTTGAAATGCACATGTATTGGGACCTCTGAGGCTAAGATGTTATAAAGGATGTTTATAATGGCGCCTTCTCTGAATTCGACCAATGTGTGTTATGGTTTTACTTCTAAAGAATGTGTTTCCAACGATCATAACGAAACGATTATCTTTTAGCGGTTGATTGTGCACTTCTATAGAGCCTTAACAAGCATGCCCGAGTTCAGAGTAAACTTTTCTACAGTAGAAAAAAGTATCTTGAAACATTTACCCTGTGAGCGAGATACTATGTTACGGTCTGCTATTCTCGACTAAGTGCTCTCCGGTTGGCCGTTGTCTGGCGGGCCCCGCTGAGACACCAGCTGTGGTCTGACGGGGCCCGCCCCTCCCCCCGCAGTACGTTGTTTTTGATGAGATCGAGCTGATCGACCTGAGCATAGCCGAGACCAGCGCAAAGTCGGGCGGCGGCCATTGTTTCCAGGTAAGGTCACGCCCCAGTGTAGCGCACTGTTACCGTGCATCAACGCCTTCACCACTGGTAGTCTCCCATTACGCATCATGTGCATATACAGGCAGCCGCATGCGATTAGGGCTTTGTCTTTTCGTTACGTGTGAAGTGTAAGTTTGTGCGATAAGGTTGACAGAAGTCCGTGCTTGGAGTATTTTTGCATGCTTCCCACGTGTAGGTCAGTTGTAGCTATTATTGACGTATGCTGACATTCGTTAAGATTTAGAATGATGAACCACCCTCCTGCTAGGGTGACGTTCTGTTGGGGATTTTGCTCAGTCCTCTGCTAGTCATGTACGAGGGCAGGGCGTGAGTTGAAGAAATAGTATGCAACGGATACTTTGAGCTCTCGTGGGGGCTCATGAGGTTTCTTATCACGTGTGAAACATAGAACACATCCAATGAGTCCAACTTAAAACACCCGCTGCTTCTGGCGTTTGCGCGTGGAGTACTGTCGGTGGTATTTGAAGGACACGAGATATGAGAAAATTCCCAGCGGTGGTAGTACTGTGTATTGAAACCAATTCATTTTCCAAGTTATTCGGTGCTGAAATTTAGATCAAATATGTCTAAAGATCAGTATTTTGGAATCGCTTCTGCTCAAAGTTTGATGTCAAAATTCAAAGGGAAAGGTGGTCAAAATTCAAAGAGAAGTGCAGTGATAAGTAGATGTAGCTTGCAAGTACTACAGGGCTAGTTTGAGGTGGCTACTGTCCCGTTAAATGCCTTCATCTATGCCAAAAACCAATTCCATGGTGGTTGAATTTTAAAATGTATCAGATATTCTGCTGGGGCTTGGAACCTTTTGAGATAAACTCGGCCCAAGTGAAATATTCTGCTGAAGGCTTAGAACCTTTATCTTTAGTCACATTAATCAGAAACGTGGGAACACCGACAGGCGTCGGTATTTCATTGTAAATCAAAATACCTCAAGTATCGTAACAACATAGTCCGACAAATCTGTATTTTGCCTTGTCTAATTGAGTTATCATTCGGAACATCACAAAAAGCTTTAAGATGCTAAACACGTTGCGCTCCTTGTGTGGGGGTCGGGTTCCACGTTAAGTCCGGAATTTGAGGACACTTCTATGCGTGACCAGCCTGGTCGTCAAGGTCTGATGAGGCTGGTGAACCAGCTAACGGCAGTCATCGGCAACAATGGGGCACGCCACGCGGCTAAAAATGGATTTTCGATAGCTGCAGCTTTAATTCCATAGCAAGCTGGCCGACCATAGAAACCCGATCTCAGTGCGTCACTAAACCCTGTCTTCAGGTATCTCGAATTTGTAACCTTGGTGATTTTTTAACCTGGTCTCAATAGGAAGATTAGTGTTCGAGCATACAAACGGAATTTTCGTGTTTAAGTTTTTTCGGGAGATTGACGTGCTCTTGCAATGTTTTTATACTCCAAATGAAAAAGAAAAATTGAAAACCGAAACGAATCCAAAGAAAAAGTATCCGATAATATTTTTGTATGGTTAAAAAAGACTCTGTGGTCATGCCTCGATCCATGCTTCATGCCCGCGAAATTTCAAATCACTGGTACAAATTCTTCGGAAAGACAACAGCAACAACAGACAGACAACGACGAGGTCGCAAACTGCCAGGTTAGATGCGGTTAAAGGTCTTGTATCTGTCTTTCAAGTGATCCCGACGCGACGTAGGCTTATGCCGCCTGTCTTCTTGATGCATCTCGTTCAGTAAGCGTATTTTGGTATATACGTTTTAAGAGTCATATTTTTCCCAGAAACTGTTGTCAAGTAGTTAGAAATGTTTTCGGGATATTAGTCTGGGTTATTACTTGGCTGTTCATGATCGACATTCCGTTGAAAAAGAGCTATCAATAAACTCGTATTTTGGTAGTCTATATGAAGTGGCGGAGGGACGAATCTGTGTTTTTATGTGGAATAGTTTGTATAGTCACAGCTGTGTGCCGTGTATGGTAACGCAAATTCTTGGAATGAGTGGAATAATCATTTGGCCCCTTTGTTAGGACAATATGGAGAACTTATTGGCGGAGCCTTGGTCGACTGGCAGTAGCCTAGTGACATGAGCTGAGAAACGAAGGGGATGCGTTCTTCCAACTGGTGAACCAGGGGGCGTCTCGCGAAATTTTGGGACTAGAGTTTTTCTCCCTACTGTGTGAACCCACGAAAATGCCCCCCCCCATTCTGATGGTGGTAAAGTGTATCGGAAGCGTTTTAAAAGACTGCCAATATATTCCATCTCCTTCCTCCCTCCCCCAAGTTATCGCCGGTTCGGTATCCCCCCCCCCCACCTCCAGTTAAAGTTCAGTGCTAACCTATGTGCTTGCTGGCCAAAGTGTTAGATGGGGCAGTTTCGTGATGAACACCAGCGGTGCCTGATTTGTGTGTGTGTGTGGACAGGTGATTACGGCGTTCCGCTGCTTCACTCTCAGCGCCGACACCAGGCGCGACATGGAGGAGTGGACGGCCGCGCTGAAGAGCGCCAGCAAGCGCCAGTTCTTCGAGGTGAGCCGGCGGGCCTGGGGCCACCTCGTCTGACAATCGGAGCCGGGTGTAGTGCTGTGTTGGCTGCGTCACGGCGCTGAGTTCTTGCCAAACTGTATTCGGTAGATATCAAAGTGGTAGTCGTTCAAACTCTAGATATAAACCGGAAAATGGACATGGAATAAGTAGCATAGCAGTTGAGGAAGCGTTGGAAAAAGAGCGCAAGTGATGGATGCGGGGTGAGTGCTCCGTTCCCTGTCCGGGATCATACAGTGCACTGGGTGTGCTGCGTTTTAACCCGACGACCGCTCTGGGCAGGGCATGGACCACTTACATACACTGCTCTCCGGCCAACACAACTGGCACGTCATGTCGCACGCCCGTCCCACCTACTGCAACGTCTGCCGCGAGGCACTCTCTCAGGTCTGTAACCTACCCCCCCCGCCTGTCGCACGCCCGTCCCACCTACTGCAACGTCTGCCGCGAGGCACTCTCAGGTCTGTAACCTACCCTCCCTCCCGCCTGTTACACGGTCGTCCCACCTACTGCAACGTCTGCCGCGAGGCACTCTCAGGTCTGTAACCTACCCCCTCCCCGCCTGTCGCACGCCCGTCCCACCTACTGCAACGTCTGCCGCGAGGCACTCTCAGGTCTGTAACCTACCCCCCCCCCTGTCGCACGCCCGTCCCACCTACTGCAACGTCTGCCGCAAGGCACTCTCAGGTCTGTAACCTACCCCCTCCCCTGTCGCACGCCCGTCCCACCTACTGCAACGTCTGCCGCGAGGCACTCTCAGGTCTGTAACCTACCCCCCCCCCTGTCACACGCCCGTCCCACCTACTGCAACGTCTGCCGCGAGGCACTCTTAGGTCTGTAATCTACCCCCCCCTGTCACACGGTCGTCCCACCTACTGCAACGTCTGCCGCGAGGCACTCTCAGTCTGTAACTACCCCCCCCGCCTGTCGCACGCCCGCCCCACCTACTGCAACGTCTGCCGCGAGTCACTCTCAGGTCTGTAACCTACCCCCTCCCTGTCACACGGTCGTCGCACCTACTGCAACGTCTGCCGCGAGTCACTCTCAGGTCTGTAACCTACCCCCTCCCCTGTCAGACGCCCGTCCCACCTACTGCAACGTCTGCCGCGAGGCACTCTCAGGTCTGTAATCTACCCCCCCCTGTCACACGGTCGTCCCACCTACTGCAACGTCTGCCGCGAGGCACTCTCAGTCTGTAACTACCCCCCGCCTGTCGCACGCCCGCCCCACCTACTGCAACGTCTGCCGCGAGTCACTCTCAGGTCTGTAACCTACCCCCTCCCCTGTCACACGGTCGTGCCACCTACTGGGACGTCTGCCGCGAGGCACTCTCAGGTCTGTAACCTACCCCCTTCCCCCGTCACGCCCCGGTGTCATGAAGTAAAAGACCAAGTTTTCGTGTGGAAGTTTTACTATCGTGCTAGAATTCTGCTACTTCCAGTATTTTGTAATTTTTTTTAAGTTTGTTTTTGGACTAGTATCTTAGCTAGCCAGACCAACAGGCCCAATAGTGTTACTGGATCGATAAGTCAAGTCGCCGGTTAGGTCGAGGATGTGAGATGCTTGATTTTGTCGCATACGTCTGACATTTTTATAGAACTGACCTTTTTCGGGTCATAATAAGTTTTGGACAGGGAATTGAAATATAGAGCTGCGTAGCTAACCACTGGGATGAGTTCTGCGTAACTACAGCCTCAGTATTGGTGGTGATTGGACCGACATAGGATAGAGCTTTTCATATGAAGTCGTATGTTCCGTCCAGTGCACCTCCTTACTTACCCTATTCAGATGGCTGACAGATGGGATGAAAAGCGACGCTTTTTCCAAGAATATTGATGATAGCATTACGCAAGCGAATGGCATTGATATTGCCGGGGCCCCGAATAGCCCCCGCTTGGTGCTACGCAGCGGACCTCATTTTAAGATGAGACTATAAATAAGCAGTGCGGCGACTGAGCCGGTCCCGGCTCGCCTGGGTCGCCTGCGTGCGCGGGTGTGACCCAATTGCGCCCCGGGGCAAACAGACGAAAATAGCCGCGGCTCCACGTGCGTAGATGCGCTGATAGCCATTGGGGCCGCGTCACTGGCCTCCGGCGGGCGACTGCCGCAGTAGGCGCGAAACTGGCTATGTTCCGGAGCGGGTGGGGATGGCGGCTTTTCTGACGTGTCGAAATACTGAGGAATCCCCGGTCACACAGCAGCGTAGCGTTTGCTGCCGTCAGAGATAGCGGTGCATATTTGTGCGAATAAGGTTCACGCAAAAGTTGGACTGTGAACACATTCAAACTTTGTGTTAAAAAGAGTTCGAACGAGGCAAAGACCGAAAAAGCGCATCACGTTAGTATCATAACAGTTTAAAGTAGTGCACGAATATTGGAACACTCGCCACTGCATCCCTGCCTAAAAAAACCAGGCGAGACCCGAATATGTGTTCCTGCTGAGGTGGGGCGAGGGTGTAAGTCCAGTCCGGTTTGACAGGGTCGGGTCGCGATACCAGCCGTCGTCTATCCGTCTCTGTACGCGTAGTCAGTCGATTCAACGGCTCACGACACCGGCTCTAGCGATAGTGTACCCGCGGCAGTACTCTGATGTCCTGTTTCCCTCCGTCCGCTCCGCATGTGCTATGATAATCACTGCCGGTGGCACGCGCCGCGCATGTAATATCAAACCGGCATTGTAATCGCAGTGTGAGGCGGACGGTCCGCGCCTGTCCTGCGCCGAGCGTGGCTACGCACGGAAGGAGACCAGAGTACCGAATTGTCGGGGGTTGTTTGTGTCGCGTCGCGTGTGCGCCTGGTATGAGAGAGCGCGTTTCCGGAGGAGCGTGCCAGCCGGTGGTCTCAGAAGGGTAGGCGTGGCCGTCCTGCCGCCAGCACGCGCGCCATTGTGCGCCGTGTGCTGGGCAGTCATTCGGCGGGCAGCTGGCCAGCCGAGTTGTTCTGGGGTATCTGATGTGTTATCTAGTGGCCTTTTACCAGTTCCGACACGGGCGCACAAATTGGTGACCTTTTGCACCCAGCGGCGCTCGTGCCCGGAATAAGAGCCATCTACGGACGTGCAGTGGCGCGGTATTGAAATAACAAGTGCCACTACAAAAGTCATCCGGACAGCTTTTGGTAGACGGACATGCTTGACTTCAAGGGACGATAGTGCCGGTTTATTTGTGTTCTTATCGGGCCAACGTGGCTCGGTAACGCGACTGTAGGTCCCTTGTCTGGCGAAACCGCTTTCTTCATAATCGGTAAATGTCTAAGTGTTTTTTAACGAATCTATGCACGGAGTGTGATTCGGGTCTTTATTTTGAACCATAGTAGACCACCTACTTGACTGTCTAGTTTGGTCGCAGAAGGCTGCCACTATGCTCTCCAATAAGTTTTGGCAGGATCGAGAGCTTGCATTTAAATACAGATCATGGGGGCTGCCAGAAGCTTTCAATGATATAACCGTGTATATATAACCGTATATAACTGTATATATATATATATATATATATAACAATAATAGTAAGAATAATAATAAGATAAATATAACAAAGTAGCAATAATAATAATGATAGTAATAACAATAATATTAATAATAATAATAAAAAAAATAATAATAAACATAAACATGACAAAGTCCGAATCAAGCCGGCACAAGCGGCTGAGTGTTGGTGTGCCGTCCATCAGGCGTGACTTCCCACGGTCTGAGCTGCGAGGTCTGCAAGTTCAAGTGTCACAAGCGGTGTGCGGCGCGCGATACGGCGCCTTGCAAGTGGACCACCCTGGCCAGCGTGGGCAGCAGCATCATTGAGGACGAGGATAGGGTAAGATACGCCGCCGCGGGTGATGGGGTCCAGGCGGGCACGGCCGGTTTTGTTTGTTAGGTCTGGTTTTTTGGCTCTTTCCAAATGTCAATATCGGGTTATTTGGCCGGAGGTGCGCGTTCAGCTCCGAGGTTTACGACGTTGTGTTTTTCGCCACATCATGCCGCGTTGGATGGGGAGACTGCGGCGCGCAGGGTGCGGAATGGACTTCCCTATTGCTTTGTGAGCTTATCGTGGCCAAGGCCGCGGCCCGGCAGGACCTGTCGTACCGCACCCAACGTGTCGATCAAATTCTGAAAGATCGTGCAATGGTATACTTGAAAGGCGCTGGTGGGGCCTGCTTTGACAAGTGGGTAACTAGGAGCGCGGTGTCCGTTACGACAGACGCTGTCAATGCCGCACCAGTGGCTGGAGGGCAACCTCTCCGTCTCGGCGCGATGTACGGTCTGCGACAGAACCTGTGGCTCCGTTCTCAGGTGAGATACAGAACCTGCGGCTCCGTTCTCAGGTGAGAAGAACCGGTTCTGTCCAGGTGAGTCAGAACCTGTGGCTCCGTTATTAGGTGAGTCAGAACCTGTGGCTCCGTTCTCAGGTGAGATACAGAACCGCGGCTCCGTTCTCAGGTGAGATACAACCTTTGGTTCTGTTCTCAGGTGAGTCAGAACCTGTGGCCCGTTCTCAGGCGAGTCAGAACCTGTGGCTCCGTTCTCAGGTGAGATACAACCTTGGTTCTGTTCTCAGGTGAGTCAGAACCTGTGGCTCCGTTCTCAGGTGAGTCAGAACCTGCGGCTCCGTTCTCAGGTGAGATGCAACCTTTGGTTCTGTTCTCAGGTGAGTCAGAACCTGTGGCTTCGTTCTCAGGTGAGTCAGAACCTGTGGCTTCGTTCTCAGGTGAGTCAGAACCTGTGGCTTCGTTCTCAGGTGAGTCAGAACCTGTGGCTCCTTTCTCAGGTGAGATACAGAACCTTTGGTTCTGTTCTCAGGTGAGATACAGAACGTGCAGCTCCGTTCTCAGGTGTTTTGTAGGGCTTACATCATCGTGTTCAATTGAATCAAAGCCCAGGGCTGCCTCCTGGGGTGAAACACAGAGCCAATGGCTCACTGTTGCTATTGGTTAGGCCAATATTGGGCCTGTACGGCTCTGCCAGGCCAGTGTAGCCGCCGCCTGTACCATTGACCCCGTTTGGCGTAGATGAGGATCGATGCTGGTGGCCCATGTGTGTCACTCATCAACGACCAAGCTTTTATTTTCCCGTTGATCATCGTGTTAGCATGATAAGCGTGTGTGCCTGGGGCGCTGTTGCGTGGCACTGTGTGCCCGGTTACCCAGGCGTGTTGCCGCTGCGGATATACGGCGGCGGCGCGAGCCGTCCCAGTGCGGCCCGGGCCGGGCTGGGCGGCCGGCACCGTTCGGGCAGGGCGTGACGGCACCGATCGATGGTGCTGGTCTGCCGGCCCGGACGGACACGCACCGCCCAATCGCCGGCTCACAAATGGCACGTGTGCTGGCCCCGCCGCCTACTGCGGGGAACCCCGCGGGAAATACGCGGATGTGTGCCGCCGGCCACGAATCCTGTTTGTGAAGAGGTCGGACACGAGGTCAGGTTCGTCGACGTCAAAGCCGCGCCGCCGTGTGGCACGTGATAGCCGGAGGCCTGGTGATTGCCGCCGAGGCAAACGCGGGGTGTTTGCTCGCCTGGCCGACCACTATTAGAGACCACTCGGAGAATTGGCGTGTTTACACGACAATTGGGTGTTGACTGTGGCTGGAGGTCAGTGTTGTTACGGAATTTGAGGGCATGTTTGGAGATGTCTGAGGGCTCTGCCCACAGGCGTGGCAGTTGGTTCTTAGACATGCGCCCGCGTGAACCACATGGCTGGCTTTTGGAGTAGAAATTAGATTAATTACCTTTGTCTTTTTTCATGTTTCTTGGCGATGCTGCCAGTTGATTTAGGAGTGGTGCTGACTTAATATGGGTGCCAAATACCGCCTGGTATGATATCTCCGTTGTGGCTTCATGCAGCTTTCCTTGCCCATCCTTCTACCTGATGTGAAAGATTGTGCGGTTCTGAGTCAAATGGACTAATGACCCGGGATACTTTATCGGACATATATTTGCACTGAAAAATAGGTATTGCATCCTCTGTGTTTGCAACTCTGAACTATCCACTTCCTACCTGGGGCTGTATTTTAAGACTCACCCACGTGCTGTGTATTCAGGTATTCCCCTCATATTGAAGATGTTGGGGGAGTGCTCCTCAGGGTCGTGGACCAGCGTCCTCTGCTCGCTAGTTGATACCGCGTCGGTATCTGGGTGAGGTATGGAGGGGCGCCGCTCCTGTCTGGCGTTCTCGGCCGCGGCGTCTCTTGCGGCGCTCTGCTGAGGTGCGGGCGGCGTATAGCGAGGCGCCTCTCCGTTGGATTGGGCTCGCCGCTGATGTGACCTGTGTGCCCGGCAGGCTTCAGGACTGGCGGTGTCTCTGGTGCAGGGCCACCGTGCACACAACCTGTCGGGCCCTGGTGCCCCCGCACTGTCCGCTCGGCGTCTGCAAGGTCTCCATCGTACCGCCCACCGCCCTCCACAGTATAGGTAAGCTCTCGCCGAACCTGGCCAACAGTGGCGCGATTATGTGTACTTCTGAGGTGGCTGGTTCATCCGCAGCACTTTGGATCTCCAAACATGGGCTAGTGGCCCTTCCTAGGCGCCCTTATGCGGCGTCCGGTGGCTTTATTGTGAAAATTGACAGATTTCGAGGTGAAAGCTCGTGTTCCGGGGGTGCGGTAGGGATGCTGTATCACACATTGCTTGCTTTCTTTATTTTGGGACGAAACGATGAAGACTGCTATCTAATAACAATGTGAATAAAGTTATGATTATATCGTTGCTAGGCAAAATAGACTGTGGCTCCCCAGCACTATAATCGTATTACGACCTGTGCGGGTGGTGCGTTAATAGACTGACCTGCTGTAGCGCGTGTCACCTGACCTGACCTGACCTGACCTGACCTGGTCGGCAGGCGCCGACGACAGCTGGGAGGCGGCGCGGCCTCAGGGATGCTCCCCCTGCTGGTGTTTGTCAACTCCAAGTCGGGCGACCACCAGGGTATCAAGTTCCTGCGCCGCTTCAAGCAGCTGTTGAATCCTGCTCAGGTGTTTGACCTGATGAATAGCGGTCCCGCGCTGGGGTCAGTGCTTTGCGGTGGGCGATGTGTCCTAAATTGTCCGGCTTATATCATAGCTTACTGCCGATGGGGGTATCAGCTGCCTTGGCACAGCTGAACAAATATGACCCCGGTCAACTAGAAAATTAAGAACATCAGAAAGATGCAGGAAAACCCTGTCGGCACTCGGCAAAACTTCTCCGTGTCTTGCCTTCCCTGTGAGGAAGGCAAAACAAGGGGAAGTTTGATATGTGCTCAGAAAATGTATTTTATCGCGGCAATTATAAGAGGTAGATCAAATCGTTTGAAAGCTTCTCGCATGGTGAAACCTATCTAGTGGTATCATTTTCCGTCGAGGATACTGTCCCGTAAACTCACGCAGTTTTCCTTTGCAACGGTGAGTCGTTGCTCGTCGGTAAACGAGCGGAGGGTTTCAGACCGACATCCTTGCCGTAATTAGCGCGTGGGTTAGCGCGTGGGGAGTTGGCCAGTTTGCAGAGCCTCCGTCCGGCGGGAGGGGTGGAGATCAGCGGGCCACCCCTGTGGGTGTGACCTGGTGTTGCGGTGCCACCTCAGACTGCGGCTGTTCAAGGCGTTCGACCAGTTCCGGATCCTGGTGTGCGGTGGTGACGGCAGCATCAGCTGGGTGCTCTCCCACATCGACAAGTTTGATATGCACGTGAGTCGTACGCAGCTGGCTCGTGCCTGGCGCTGAACGCCTGCACTGCCAGTCAGGTATGCGCCTGAGTTTCGCTGTCCTGATCAGACCCGAATAGTAATATATACAAGTACAACTTTCACACTTGAGTAAAGTTTGACCAGTTTGAGCAATGTGTAAATGAAGGCAAATTGCGTTGAAATGGTTTTAGGTAGTTCACTTCCAGTGCAGTTTGTATCCGAAGTCTGATGTGATCGGATGTGATCATTATATGAGTCTCGCATGTTTTTGAATTGATTTCATATATATATATATATATATATATATATATATATATATATATATATATATATATATATATATATATATATATATATATATATATATATATATATATGATATATATATAAATATATATATATATATATATATATATATATATATATATATATGTGTGTGTGTGTGTGCTTGTGTATGTGTGTGTGTTTTTGGGCTGCATTTTAGAGCTCCTGATGAAGCTGCAATAACCAAATTTTAGCCAAATAATGGTATTTACTCCTCAACGTTTAAATGATATAGTAATTGTAACGTAATTTGGGCTTCACTTTCGCATTGCCTGTTCACTCTTCATTTAACAACCTGTTTTTCCTATGGGCAACTCGAAATTTTGGACCAGCCCACTGAGATGTTTTTTATCACTGTCTTACACTCTCTGACATAGTTGTCGACCAATGTCTCCGACACCGGGTGCAGTGATGTGACTCTGTTTTCGTGTGCGCAGCTTCAGTCTCATGTGGCTGTGTGTGTGTGTACAGCGTCAGTGTCAGGTGGGCGTGCTGCCGCTGGGTACCGGGAATGACCTCGCGCGCGTGCTGGGCTGGGGCGCCGCCTGCGACGATGACGCCAACCTGGCGCACATCCTGGAGAAGTACGAGTGCGCCACCATCAAGATGCTGGACAGGTGAGCCGCCGCCTGCCCGCCGGCATTTCTGCTATGAGATGGTGATCCGAGCGTATACAACACCAGCTCTTACACTTTGTCATTGTTCTCCATAAATTTACGCAGTCGGAGTTATTTAAGACGATTCTAATGCGTATGTCTAAGTCTGGGGCATGTATATTTTAAATCAATGTCTTATTAAATACGCATCGCAGTGTCATGTGGATTTGTTCTTCTTTTGTCTTGTCTACAGCAATGCAACCAGTCAAAAGCTGAGCATGGAAACAGTCCTGGGGCGCCCTGAATAACATTACCGAAGTCGGTATCAGATTTTCTTAACAGCCCAGTATTCGTTGTTGCGAACTCTCAGAGGCACCCCGCGGCACCCGGTGCGCACCGAACGACGACCTACGTCCAGCTATAAAACAGGAGCGCCTCGGCAGGTGGAGCATCTCGGCGATGAGCACCACGGTGCGGCTCTCGTCGGCGCCTCCCGTGGCCGACACCATCGCCTCCTACGAGGACTCGGTGGCCGAGCACCTTGCGCACATTCTGCAGTCAGAGCGGCACCCCGACGTGCTGCAGTCGGCCAGGTGAGCGGCACCCCGACGTGCTGCAGTCGGCCAGGTGAGCGGCGCCCCGACGTGCTGCAGTCGGCCAGGTGAGCGGCACCCCCACGTGCTGCAGTCGGCCAGGTGAGCGGCGCCCCGACGTGCTGCAGTGGACCAGGTGAGCAGGACCCCGACGTGCTGCAGTCGGCCAGGTGAGCGGCACCCCGACGTGCTGCAGTGGACCAGGTGAGCGGCATCCCGACGTGCTGCAGTCGGCCAGGTGAGCGGCGCCCCGACGTGCTGCAGTCGGCCAGGTGAGCGGCGCCCCGACGTGCTGCAGTGGACCAGGTGAGCAGGACCCCGACGTGCTGCAGTCGGCCAGGTGAGCGGCGCCCCGACGTGCTGCAGTGGACCAGGTGAGCAGGACCCCGACGTGCTGCAGTCGGCCAGGTGAGCGGCGCCCCGACGTGCTGCAGTCGGCCAGGTGAGCGGCGCCCCGACGTGCTGCAGTCGGCCAGGTGAGCGGCGCCCCGACGTGCTGCAGTGGACCAGGTGAGCAGGACCCCGACGTGCTGCAGTCGGCCAGGTGAGCGGCGCCCCGACGTGCTGCAGTGGACCAGGTGAGCAGGACCCCGACGTGCTGCAGTCGGCCAGGTGAGCGGCGCCCCGACGTGCTGCAGTGGACCAGGTGAGCAGGACCCCGACGTGCTGCAGTCGGCCAGGTGAGCGGCGCCCCGACGTGCTGCAGTGGACCAGGTGAGCAGGACCCCGACGTGCTGCAGTCGGCCAGGTGAGCGGCGCCCCGACGTGCTGCAGTGGACCAGGTGAGCAGGACCCCGACGTGCTGCAGTTAGCCAGGTGAGCGGCGCCCCGACGTGCTGCAGTGGACCAGGTGAGCGGCACCCCGACGTGCTGCAGTCGGCCAGGTGAGCGGCACCCCGACGTGCTGCAGTTAGTCAGGTGAGCGGCACCCCGACGTGCTGCAGTGGACCAGGTGAGCGGCGCCCCGACTGGTAACAGCCATCAGTATGGCTTTAAGTCAGTTTGGCTTGGGCCTTTGGTTCTGTCTGGCTGTTTTTAGTAGTGTTCGATGACTCACGCCGCTGTCGTCACTATTGTTTGGTGTTTGAGAGTGCGTCGACTGTGGCGCTCATTGTTTCGCCCATAGCTTGTGTGGTTGCGTTTCCGTCTCTGATAGAATGTACCAAATGGCTTTAGGAGCGGCCCTGTCTCCCTTGTCGCTGAATGTCCGACCCGTCGTAACAACGCGCACTGTCTCTGAATGTCTGACCCGTGGTAACAATGTTCCCTGTCTCTGAATGTCTGACCCGTCGTAACAATGTCCCCTGTCTCTGAATGTCTGACCCGTCGTAACAATGTCCCCTGTCTCTGAATGTCTGACCCGTCGTAACAATGTCCCCTGTCTCTGAATGTCTGACCCGTGGTATCAATGTCCCCTGTCTCTGAATGTCTGACCCGTCGGGACAATGTCCCCTGTCTCTGAATGTCTGACCCGTCGTAACAATGTCCCCTGTCTGAATGTCTGACCCGTGGTAACAATGTGCTCTGTCTCTGAATATCGGACCCGTCGTAACAATGTCCCCTGTCTCTGAATGTCTGACCCGTCGTTACAATGTCCCCTGTCTCTGAATGTCTGACCCGTCGTTACAATGTGCCCTGTCTCTGAATGTCTGACCCGTCGTAACAATGTCCCCCTGTCTCTGAATGTCTGACCCGTGATAATAGTGTTCCCTGCCTCTGAATGTGTGACCCGTCGTTACAATGTGTTGGGCCGTGCTCGACGTGTGCCTTCCTGCTGCCCTCTGTGTGACCGGTGTGACGCTCCTGACCTCGGCTGGCGCCCGCAGCGTGCTCTGCGAGACGGTGCGCGATCTCATCAGTCGCGTGGCCGACTCGGCCGCCGCCAGCCCGCGCCTGGCCGCCAAGTGCGTCGCTCTCGACGAGAAGCTGTCCCAGCTGATGGTGGCGCTGCGGGAGGAGGCGCGGCCGACGCGCGCGGCCCGCCGCAGCAGCCGTCCCTCCGGCCAGCAGACGCCGCGCGCCGCCGTCCTGCTGCGAGCCAACAGTCTGAAGAAGGCCATCCGCGGCATTCTGACTCACGTGGAGTCTGCCATCGATGATCAGAACTGGGAGACGGCCAGCCGGGCGGAAGCGGCGGTGGAGGGCGCGGACCAGCCTGCTGACAGCGAGGACGCCGCTGAACCGGACGACACCGACTCGGGCAATCTGGAGGAAGAGGGCGACGCCCAGGAGGAGAGAGAGCCGAGTCTGGCCACCGACGAGGAGCGAGAGCAGGAGGGGACGGACGCTGGCAGCGAGCCGTCAGTGCGCATGGAAGAGCAGCGCGAAGAGGAGGAGGAGGAGGAGGAGGAAGAAGAAGGAATCACACAGACCGAGTGGCAGGTGAGGGTTGATTTTTATTTTTGCTCAAGGATTTGCCAAGAAATTCATAGCTGGGAAAATGTTCTCAAATATTAATTTCAGGATAATTAGTATCCGTGCTGCGGAGCTGGCTGGCGACTCCGAGACTGACTCCGGCACGTACATCTGCCTGAACGACATCCGCGGTATTCTTTTATTGTACTAAATACGCGTACGTTTATCGAAGAATACTGCGGCCCTGGACTAATGTCTTTGATACGTTTGTTGTGAGATTCATGACCAAAACTAGCCCCGAAGTGGCAATCATCTCAGCGATGGAGATTGCATCGACCCCAAACAAAATATCTGCTAAAAAAACTCCTTAAGGTAGGAAATACTCCAAAAATTCCAATTTTGCAAAGTAGAGTGACTCTTTGCAGCGCTGAACTCGGCTTAAGATATATTATTTTCTACATAGCACGCCTGGAGTGGGCTGGGCGTTTCCGGTCGGCTCCGCAGCCCTGGTTATGGTTATCTTATTAACTGCCCATTGCCCATCCTGCTCAGGGACTGGCAGGCAAGCCTGCTGTGTTTTTTATACTTGCTCATTTCAAACCAACAGTTCTAACTGGAACTAAACGTATGCGTAAACTATCACCGGAATCGTGTTATTGCTTCACAATATTGTCCGTTGCATTCTTTTCGCAAAGTATCCAAAACGTCCTCAGTTCTGAAGTCATACAGTCATGTCGAAAACGGCGTAAGCTTTGCTGGTTTTCGCCCACATAAAGTCACCTTCAGATTTGAATGGAAATACAGGTGGTGGAGTTTGACGCGGCGCCCTGCTGTGAGTGCAGATGTCGGTGCATGGCGCGTCTCCTCCTCACCTCCCCGCTGGCGTCGCCCATGGTGTCGCCCTACCGGATGCCCAGCTCCATCACCACCACCTTCCCGGTGCGGCCCTGGTCGCCAGGGGCGCCGCGGGCCGGCCTCCGCCCTGGCTGCCCCCTCGCCGCTGCTCCAGCCGGCACAGGCGAGGCCCCGCTGTCTCTGTCTCTTCACTGTCTGATGAGTGGGCTGTTGTTGGTGTTTACTGCACCCGGCACCATGGTCAAACATTTTGTGATTTGTTATACTTTGCATTTTTAACCTCAAATTTACAGTATTGCGTGTGCGATGGTAGTATCCTCCGCTGTTAGGCGAAAACATTTTCGGAACTTTGTCGCTCAGTGACTTCAGAAATCGGCGAGCCCTAAAGCCAAATGATGGCTCAAGCTAAAAATCACCTCCTTGTCGAGCGACACTGCCAACTGTCGTCAAGTCGGCCAAAACCACGGCCAAACAACTCGGCTCCTTTCTATGTGATGGATACGATAATGTTCTGGTAGAGTTCAGCTGCGGCTCTGAGCGGCGCCCACGGTCTGTAGAGGCCGGAGTCACGCGACACCGCGGGGGACGCCGCTGACCAGGCTCACAGTCGGAGTCCGACCCGGCAGGCGGCGTCGCGGAGGGCTCCGGGCACCGGAGACACCGACACCAACAGCCTGCTGTGTCCGACCGCCGCCGAGCGGAGGCCCAGTGCCGAGATATCGCAGCTGTTTCTCACACCTGACGACGGCAAGGTCGGTACCTCCGCCCCCCGAGACCGGCCCCGGCTCTGTGCTCGTGTGGCTACTGTACTGTCTACCCTGCTCTGCCGTGTGTGTAACACTACCCCGCTGTGCCGTGCGTCTGCCCCGCCGTGCTGTGTGTGTGTGTGCCCCGCTGTGCCGTATGTGTAACACTGCTGTGCCGTGCGTATGATGCTGTGCCGTTTGTGTAACACTGCCTCGCTTTACCGTGTGTGTAACACTACCCCGCTGTGCCGTATGTGTAACACTGTCCCGCTGTGCCGTATGTGTAACACTGTCCCGCTGTGCCGTGTGTGTAACACTACCCGCTGTGCCGTGTGTGTAACACTGCCCTGCTGTGCCGTGTGTATAGGACTACCCTGCTGTGCCGTGTGCGTCTACCCGCTGTGCCGTCTGTGTAACACTGTCCCGCTGTGCCGTATGTGTAACACTGTCCTGCTGTGCCGTTTGTGTAACACTGCCCTGTGCCGTGTGTAACACTACCCGCTGTGCCGTGTGTGTAACACTGCCCCGCTGTGCCGTGTGTGTAACACTACCCCGCTGTGCCGTATGTGTAACACTGTCCCGCTGTGCCGTTTGTGTAACACTACCCCGCTGTGCCGTGTGTAACACTTCAGCCGTATGTAACACTGTCCCGCTGTGCCGTGTGTGTAACACTGTCCCGCTGTGCCGTTTGTGTAACACTGTCCCGCTGTGCCGTATGTGTAACACTACCTCGCTGTGCCGTTTGTGTAAGACTGCCCTGCTGTGCTGTGTGTGTAACACTCCCGCTGTGCCGTATGTGTAACACTGCTGTGCCGTTTGTGTAACACTGCCGTGCCGTGGCTGTGACGCTGTGCTGTATGTGTAACACTGTCCCGCTGTGCCATTTGTGTAACACTACCTACCGCTGCGCCATATGTGTAACACTGCTGTGCCGTTTGTGTAACACTGCCGTGCCGTTGGAACTGTGACGCTGTGCCGTATGTGTAACACTGTCCCGCTGTGCCGTTTGTGTAACACTACCTCGCTGTGCCGTGTGTGTAACACTGCTGTGCCGTTTGTGTAACACTGCCCGCTGTGCCGTGTGTGTAACACTGTCCCGCTGTGCCGTATGTGTAGCACTGTCCCGCTGTGCCGTTTGTGTAACACTACCTCGCTGTGCCGTATGTGTAACACTGCTGTGCCGTTTTGTGTAACACTGTCCGTGTGCCGTTTGTGTAACACTGCTGTGCCGTATGTGTAACACTGTCCCGCTGTGCCGTTTGTGTAACACTACCTCGCTGTGCCGTGTGTGTAACACTCCGCTGTGCCGTATGTAACACTGACCCGCTGTGCCGTGTGTGTAACACTGTCCCGCTGTGCCGTATGTGTAACACTGTCCCGCTGTGCCGTTTGTGTAACACTACCTCGCTGCGCCGTATGTGTAACACTGCTGTGCCGTTTGTGTAACACTGCTGTGCCGTGCGTGTAACACTGCCCGCTGTGCCGCATGTGTAACACTGCTGTGCCGTTTGTGTAACACTGCTGTGCCGTTTGTGTAACACTGTCCCGCTGTGCCGTGTGTGTAACACTGTCCCGCTGTTCCGTTTGTGTAACACTGCTGTGCCGTTTGTGTAACACTGCTGTGCCGTTTGTGTAACACTGTCCCGCTGTGCCGTGTGTGTAACACTGTCCAGCTGTGCCGTTTGTGTAACACTGCCCCGCTGTGTCGTGTGTAACACTGCTGTGCCGTGTGTGTAACACTGTCCCGCTGTGCCGTGTGTGTAACACTGTCGTGCCGTGGCTGTGACGCTGCTACACAGGCAGTCCCGGAGGCGGCCCACCCGCTGTCCATCAGCCCTCTGCCGGCGGTGGGCGGCGGCGAACCGCTGCCGGAGCCGCTGCCGGCGCCCTCGCTCTTCGCCGACTCTGCCGTCCACCTCAGCATCAACTCCTCAGCCGGCAGCCTGCTGGACGCCTACGACGACGAGCCGATGATGGTGGAGCAGAAGTCGCTCTCCGGTGAGTGCTCCACGCCGGGCCTCTGCCGCCGGGTGCTGCTACCCTTCCTCGCATTGACCGGTGGCGTACTCCTGCTGGATATGAAGAGCGACGCTGACGCCTTTAATAGAGTTGGAGGTGTCAGACGCATGCATGGTTTGAACTTGAAGTCTTTGTGGTACCAATATTTTTACGCGCTAGACCTAGACCATAGACCAACGCCATTTCGGTTTTGCGGACACGGAATGACCCCTCGTCAGCGGATGGCGGCGTCCTCACGTGGCTGGTCTACTGTACAGCTACAGACATACAGACTTCAGCAATGTCTCTGAAATCGTCATTTAAGTAGGCCAATATTATTGCTTCATTTTTTTTTCAACAATCATGGGCCCCAGTATTAGAGAGACGTGATTCTTCGGCGGTAGTTCTCATCTGTGGAGCCGTTCGGCGGTAGTTACCACCTGTGGAGCCTTACGGCGGTAATTACCACCTGTGGAGCCTTTCGGCGGTAGTTACCACCCGTGGAGCCGTTCGGCGGTAATTACCACCCGTGGAGCCGTTCGGCGGTAGTTACCTCCTGTGGAGGCGTTCGGCGGTAGTTATCACTTGCGGAGCCGTTCGGCGGTAGTTACCTCCTGTGGAGGCGTTCGGCGGTAGTTATCACTTGCGGAGCCGTTCGGGCGCCAAGTGCGGCCTCTGACAGACGCGCGGCGTTGTTCGGCAGGCGATGAGCCAGTGCCGCCGGTTCAGATCCAAGACGCCATCCCGCCGCAGCCCGGAGAGGAGGAGGAGGAGGCGGCGACCGGGTGTTCGGAGTCCACAGAAGGTGAGACGAGGCCTCCGGTACTGGCGGACAGGCGTGGCTACAGGTCCTGGTGCGTGTGCTGCGCAGAGAGGTCCGGTCCTGGTCCTGGTGCTGCGCAGGGAGGTCCGGTCCTGGTCCTGGTGCTGCGCAGGGAGGTCCGGTCCTGGTGCTGGTGCTGCGCAGAGAGGTCCGGTCCTGGTCCTGGTGCTGCGCAGGGAGGTCCGGTCCTGGTCCTGGTGCTGCGCAGGGAGGTCCGGTCCTGGTGCTGGTGCTGCGCAGAGAGGTCCGGTCCTGGTCCTGGTGCTGCGCAGGGAGGTCCGGTCCTGCTCCTGGTGCTGCGCAGGAGGTCCGGTCCTGATGCTGCACAGGGAGGTCCGGTCCTGGTCCTGGTGCTGCGCAGGGAGGTCCGGTCCTGTTCCTGGTACTGCGCAGAGAGAGAGAGGCGTTTACACCTGTAGGATAGTCTGCCTCGCCCAAAACTGACAAGAAAACACACACCCATCGGTGGCCCTTCCCCCACTCTCCTCCCAAAGTGCCATAGCGATCGTGGATGTTCCTGTTAGCGTTGATGTAGAGGAAAATGGCCATTTTACAATCGCTGGCACAAATGTATAAAACAAATGTTGGGAATGAAAGCAGATATTTTGTTTTCACGATAGCACGAGGAACAAATAATTAGTAACAGCCATCTTTGTTAAAGTCTTAACAGAGCAGTAACTATATCTTTGATTTGAGAATTAATGAAGCCAGACGTGACTCCTTTTGGTGGGGTGGAGACCAGCACCGAGCTGTGGCTTGTGCGGGAGGGGGGTGCTTGTGAAATTTGAACAAGCCTGGGGCGTGCAACTAAATTTTAAAGATTGCGCATGTTTTGGGATTTGTATTTATCGTTTTTTTATATTTATTGGAAACTCTTGGAGTCATTTCTCCCGTCCCCGCTGCGCCCTGTAATGATTTGCGTCGGGGGAGGGAGTGAAGTGCGTGACAGGGGCGGGGAGGGGGAGTGAATACACTAACCTCTTCAGCGGGGACAAACCGTATCCGGTTAAGTTTCATTATAAATTGAGACAAAATAAAGTGTCTCGACAACGTTTCTATAAAACACCCACTCGATCGGCTGCACTCTGCACGTGGCGCACGGGCTCCTTTTGTCAATTTGTAGCCATGATATGTATTTACGCACACCCACACACACATACAAGTATGGTTAAAATGCACGATAGGAGATTAAAACATCAGCGTTTAAGTCCTGCGGCAGGCGCCCCACGAAACTCCTAAGATCAAACATGAGCACAGGCCGAGTAAAAGAAAGGCCTCATAAGAGTAACAAAGGGAAAGTGACGGGAAGAAGGTAAAGGAAGTGTCAAGAGAGATGAGGTACCGATGAGACAGTGAGATGGTTAGAGAGACGCGATACCGTGTCGGGCTGCGAGACCAGAGAAAACTAGCTCGGGCGGCGAAGCGAGCAACGCGGCGGCGACGGGTCCGCAGCGACGGGGTGGGGGGGGACGCTAGAAGTTTGAACAGGCTAGAAAAACTTACAGTCATATAAATCAGGCCACACCAGAATTTGGCTTGGCATCCGGCGAACGATCCATGGAACCGGCATCTTGGTCGGTATCACGAGCTCTGCGGCAGCAGGACTGGGGATCATCCCGCGTGTCAGCATCCGCTCCCCTGCAACCGGCGGAGGCTGCTGCGGATGCGCGCCTTACGTGTTCTGGCCTGTGGCTCTGTCTGCATAATCGGGGTGTTCGTCGCCGTCGTGCCCAGTGCCTGCGCGATGTTGATGTCCGGGTGGCCTGGCTCTGCTGCTAGCCGCCACAATGTATCGATGTGATGTGGCTCTGCTGCTAGCCGTCACCATGTGTTGATGTGATGTGGGTCTGCTGCTAGCCTTCACACCATGTGTCGATGTGATGTGATGTGGCTCTGTCGCTAGCCGCCATCATGTGTCGATGTGATGTGGCTCTGCTGCTAGCAGTCACCATGTGTCGATGTGATGTGATGTGGCTCTGCTGCTAGCCGCCATCATGTGTCGATTTGATGTGGCTCTGCCGCTAGCAGTCACCATGTGTCGATGTGATATGGCTCTGTTGCTAGCCGCCATCATGTGTCGATTTGATGTGGCTCTGTTGCTAGCCGTCACCATGTGTCGATGTGATGTGGCTCTGTTGCTAGCCGTCACCATGTGTCGATGTGATGTGGCTCTGTTGCTAGCCGTCACCATGTGTCGATGTGATGTGGCTCTGCTGCTAGCCGTCACCATGTGTCGATGTGATGTGGCTCTGCTGCTAGCAGTCACCATGTGTCGATGTGATGTGGCTCTGCTGCTAGCCGCCATCATGTGTCGATGTGATGTGGCTCTGCCGCTAGCCGTCACCATGTGTCGATGTGATATGGCTCTGTTGCTAGCCGCCATCATGTGTCGATGTGATGTGGCTCTGCCGCTAGCAGTCACCATGTGTCGATGTGATATGGCTCTGTTGCTAGCCGCCATCATGTGTCGATTTGATGTGGCTCTGTTGCTAGCAGTCACCATGTGTCGATGTGATGTGATGTGGCTCTGCTGCTAGCCGCCATCATGTGTCGATTTGATGTGGCTCTGCCGCTAGCAGTCACCATGTGTCGATGTGATGTGGCTCTGTTGCTAGCCGCCATCATGTGTCGATGTGATGTGGCTCTGTTGCTAGCCGTCACCATGTGTCGATGTGATGTGGCTCTGCTGCTAGCCGTCACCATGTGTCGATGTGATGTGATGTGGCTCTGCTGCTAGCCGCCATCATGTGTCGATTTGATGTGGCTCTGCCGCTAGCAGTCACCATGTGTCGATGTGATGTGGCTCTGTCGCTAGCCGCCATCATGTGTCGATTTGATGTGGCTCTGTTGCTAGCCGCCACCATGTATCGATGTGATGTGATGTGGCTCTGCCGCTAGCCGCCACCATGTATCGATGTGATGTGATGTGGCTCTGCCGCTAGCCGTGACCATGTGTTGATGTGATGTGGCTCTGCTGCTAGCCGCCACCATGTATCGATGTGATGTGATGTGGCTCTGCCGCTAGCCGCCACCATGTATCGATGTGATGTGATGTGGCTCTGCCGCTAGCCGCCACCATGTATCGATGTGATGTGATGTGGCTCTGCCGCTAGCCGTGACCATGTGTCGATGTGATGTGGCTCTGCTGCTAGCCGCCACCATGTATCGATGTGATGTGATGTGGCTCTGCCGCTAGCCGCCACCATGTATCGATGTGATGTGATGTGGCTCTGCCGCTAGCCGTGACCATGTGTCGATGTGATGTGATGTGGCTCTGCCGCTAGCCGTCACAATGTGTCGATGTGATGTGGCTCTGCTGCTAGCCGCCATCATTTGTCGATGTGATGTGTTACCGCCGCTTGGTGTTTCCGTGCTCGTTCCGTGCCGTGACGCCTGTGTGGCCTGACACACATGTGTTGCGTGAGCCGCCGTGTTTCCATTTCTGTGTGTGCCACGTCACCGCGAGCCTGCGCGGCCGGAGTGCGGCACGCTGGGCGCTGTGACCGGGTGGTGGCGGCCGCGTCGGCAGTGGGTGCCGCGCCGCCTCCGTCGGCTGAGGCCGCCCGGCGCGTCTCCTCACTGTGCCCGCCGGCGGGCTCGGCTGCGTCCGCCTCGCCGGACGGACACCGGCGCACCCCCATCATCAACCCACTGGTCTGCCTGCCTGCCTGGCCCAGTAAGTGGCGCTGCCGCCGCTGCTGCCGCCGCTGCTGCCGGAGACGGTGACCCAGCGATTCGACCCTGGCGTCGGTGTAACGCATGCAGCGCTCGCTTCTCTGTGCCCTGGCCCTTACCATTGGCTTGCAGAAGTGTGCATTTATATATCCATCGATAACATTATACCCGCAATGGTACATTATTATCTACGCTTCATCGAATTTGGAATTATTCTGCCGTCCCACGGAAGAAAAGCGTGATCCACATTTTTTTTCGATTTTGTGGTTTTGGTATCATTGGATGCAGAAAGACAAGCTGCTTCTGCTTATTAAATGATTTGGCAAAATTATCTCAAAATTAAGTTATATCGTCCTTCCAAATCAGTTCCAGGACTCCGGTAATTTAAGCAAAACGGAAAAAGCTCTCCTGTAGAATATTTCGAGTGTGACATGCGCTTTTCTTCCATTGGAAGACAGTATTCCTAACCACTTACGTGTAATGCTTAGTATGTAATCGCTTTGGATCCGTATTAGGTTTTTGGAATCACGCTGGCACTCTCAGAGTTAACTGCAGATTTTACTTACTGGTCAGTAAGTTTGAAGAAAAATATTTCATGAGCGATTGTTGTGCTTGTTAAACGAAAATGCAGCGTGTACCCTTGGAGCCCTTTCTATTAGCCAAGTCTAGATACTGCTGGAAATGTATCGCTAGAGTTGGATTCGCGTGGATTGAGCTAGGCTGGGTCCTCTGTAGACAGTGGGTGGCAGTTGGCTCCGTACTCGCTCGCTTGGTAGGAGACCATGACCCGTTGATAGTTCTGCAGGACAGACTGCCTGTGGACGGCGACGCCACCTCTTGCGCTGATTCTCTTTGCCCTGATGCTCTGTGCTCTGATGTTTTCTTAATGTTTGAGTGAATGCGCCTTGATTCGTGCCGCTTATTTTACGGGCTCCACTTCTCAGCAACTTCTCGGTGTTTTATATGCGCTACATTATTATTTTTCTTTTCGAGCTGCTTGTCGTGTGGTGTTTCGGCGTTGTCCGTTGATTTTCTTGGTGTTGGTGTTTTCCCGTGGCTATAACGTTTGTAGAAGGATATCTGAGGTGGTTGGTGTTTCCTTCAGTACTTCTGCGGCCAGAACGGATGTGCGTGTTTTGAAAACCCTGCAGGATGCTTGAGCTTTGCATATTACTTGTGACTTAATCGCATGTCGTATTTCGAAACTTTTTAATAGAAGCACATCGGAATCAAGCCTGGCAGGGAAGGTGGCACCTTTATAATTGTATTTAGGCCAAGTTAACGGTCTCATGGAAGCGCCACCTGCCCTTTGAACGTTACGTGTAGCCTGGCCTGCTCGTGAGAGTTTATTTGACACGGACCAATTTAAATGTCGTAGCACTCCGAATTAACTTCGACTTTGCCAGTCAGGAGATCTCTGCCGCCGTCACCCGGGCAAACTGTACTGGGTGGCTCATTTTTATGGCCTGGCAACAGATACTTGCTTCCCACCGACTATAGTACAATGGGAACATCTTAAACAGTTGTATGTTTCTATGTTTCTTTCTTTTTCTGAACTGGTACGTTTCTGTGTCTTGCTACCTCGTTGTCGTTGTTTCTCCTCGCTGTGGTCTCCGTTGAGGCGAGAGACGCTGTCGGAGGCGTTTGCTGTGCTCCAGTCGTATAAGCTACTGCGGTAAGAACACTACTTGTGAGAGGATGCGGTGGGGCAGTGGTGGCGTGGTTGACGTTCACCTCGCTGATCTGGGTTCAAATCCCCTGCAGGAATACGGAATAGGGACTTGCTGATCCCAATATACCTTCCAACTGGGTGAGAGTTGGCGGCGTCATATGACCGCAGCAGTTGGTGTGTCGTAAAGGCCAAGACCAACATGACTTGCAAGCTGAGCTCAAATAATGTATTGTATAATAATAATTATACTCTAATATGTAATACATTATACCAATAATTTAATAATATGATATATAATACCAATAATTCAATAATATAATAATGATAGTATATTTAATGATAATAATATAATAATTACTTGGTTCCATGTAAATACTAGTTATTAAAGCTTCGCAATGGTACATGCTGTCATCCAGTAAACTAAAGCGTCAAAAGCCGCAAACTAAAGCTCATTCAGCTCTTTTGTAAACATACATGACTAACAGCGAGGCCAAAAGTAACAAGGCAGTGTTCAGCGGATGTCTATTTTACGTTGTGCTTTACTGGCAGTGATATTGATATGGGTGATATATGACCTTTAGGGTTGGCGCACCCTTAAGCCCAAATAATCAATCAAGCAATCTAAAGCGTCAATTGAAATGCCGGATCGGACGCATTTCTGGCGAGATTTCTTGAAAATAAACTCGGCAGAATCGGTATGGTGCGTTTGCGCATACCTTCCAGGGGTGGATCGCGGTGGGGATCCTCCCCTCAGGTCTGAGGAGGCTCCCCCTACCCAAGACAGGGCCCGATGATTTGGACAAGTTTTCTTTGTAAAATGTATTATCTGTCCGCTACAGGCATCGTCAGCAGGATCTGAGAGCACCAGGCAAAGCCACCATGTTGTCCGATTTGGTCCTCTGTTTGCCGCCTAGACACTGTCAGTCGCAAACCCCCAGACCTCTGTTCGACTATTTGGCTGCCTTTCTCCAGAAGGCGGCGCCCTTGCGAAATTTGGTCTGTTTCTTCCAGTTTTGAAGCACACACCCGCTAAAAGCATTCCAAATAATTGTGTGTCGCCGGAGTCCGAGAAGGTGACCGGCAGCCGGTGGCGACAGCATCGGTGAACGAAAATGCGAATGTTCGGTGGGTGCTGAGATTCGGGTGTATTGAGGCGTGTTTGCTCTAGTGGTGACATTGGTGTGCTTTTCTTCTGCTCTCCCAAATTCTCGCTGTTGTAAACATGGGACGGACCAGTGATGCATCACTTGCCTCCTTTTCGTTCATTAAAGCGCGTGTACGGTCGTTCGGATTTCTGCAAAGTTGTTCGGATTTTTTTGTAGGACTTTTGCCTCCCATCCCCCCCATGAACTTTCAACCACCTATGATGTAGCGATGGAGGCATGTGGTATGAGGTCCATCAATTGAAATATAACGTGACTCCACCGTTTGTGACCAGCACTTCAAACTAATGCCCTCTGATTGACTGAAATTGGTATCATTTGCGATTGGTATGAGAACAAGCATTAACCGGTATCGCTTAGAAATATACTCATCTCTAGGTCTGCGTTCTCCCTCTATACTGTGCGTCTAAGGGGAAGTTGATGCAACAGTTCACAATGTCTTCGACAGATGTCTCTGGCGACGGCGTGGGTGATAGTTTGCTTTGTCGCCGGCAGATGTCACGAGTGCGGGCGGCGGCCTGGTTCAGAATGTGCTTCTGGCGCATGCGGACGCGCTGTGCGCCGCAGCCAGTCCGCTGGTTGCCATGCAACATACTCTGTGAGTGACTGCGCCCGCCAGCTGGCAGCTGCACAGGCTTGATACGATTGGTTACCGACCAGATGACGTCACGTGAATAATTACACTCAGTACTGACGTATGAATTCAGCGCCGACTACCGAAAATTTTCTTACGAATATGACAGCTGATGACGGAGAACGTTTGCAAAGTATCTGCAGCTGCCAGTGCTCTTGCTGTTTTTAATTCTTGTTCTTCGGAGATTACCGATCACCCCTTTTCTCGGATGTTTTCCTCCGTTCGTTTTTGGTGATAGTGTTAGGGTATCTCTGGAAGAAGGAATTTTCCCATGCCATTTTTCTTTTACCGATCAGCTCTGAGATGATGGTGTCAATTCCTCAAGTATGCGCAATCTTGGATTTGCCCCGAATCAGAACTTGCGATGTTTCTCGCTGGTATCGGCTTGATATCCATCATAAACCACGTCTACGCAGTGAGCGTGGTGGGTGTGAGCTGGTCGTCACCGCCGCCCCGTACCACCAGCTACAGGAGCGGCTTCGAGGAGAAGGGCGTGATGAACAACTACTTCGGTATCGGCATCGACGCCAAGATCTCGCTCGATTTCCACAACAAGCGCGAGGGCAACCCGCAGAAGTGCCGCAGCCGCACCAAAAACTTCATGTGGTACGGCGTGCTGGGCAGCAAGGAGCTGATTCAGGTAAGCCAGTGATCATGCCCAGTGTCGGCTAACACTGACAAGTGGTGCCGGAGCGGCAACGGCTAACGTATGTAGGCAAGCTCGTGAGGAATGGGCCTAGGTGCTAGGTATTGTGGGCGCTTTATGACTGACCATCCAGGCTGGAGCTCCTGAAATCCCAAATAATCAATCAATCGTTATTGAACGTTTAGCATGTTGTGTGATGACGGTTTCACCCTTTTGGAATTATTGCCTGGCATAAAATATATACAGTATAGATGTATGTGCACCTTAATGTATGCTTATCATCTTCATTTCTTGGCGTCATCCATGTAGGGCTATATGAACCGCACCCCTAGGTTGAGAAGAATCTTTTCCGACCTCAAGTTCGCTGAGATATTCTCTTTCACCATAGTGCGTTTGACCCGACACAAGTGACGTTGTGCTGTTGTTGTCGGCGATAGAAGACGTACAAGAACCTGGAGCAGCGGGTGAAGCTGGAGTGTGACGGTCACGTGATCCCGCTGCCGTCCCTGCAGGGCATCGTGGTGCTGAACATCCCCAGGTCAGCGCCTGGGGCAATGGTCGGGTCGCCACGGTCATCTCGGGGCGGTGTCCGAGTTTGTGTTGTTGTATCGTCAGAATCGTGGGAGTTTTTGTAGCCTGTACGTATGACCTGTGTTTTATGAAACGTGTGCTGAGAAAAATGTGAACTCGGGTAGTTGCGTGAGTGATACACCAGCCCCGGGTTAGATCTCTCATGTGACGTTAGGAATGGGAACGGTTTTCAACCCTACCAATAGTAATGTTGACTGTAGGGGAACTGTCCAGTAGATAACGTGTGCGTTCCGTCTCTGTCTCTGTGCTGGCCCGCCGTGACGGGTGAACTGTGCGCTCTGTGGCAGTTTTATGGGCGGCACGAACTTCTGGGGCCGCCGTCGGGAGGAGGACTGTTTCCTGTTACCCAGCTTCGATGACCGTATTCTGGAGGTGGTGGCCGTGTTTGGCACGGTGCAGATGGCGGCCAGCCGAATCATCAACCTGCAACACCACCGCATCGCGCAGTGTCAGACCGTCCAGATCACTATCCTGGGTGAGCGATAATCCTGGGTGAATTACTCACTGACTCTGGTGTCAGACTGGCCAGATCACTATACTGGGGGAGTGATAGTTCTGGCTGTTACTTACTAACTCTGGTGTCAGTCTGTCCAGAACACTATCCTGGGTGAGTCACTTACTGACTATAGTGTCTGACTGTCCAAATCAATATCCTGGGTGGAGTTACTTACTGACTATAGTCTCAGTCTGGCCATATCACTATACTGGGGGAGTGATAGTTCTGGGTGTTACTTACTAACTCTGGTGTCAGACTGTCCAGATCACTATCCTGGTTGAGTTCCGCACTCATTGCAGCGTTACGGCTGGACAGACGGAGATGATCACATGATTCAACCGTGCCTTTCTTGGCATGTTTCTCTCAAAGGCGGCGAGATCACGTATAATGCGACTTCTGAGCAGTAGTCTAAAGAAACACCTCCGTGCTGGCTGTGGCTGCTGCGTGCCGGCGGGGACGGCGACAGCCACGCAGCGCTCTGACTCCCGGCGTTGCGCGTCGACAGGGGAGGAGGATGTACCGGTGGAAGTGGACGGCGAAGCCTGGGTCCAGCAACCTGGAGTCATTAAAATCACGCACAAAAACCGCGTCCAGATGCTGTCCCGCAACAGGGTGAGGTGGCAGTCGCAGACAGAACAGACGCTTTCTGCTGGCTGTTCGGGCTGCTGGAGTTCTGTGCATGATATGCTTTCTGTTAAGCTGTGGGTAGATTCTGCTGCGGCCGCATTTGCGAACAGGGATCAGAGATGGATGTGGACGTTGAAAAAGCTAAACATTGGCATAGTATGGCCGCAGTTACGTGACCAGAGCACTGATAACTTAATTGCGGTATTTGTTCGCTGGTCTGCATTCTGCAGCGCTTGTGCACTGACTGCATTCGGCTTGGTATTTATTGCCGTCTCTTTTGTTAAAAATGTCCACGAAATATATTATCTTTACTCGGTTTGTGGCCTTACCCCATATCTGTTATTCGTGCGCGAACCACCCCGGATATGTGAGCAGAGAGAGTGCGCTAACGCTGACGGTCGCGTGCCGCCTGCTTTGACCGTGGACGGTGCGTCTGACCTTCACCGGCGGCGGTCGGCAGAGTTTGGAGGCGTCGCTGCGCACGTGGCAGGAGAAACAGCAGCGGCGTCAGTCGGTCACCCTGGGCGCCTCCCTCACCGACGACGAGCAGATCCTGCTGCGTGAGCTGATCGAGTCGTCGCTTCACTTCATCAGGTGGGACTGCCGCCGTGTTCAGTGCCAGGAGGCTTTCGCTGACGTGAAATTGGTGCCGTGACACGGATCGGCTGATGGTGGGCGGTTACATCGGCGGTGTTGCGTGCGGGTTGTCGCAGGGCCAGTAAGCTGTTCGTTCGGCGGTACGGCGCGCTGCCGGGCGGAGCGGAGCTGAGGGAGGCAGTGACCAGCACAGCTGCCGTGCTGGAGAGACTGGCGCCACCTGCGTCCGGTACCGGCCAGCCCTCCATCGCTGAGCTGGTCAGTACCCGTCACCGCCCGATCTCCCAGCTGCGGAGTAGCCAATGCCCCGCGACCTCGTGTTGGACAGCAAGCTTTGGATTGCCTGTCAGTAATTGGTTTTTAGTGAGTGTTCTTTCAGAAGGCGGCCATGGCCGCGTGGAGTGAGCTGGACGTGATGTTTGCAGGGTGCCAACCGTCCGGAGGTGTCGGACCTGGTGGCCGCCGTCCGGTCACTCCACTCTCAGGTGGCCGACTTCATGCACGAGTGTTCCACGCACATAGTGAGTGTGCAGGTGGCCGTAGCCCAACTGTAGCCGGAGCCGGCTTTGTAGTGTAGGTGCAGATACTGGTTATATCTACGGCCTACTTCAAAAGCTCCGAGATGTTGCAATATTCATGAACACTTATAATTTTGGGTTTTAGAAAAGACTATAATTTCGGACCTCGCTGTGAATATCTGATGGTGTGGAAGTTCTGCAGCGGGCTCGCCTCTGTCCGTTTTGCGCTGCGTCACTGTTCGGCGGCGGCGGCTGGTGTCGGCAGTGGTGAGGGCGCGCCTTCACGGGCTGGTGTGTTGCTGCAGAACCTGTGCGGCGGCCTGGAGGAGCAGCTGGTCTCCACTATGGTACAGCTGGAAGCTGAGCTCCGCCACGCCCAGTGTGTACACGGAGCTGTCCAGTTCACCGCCGCCACCGAGCCCGTCGAGGTCGGTTCACTGTCGCCACGGACTCTGGTGGTCTCGTTCGGTCGTAGTCATTGGTTTGATGCTTGATTCTTGGTATCGTTGGCTTCGGGAAATTTGAAGGACTGCGCACAAAACTCCTCCACGAAGCCTGTGGATTTAAAGTTTGGATGGGAGCAGGGTGATTTGCGGTCAGGTGTCGAACGCTAGTTGCTCTGAGCCCTGACCCACTGCCAGAGGGAGACTGGGCCATATTTTAGTTTGTAAAGCCCGGGAGGTGGGATGGTAACGAACTAGTAGTTGACTGATGCCATGACTGATGCCATTCATAATTTTGTGGTTGCCAGTCGTCCCAGTACGGAGCAGTAAGAATATTGTCCATTGCCTCAAGCTGTTTAAAAATACCACGTATTAATACGGAGGGAGTGGCGAGTGGAGGTTGAGCCGCCGCAGAACATCTGCCCGGACGCTCTCTCCGCTGCCGCCGTCAGCGGTGCTGTCCCGGCACGCTGTCTCACCCCTCGCGGCCTCCCTGGCCAGGCGGAGAAGCAGCGGCGGCCGTCGCGCGGGGGTCTCTTCCGGCTGCGTCTGCGGCGCGAGGGTCGCTGCGCCGCCGCCGCGCCGCCGCCGCGCCGTCTCCAGGACCGTCTCCGGCGCCGCCGGCCGGGCCCTCGGTGGTGGCCGGCTGGCAGACTGAGGACGTGGTGGCCTGGCTAGACTCCATCTCACTGCCTGAGTACCGCAACAACTTCATCAGGCACGACGTGCGTGGCCCGGAGCTGCTCAGTCTGGAGCGCAGGTGAGGTCCGGCCGTCCGCGAGCGCAGGTGAGGTCCGGCCGTCCGCGCGCGCAGGTGAGGTCCGGCCGTCCGCGCGCGCAGGTGAGGCCCGGTCGTCCGCGCGCCGCCGGACACGCTCTGCGGCAGCTCAACTAGGCTGTTCTCTGGCCTTGCGAGAGGGTAAAACTGCAGAGTTGTGCAGCGACCAGGCAGAGAAGGTAGACAGCTCCAAAAAGTGCACGACTGCGTGTTCGGACTTGTATGTTGTATTAGGTGTAGCGTCTGGTGCAGAATGGCTGGCTTACGGTGTGGAAACTTCACACTTCTTTGATGGTGCAAACTTTTCACTTGATACCGTATTCTAATTTACCCAAGATATAAGCGAGTCAAATTATGTTTTCATTCATCATTCACACTTCAGTCATCCAGGTCCCATACAGTCATAACGCCCTTCCCATTGGGGAAAAAGTCAGAAGTAATATTGTGAATGGGGCTCACTTATAATGTGTTGTTAAGAACTCTGTATAATGAAACAAAAACATGTTCTCCAACTTTTTACGATCCCATTTAGGGGAAATTTTCTTAAGACTATGGCCGTCCAAGGGCTATAAAAGATAAGTTTACAATCCGAAAGGAATTTCGTAGAATAATGTTGGTGTGTGTGCCCGACTAAAGGGTTCAAACGGGCTATCTGTCTTTACACTGTCTCCACGCTGATTTGGAACTTTCTACACACAGAAAGTGGTGTTTCACCTTAAGGGGGCGGGGAGGGGATGGAAACGTAACGGATCGGTATCGAATTTGGCACTCATTTTTTGGCGAAATTAGAAGACGGTGGCAAAAGGCAAGCTCACAGTAAAAAAATCGCACACCTTTTGGTGTGCTGGGTTGGAATTTGGGAATCAAACTTATTTTTATTGGACACCCAATTCAACGTAGAAGACTGAATGAAAGTGAATTGACGTGCTGTTCGATTAGTGCCATTTTAATTTGACTTTCTTTCACAGGGACCTGAAAGAGCTGGGTATTGTCAAGATCGGTCATATCAAGCGAATCCAGCAGGCCATCAAAGAGATACGAAACACACCTTAGCTTTATTGTCTCAGGGACGCAGTATCTTAGCCTGTTTTCTTATTTATACTGTGTGCGTATGACTGGTTAGTCCAATATTAGTGACGTTTTTCCGTGTGGGACCCGATGTATTTAGAAGGGTACGTACTGTCGCTTTGTTAGCATAACTTTTCACAACTTGACCTGATATTGACGTTACAATATTTATGTTGTGACGGAGGCTGGAAAGCCCACGTGTTTTGAACAACTATGTAGGAATCGTTTTATTTAGAAGCCCATAAAGGGCATACCGGACTGCGATTTTGACATGTTGGGGTGCGCTGAAGCGTGACTGCTGTACCTCTCTCTAGACCAAGCGAAGTGGAATGGAATGGGTGACCGTCTAAATTGCATCCAAAATCGAGAGAACGGCCGTACCCCGGGGTGCAGACGGGGGAAGGCGTCCTGCCTGATGACTGTCACGTTCAGTTGGTATCTCCAGCAATACCAGGCGCTCGGGCTGGCAGGTGCCTTGGTATTCCAGTCCACTATCAGGACTACTGCTGCGATACTGTGCGTTACATGGGTCAGCCGTAGTCCATCGTGCGCAGTGAGCGGCCACCGCCGCAGCCTCGCCTTCTCCGTGGTGGTCGTGGTATCGCGCCGACTGTTGAGTCGACTGGCGTGAGGTGTACACACCTAGTTCCTACATGCCTGGTCTCAGACTCGAGGTCCGCTGTGGCCTTGACTGAACGAGGTACTGCGCCGGCATGCCTACATTCCCAGCCCCCTCTCTCTCGCGCGGAGAGCGAGACAAGACAACCGCCATTGCCGCGCTCAGAATCTCCTGTGGCGGTGCAGAGAAAACGGGTGTCTCATACTGACATTGTTTAATTAGCCGCGACAGCTTTGGAGCCGTTTTTATGGGTAAGTTTGTTGCTATGTTAGTGGCGTGGATGGACATCTTTTCGCCAGTAACTCTAAACATATTCACATATTTGTATTTATACGGGTGAATGCGAATATCTGTGTTTTTAGTTGTGACTGCTTTCTATCGTTGTTGGAAAGTCCTGATCGCATTACGCTATATTCGCTTCGGAATAATTCGGAAATCTGGTTTGATATCGTAGAAATACGTATAGTTCTAAAAACAAGTGCAGTCATAAAGGGGTTCATGGGCATAGGCGCAGGAACTTTTTCCAAGTTGGGTGGAGAGGGGAAGTCCCCACCGCTGATGGGGTCAAATATGATTCGGCCTATGACTTGTTCACGGAAAATGTCCGGAATCGGCTCAAAGTTGGGGGAGGGCACTGCCCCCCCAGTCCGAAAGTTGGGGACACCCTTCCTCCGTTCCCGCGCCTTTGTTCATGGGGGTCGGTTGCAGGAGCGTCGGAACTATGTTCAAAGCTGGGGGGGCAGCGGGAATTTTCAAGTCATTTCTTTCCAGTCAACGCCATAGGGTTAATGGTTAAGAATCATGAAAGTTGAGGGGGCAGCTGCCCCCCGCCCCCCGGCTCCTACATCCCTGGTCGGATGTCCTTTTTAAATGTACCCATTTCTAAGTTTCCGCGTCCGCTTGCCGATATGTGATAAATGACAAATACTTAGATTCCGCCAAAGCTGAAACCAAAATCAAAGCAGAGAGAATGTGCACTGTACCACTAAAGCTTCGACAACGAGCACCCACTGAAGCCTTGGCGTGGATAAGTACATGCGCTGTAGTGGGCTCGGCGGGACATTCGCAGCAAACATGCCTCTTCTGATCACAGTTCAATGCTGGTACTGGTTTAAATGTTTTTTTTTAGATATCAGCTGTATGAAATATGCATGGCGTAGTATTTATTTAGAGAGCGGTGATTGTGTTGTAGGAACCCTGCTGAGTGGATTTTGTACCCGATACGAACGCTGTTGAGAGTGACATGATAGTGATCGTAGGTCTGTTGGCTTCTTATGAAAACGCCTCGTGCGTTTTCGGCATGGCCGCTTCTGCGCTGTTCACCGTTTTGTTCTCGGTTTGACGTTTTGGCGGAGACTAGTCAGGGGAAGCCTCCTTGTGGAGCCGATTTCGTGTCATTCCTTCGTTGATGTCACAGGTGTGACGAGCTTCCCCGCCCGCTGGCGCTCCAGCGCCAGCGGGCGGGCTGCTTCAGCCGGTTTGTTTCATGCAGAGAAACCAACCATCATGCCTCCGTACACAGCAGGGACGTGTAATTCAAACTCTTCTCATTGGCTTTGCTTTTGAATGGTATAAATGCAAGGGTTTACCCAATATTCGTGTCATTTTAAATGTGGCATGCAGTCATGAAGTCCGCCGAGTATTCCTCTCCCAGGTTAAGACCAGCTTACAATCGGGTACCATTTTTGAACTGTGTTAATGATATACGTACTTTGTTTGCTATTTTGACATGATGGAGCGACTTGCCTCGCGCCAAGGCGTGTGTTGAGTGATTGGGACAGCTCTCTGACGTAGAGGGTTGCGGCATTTTGTTTGCGTTGTAGTTCTGTGTGACTTTTTATACCCGCTGCTCGACGGCATATTGTCATGTGGCGTATTCTATCGGACCATGATACTACGTTGAGCAGTTCGCCGGATGTGTGGGTCTTTCCATTTGTTACCATTTTAGTCAAATGTCTTTTTACCTGCCATGACGGCTTTGCCTGGCACGTTTGTGCAATACATGTGAATTTATTCACCCATGTTTAGCGCATTCTTGCATCGGATAGGTGCCGCGAGGCAAGTCCTGCGCATTAGTTTTAGTAAAAGTGCCATCATGTGTAATTTAAGCGGCGTCAAAGGCCGAAAACCAACTGCGGCTTGTAGCTACGACACAAGCTCGGTGACCTTGTGTGCCTAGAGTGGAGTTTGAAATTGCGAATTATGTTGTTAAAAGGCCCACGCAGTCTCTGTGCCCTTGGTCCATGCGACTGTATTCACCTTTTATTGATGCCCGTACATCCAATCCAAGCCTCCTTTTTAAGGAGCAACTATCATACAGTTTCTTTATATTCTCGTAGCATTGATCTTAGTCATCGTGTTTCGGCATTGTTGGTCAACATTTACTTTTGATATTAATGATTGCTCCCTTTTCAAGCTGCAGGTGCCTCGAAGGCCCCACTAAAAGGCGCGAATCCGTAAATCCTGCTCTTTTACTCCCTGTGCATATGCGGATCAAATCAAGAGGGTTAGGGTCGAAAATGTATGCCAAGAGAAATGGTGTCCCAAGTATGGCGGCGTTACGCGCCACCGTTTGTATGCTATTAACCCGCGCCCCACCGGGGGTCCGGCGCCACCTTCGCCCCACCGGGGGGCCATCGATGGCCCCCCTCTAACTCCGAAAATATGGGCGTTAGCGCAAATCTGCAAAGTGCAATAGAAAGCTCGCGTGAATTCAGTAAGAAATTACTTCGCATGTTTTAGTGCTCAGGTCAATGGTTTGACCTCCAGAGGTCAAATTAGGTCAAGATCGGCTATTTTCACTCAAATATGCAATGATTAAGCAATTTGGGCATAACTCTTATGCCATTAGAGCTATTGAGACCTGGTAAAGTACATTTGATAGCAAATTGCCAGTACTTTTTCCGCTATGTGGAACGTAAAGACCTCCCGCCAGTGGTTTGACCGCCAGAGGTCACCTCGTGACCTAATATGACCTGAGGTCACGAAAGGTCAAAAAGTGACCTTGCCGTATATCAAATGAAAGCCAGTGACAAGACAAACACGATGGTGTTTGTTTCACCGCTCTAGCTCAACTAGGTCAAAAGTTATTGTCAAAATACTGTTTTTGACCTCTGGTGACCTTGGATGACCTTAGAATAGTCAAAGGGCAAATATGACCCCTGGGATCCGTGAAAGAGTGTCCAAAAACGTTGTTCTGAGCAGTCTGAGTATTTGCAATCATTTTTGTGGCTTTTATATCATGAAATAGCTTTTCCCCATGCTTTTCCAATGGGAGAGGTCGCCTCGTGACCTGACCTCAGGGCACGAAATCAAAAAATCCCGGATATACACCTTGTAGACCCTGGAGGGGTCATGAAGTGTAGGAAGTTTCAAATCGATCGACTTTGAAATGTAGCTCTTACAGAGCTCTAAAGTGAAGTGAGGTGACCTTGGTTGACCTCGTCTGGTGACCTGACCTTGGGTGACCCGGGGTAAAAAATTTCAGGGATAATGGGAAAATGATGCAGTGAGAGGTAGAGCCCTCAACCGCGGTGCTGCGCCTCGTCATTTTTCTGCTATCCCGGGAAAACCTTAGGGGGGCCATCGATGGCCCCTTCCGGTGGGGCGAGGGTTAAACAGAACTCCCGGGGGCGGGTACCCACCTCCCCCTGTCAATGCGCGTGTTAAGACAAGGTTTATATTAGGTCTACCAGGCTGAGAGGCTTCAGCTCCCGAATTTTTGGTGTGATAAGTGTTCTCTTCAAGAATATGCTGAATGTGATTTACCTGTCTATTCCTTTTCGCATCAGACATTGGTTCAGGGGCGTAGTCAGGATTTCGCTCGGGGGGGGCGGCGCCCCGAAAAGGGCCCTGCGACAACGCCAAAAGGGCCCTGATGGGTAAAAAGAGCCCTGCTTGTCACAGAAGCGTGTCCTCAGGGGAGGGAGGGGGGGCTGTCCCTGCCGCCCCCCTTTGACTACCGTAGTCAAAGGGGGGGGCGGCGCCCCTGCATTGGTTACTGTTATGCTCAGTACCAGTGGCGGCGGAACTCCGAATGGGGAGCATCATGGGCTTTTAACCCATTTCTTTCCAGTCAACTCCGTAGGGTTCATGGTGTGCCATTTGCGGCAGTAGCGGGAGTGCTACCCTCTGCTAAAGACTGGCGCATGTATGAGTTTTACCTTTAGCCCCAAGATGTCACTGCTATTCAAAGATGGGATGTTTTTGCCCCAGCTGGTGATGGGCCGCAGGGTCGCGCTCAGAGTCATCAATTTAGGGGGCCGTTTGATTTACAGGTTATGGCGAAAACTTTGGCACAAAACCGATACTTGCAACAGAAAAATGGCTGCACACCCGTCACAGGATTGTGTAATTCTGTTACCAATCGAGATTATATAGCCATACAGATTAAGACACCGCATTTCACCATTCGGCGTGTCCGTCCCATTACAGACGGTCCGAGCAGATTTGAACAAACACCGATGCCTCTGTTGACATACCACAGGAGTCGCGGCTTAGGGTCTCGGTCAGGCCGGAGGACGTGAGGCGTAGGGGTGAAGGGAAGAGGGGAGGAGGAGCTGGGAGGGTTTGAGCCGCTGAGTGCAAGCCGAAATAATTCAAGAGTATCGGGGGCAAGTCATCCTCTCTGAACAGCGGGCAGGTCATTTAGCCTTTTCCTGAGGCAGCAATTTATTATTCAAACGTTTATTCGTAAAATGTGTAGAATAACACGGCAGCGTAAGTCTGCTCCTGCACGATCTTGTCCAGGAATTTGGCGTTGACCTCCTCGATCTTTTACGATTAAGAGAAGTCCTAGCAAGTGTCTACACTTAATGCACGCCCCGGCAGGACTCCGAGCCACCTTCGCCCTGGTGTGGGGGAGGGTGGGTGAAACCTCCCCTCCCCCGAACTCGGCTCCTATGCGGGATAGCGAAGAATGCCAAAGCTGGTGGAAAACTCACAAAAAAATCAAGACGCAACTACATCAGCCATTTTTGCCTCAGTTCAATAATTAGGTCATAGCAGGCCAAAGAAGGTGACATGTTCTTGAAGAATTTATGGGCTCTGACGTCTGACAGAGTTGAGCTAGAATCAATTTTTAGGTACCATTTGCTTCCTCTCGTTACAGCAAATCGAATAATGTATGATAGAAGTATACGAGATCAAAGCAAAAACGACCTGACCAAAAATCAGGTCAATGTCATCATTTGGCATAACATAGTCAATATGCATATGTCAATCGACTCGCAATTACAATACAAACGTAATCGTATCAAGATAAAAGATTTATCACATCGTCTTACAAATGTATTGACCCAAGTCTGAAAACCTGCTTTGGTAGCCCCAGATGAACTCTCAGAGGTCACAGGCCCAAAATTGCAGCATGAACCTGAGAAGGAGTCTGAGATATTACGATTTGAATAATGTGAAGGTATTTTATGAGCTGTGTCTACATAAAGTGAGCCATTTTTCGCCAAATTCCCGTTTTTTTCCCATGCATTTTCAATGGAGAGGTCATGGTCTGTATCTGGACCTAGGTCAGCGATATAAAAAATATCGGAATTTTGTTTGTGTAGCGCTCGAATGGCCCATAATGTGATATGAGTTTCAATCGGATATACTAATCTTATTCTTGCTTATGATATCCCAAACTTTTTGGGATGTAAGGTCACTTGACCTTCACTGGTGAACTAACCTGAGATGACCCGACCTTAAATTTTTGGGAAAATTTGCCGAATTGATCAAGGATAACGTGTGCCAAGTACGGCGGCGCTTCGCACCGCCTTTTTTGGTGCCGCCGGAAAAACCCCGACGTGATAATTATGTATGATTATTGTTTTAGTTGGCTGATTCAACCAGTAAGTCAACACGATCCCAAAATGAATAAAAAGTTACATAGGCACTCTTTCCAGAGTGGTTCGGTAAGAGTACACAAAAGAGGATATTAGAATAGGTACGCATAAATATCTGGCTCCCTGGGAACCGTTCCAAACAGGGAAATATTTGGCGACGCTATATGACCCTGGAAGTTGTTGCGTCCATGAGCTCCAAAAACTATTAATGCTGCAATGTTTAGCTTCCCAAATATGAATTATGCACTTTGTCCCGATCAAAAATAAGTGCCTTTATCTCCTAAGCGTGCCTACTCTTGCACGATGGTCTACTGCGTACTCTTACCGAACATGCACCTTTTGGAAGCAAGTCCTCATACAAATTTTGGCATGCATTTATCGTGGGCCCCAGTCCTGGGACACAGTTCTAGTTCAGCTGTCTTACTGATTACAGACCTTAGGGAGGGTGGGGTGGGTTGTATCAGTTTTTACTCCAGGCCCATTAATATCGTAACTACTTGGGATGGCCTCGTGATTTTAATACCATCTCGTAGCTGCAGCCTTTGGCTTCCTTTTGCCAATTAATTGTTTGCCTAATATTTACTGGTTTACCTCCAACTGCCCGGCGAGTAGACCTTTTCACTTGATACAACTTACCCCACCGGTTGGGTGAGTTGTATCACATGGTGAGTTAACACGCGCTCCGCTGGGGAGGGCGAAATTCGCCCCGCTCCTGGTTTTCCCCATATAGCTAAAAAGAGACGCAGAACACCGAAACTTACAGTACCGTATTCCTAATTAATTTTACACATCTGACCAAATCTTTAAAATAAGGTCATGGCAGGTCCAGGATCTATTCAAGGTCAAGTGACCCGACCTCGAAACCTAAAATCACGAGTTTGAAGCAGCGCCCAGGGAACATTAGCAAACCGATCAGTTTGAAACCTGTAGAATATGATAAGGTCATTAGGGTCTACAAATCTGCTATCTCGAAATTTTGATATTGTTGACCTAAGGTGGGGTCAAATTTTTGGGCACCCCATTAGAAATCTATGTTTAAAAATATAATGGACTCGTTTTCAGTAAATACTGGATAGATAAAGCTGAAAATCCTCAAACCGTCTATTCTTACCACGATCTTTACCACAAAGTTGAGTTTTGAGCATCTGACCTCTCAAAGGTCATGTCAGGTCAGGGGAGCATAGAGTGATTGTTTTGCCAATAACTTCTCACTGAATTGAGATAAAGTTCCTATTTTGCTTGCATTGTGCTTATATTGTCACGGGGAGTCGATTGATATGCAACATGACCATACCAGGTCACTCTGTGACCCTGAACTAGCTCGAGGTTAGGTCATTTTCACTATTTGACATAGAAAGGTCATATTATACATCATTCGCCCCGCCGCAATGAGAGGAATCCAATGATGCATAAATATTTGCGCTAGCTCCCCTGAGAGAAGATCTAGAGAGAAACATACACTGCTCTGTTGTAGGCCAATGGAACCTTCTTTGACCTATTCTGACCTCAATATTGACCTGAAATGAAAAATTATTCGTATTAAATATCTTCGTCTTGTCAAGAGCTTTCGAGTGCCGCCCGTACTTTTCCTTTGACTTTCGTAGGGAATGAGATACTGAGGGGGAAGTGATCCGTTTCGAACAAAGAAGCCAACACAATGTGTCGAAACGGGTAAATTCTTGACTAGGTACCAGCAGACTTTAGTCGGGGCTAAAGTCTGTTAACTGAAAAGCCTTAACGTTTTAGTTATGGACTAAGTAATCATGTCACAATAGATACGGGAAGGGTTGTATCAGGGATACGGATGAATTGCATGGACGTGGGAAGTAGGAGGTGGGGAGCGAGCAGGGGTGTCCCTCGAATCTGTGAAGCTCAGGCGGGGATGTGGCCGTTATGGCCACTCTTCTCGGGACTTGTTAGACTTTAATTTTTGCTTTTGCTTTCATTTCATCAGCGCGGCCTCTCTTGCACTTATCCTGGCCCGCAATTTTTACAGCAAAACTATTTTACCTAATTTTTCGTCGTGGCTATATGTGATAATATAGTGTTTTTGGAAAAAATTAGTTTGGCGACACTCCTAATGAGTTGTATAGGCAGCGTAGGCAGTGTGGGGTGCCTACCAATTTAAAAAGGTCCTAAATAAGCTCAGGGGCCCAAAACTATTCCAGGGGGCCAGTCTTCAACTCATGGAGACTAGACACGCTGAGGGGGGCACCAAGCAGCTCAGGAGGCCCATACAAACTAAGATGGCCAGACTAGCTGGGCGTCTCGACGAACTCATGGGGCCCAGATCCGCACAACCGGTCCCAAACAAGCTTAAGGGGCCTATATCAGTTAAACGAACACGATACCAGCCCAGGGGCCCCTTGTCAGCTCAAGGGACAGCCAGGGCCCCTTACGATCAAACCAGAGGCCTCTTATGTAAGTCCTCCCACGGGACCTAGACCAGCTCATCGCTGCCACAATAATTTCACCTATAGGGTTATTTTTAGCTTAGGGGGGCAAAACAGCGAAGGATCTAAGGCCAAGCCAGTAAGCTCCTGTACAATACTCTTTCATGGTCCCAGAACAGCCCAGGGCGCCGAAAAGCTCAGAAGGCTCCAGTGGCGACACATTCAAGTTCAGTGTGAGGGCCTGGTTATCTAAAGCGGTCCCAGATCAGCTGAGGGGACTCAATATCAGTTCAGGGTAGCCACCAAACCCCTCTGATGCTCAAGTTAGCGTCAATCGGGAATTTCAGTAGGGACCCAGCGTTAGTCAAGACAACTGCGATATGTGGAGGTGGTCGACACGACACCTTCGTTTTCGCCATGACTTAAGTTCACCAAAGTTCACTGTATTCATTGTTAATTGCGCTCAGTGCAGTGCCAATCAGGGTTTCTGTAGGGACTCAGCGTTAGCCAAGACAACTATGATATGTGGATGTGGTCGATGCGACACCTCAGTTTTCTTCAAGACCGAAGCTGGCTGTATTCTTTGCTCATCGTGCTTCAGTTAGCATCAGTGGGGGCGTCCAGCATTTTTTACCAATGTACCAGTCATTACGTTCTGGGCGAAACCTTGCCGGCCCGAAATATGCTTGATGGTAAACGTGAACATGTCTCACTGAAAGGTAGCTTCATGAAAATAAACATTTACAAATACGCTTTTTAAACACGTTTTTTTCTTCAACACTGGCCGCCTATTGGGTGGTAAATTGGTGCCCCTCAGATTGGGCGCCCCCCAGGTTCGGCGCCCCTCTCCCAAGCCTGCCCCCTAACGAAATCCTAGATTCGTCACTGGACTTGTTAGACTTTAATTTTTTTCTTTTGCTTTTATTCCATCAGCGCGGCCTGTCTTGCACTTATCCTGACCCGCACTTATTGCAGCAAAAATATTTTTACCTAATTTTTCGTTGTGGCTACATGTCATAAGAATATAGTGTTTTTGGCAAAAAAGAATCTGTGGCGGCACCCTTAATGAGCTGCTGGTACTTTGGGGTGAGTTGTATCACTGTTACAACATACCCCACCTGGCCCTGATACCATAAGTGTCGCCACCGGCAAAAAAGTGGGGGGGCAGCCAAACTTCAACCTGATGCTGACAAAAAACTTTCAACATCAGGACCAAAAACAGTTCGAATTTGGGCTCCTCGTTGCCTTCCGCAGCGGCTGGATATAAGAATGTCCGGCTTTCTCTCATTTTGACTGAGATCAGGAAATTTTTGGCCAAAAAGTGGGGGCCAGGCCCCCTGGCCCCCTTCCTTTTTCCGACGCGTATGCCTGATACAACATATACCACCCTCCCCATATTGGAAAAAAACGTCCTCATGCTGAAAAATCAGCGGCCAGCCGGGAAAATCCTTCTCATGCACGAAACCTTAGAATCTACCCTTACCACTGCTACAGCGATCTTTCCGAGTCGTGATCATCTGAATGACAATTACACATTTTCTTACGACGAAATTTTACAGAATGACATCCCGAAAACACATTTTCTGCACTCACCGCGAAACGCGCCAAGCCAAGCAGACGGCAGTATGAGGAAAGCTGCCGGACCGCATGCCGCATCATCTGGTTGTGTCGGGGGCTCCATCTCTCGGATAGTTTTGGAAAAATCGCTCTGATACAACTTGTCCATGAAACAACTCTCCCCGCTCTCCCCTAAGCAGAAACTCTTGATACTAGGAGCAGGGTATAAAAGTTTCCCTGGTCTCTTGATATAATATCAAGGGTACCAAAGAACCAAATTTGCTCTGTGCCCTCGCGGAAAGAAAAAGGCATCTCCAAATATTTTTTAGCAGCCGAGCCACTGGTTTCACTATCTTATACTTAGGCCTCCACCACCTCAGTGTTTGCTAAGTAACCAAAATATCTGCTTGCTCTCATCTCTTGCGTACCTACTCTTATTCGCCCTCGCTCTAGCCTTCTTTTATCATACATGCTGAACACTGTTGTAACGTAAATGGAGCCCCAGGTAAATTTGAAAAATTGGCTAACCACATATAGCCTCTGCAACTGCAGTGCTCTAAGACTCAAGAAAATTGGTTAACGAATAACATACCCCCCTTTGTTCCTCTGCTCACGATGTCCCCATAGGCGGATGCAGGATTTTTTTATCAGGATGGGCACTTTGTCGAGAAGTGCCATCCGAACCAGGGGGGATGAGCACTTCTGGGTGGAAAAATTTATCAGATGGGTGCCAAATCCTATCGCAGAGGCGCCGATACTCGCATTCTGGGGGAAAGTGCAATTTTAGGGGGCGTCATCGACCTTTCACTGGGGCGCTGAGGATCGATCAGGAGAAAGTGTCCCCTTTGACCCTTGGATCTGCCTATGGTATCAGCTACCTACCTACCATTCCAGCCTGGGTTGGGTGTAATCCGCGAATCAGGGCGCGGATTCTTGATAATGGTTGGGGGTACTCCAATTTGAAACTATGTCAATGACTACCATGATAAAATGTGATAATATAATTCAAAGTGTGCTTTAGGCTTCTCACATGCCTGTTGATGAGCAAAAACCCATTCAAAATTATTGAAATGAAGAACACGACAAAATTAAGTACCTATATTTCACCACTTGAACGTTTCAATGGGGTTGTCCAAGCACCCACAGATATATGAATAATTCTGCCAATCGTGTTTTCGACATCTTGTCAAGAATAGATTCAGCTATTTTGCTCGGCGAACACTAATTTAAACAAGCTAGAAACGTATTTTCGTGACTCACACGAAGAATATAAAGAAATAAATAAATAAATAAATATATATATATATATATATATATATATATATATATATATATATATATATATATATATATATAGTGCGTGTAGATTTATAGAAAACAGCTAATCAAAATTATAAGTCACCAAATTTGGGGGTGCCCAATGCCCACATCCACCCATTGACGACCAGATACAGTGCTCATCCACCAACAATGCGTTCACCATATAATCGGATGGGCACGAAATAGTCATCGCAATGAACGCGTAAAAACCCCCAAGAACGAAGTCACACAGCTTTTGTCATTGACAACCATAATTTAGTTTTCATGAAGGATTTTTTTCGATAGAGGAGTTCATAGGTAACTTTCCAGTGGTTAAGCAATTTGGGTAATTGATGAGGGTGTACCAAAATAGCCGAGATCAAGCGACGTACCCAGGTCATCCCTCGCCTTTTGGCAGGGTTTTGAGGATCAGACTGCGAGCTTTCATGTAATTATCTTTGTCCAACACACATTGACTCTCTAAGTCATATTTAAAATTTCCTTGGGGTGAGATATTAGCGAACACAGACAAGGCATTCTAATCACATATTGTCCGGCCGTGTTCCAAAACAGCGCTCGACCTCAGACTGTTCGTTTTAGATGTTTAATTTTTCAGCAATAAGCAGTACCTAAAGCTGGTGCCGCCCAATCTTCTGAAAACCAGCAAGAAATTTTCATTCAAAATAGAACACTTGCCTGGGTGAATTTTGTACCAATATACCATAAAAAAACTTCTCAAACATAAACTTTCTTAAGGTTAAGCACATATATAGTGCTTACATTGAAGTGACACGTTGATGAAAATACCAATTGCTCCATTAAATCACCAATAAAAATACATCAGTAAGGTCATTCAAGTAATCACCGATAAAGCCATTCATAAAAAATTCAATCTGTCAAGAATTGTCTTAAGGGATGATAGACTTATCACCCTCTTCCCTCTCTAGATTCACGATGGCGAATCCTCCTTATATCCTCTTGCAGCGCCGAAGGGGGCCCGACGAGCATACAATCATACTGTTATATAACCTAAGGAGATTTGTGCGCATATTCTCATGCAATCATTCTCAAATTCATTGACCGCGAGTGTTTCGGTCAAATAGAATTACTAAGAATGACACATTTTATGCAATGACTTCATAGTCAAGGATACCCAATGTCAAAGTCAAGGTCACATGTCAAGTTCAAAATGTTCTTTTTCAAGTTCAAACCCTCATTTTCCGGCCAAGGATTGCTATACTGCTGGTAATATTGTACATTATCGGGAATATATCACATGGTTACGTAATCGGTCAGTGACCCCGAATGACCTTTGACCTCAAACTGCAGAGGATATTGTTTTGAACTTTCTATCTATGAATTTAGTTTGCTTTCAGTGTATTTCTACTCACATTCCGTTATTGTATGTATGTACATACATCTACCGGCATTTGAGCCATTCCCGAGTTAACATAAAACCCGCAGGAGATTTCCTAGGCCATCTAAGTGAATGCGACAGTTAATAACAAATCATTGGATAGGGACAGAGTTTTCATTTCGATGTCATTAGCCTGTGGGAGCATGTGTTGAAGTACTGAGCATGGTGAAACACGCATTTATACAAGCTGTGGGATACGAAAAACACGGCTGGGTATCATTCGACCCTTTTACAAAAGAGGGAGGCCTCAGACTGTCATATCCTTGACTGACGACACTATTTTGGCGACTCGCTTTCAGTTGACTACAATGGCCACGCACCTGCACCTGTGCGTGGGTTCGATCCCACCCAGACAATCCCACAGGGGATCGCGGCAGGAGCGGCGAGACGACGGGGACGAGCTGTTTTCTTCCCGCCACGACTTTTTAGTCACCCTGACACTTCTCGGAATCAGGAGTGGTACACATAACACCTTACATAGTTCAATCAAATGGGCTAAGCTGATTTGTTCAGGACCAAGTGGTACAAAACAAATTGTGACGATAGACTGGCAAACTCAGGTGCAGATCCAGGGGTCGAGCCTGGCTATGTGCCAACAACAACAACGTTTATTTTGTTACCCGAGTATTTCAAACGTCAAACAAACGTCTCGATCGATGCAAAAGCGCATCAACGCTCTTAACTATCCAGCCCCTCACGAATTTTTGTACGATTAATATCCGTCAATATACCGCCGCCTCAAACCCATGGCCACCCACTACGGCTGAGGTCACTGTCCCGCCGCTGCAAAGATGTACAACTTCGTTTTAATTTATTATAAATGAACATTTATTTAGTTCAAATATCTTGCTATTGATTATGAATTCAATGGTTTTGCGTGCTATAGTGCATGACCATCCTCATCACTTGGTGAATTCGTAAAGTAGGATATTTACGGAGCTGTTGTCTATTTTTCAGGGCTGTAAAACTTGTGCCGACAATTTGACCAATGCTTTGTTCTACTAAACTTCGATGATTTGCATTTCTTGGGCAGCACAACAATTAGTATTTGGTCTCTTCGTTGTTATAGCCACAAATGCAGAAAGGCGATGCAAATATTTGAACTTGATTTGCCTGGGTGTTCAGTTTTGACATGCCGTCTCTTAAATATCAATGACATCAACAGGGAGCTTAGAAATTTGAGCCATATCCAGAATACGTGGGTGGTTGCCTACTTCGCAAATGTTCCCCCACTGGTTTTTTCGAAGGGTTGATTTGGTGCGCTTATCCTGATTTGTTCTGATGTTGAAAATTTTAGTTGTGACTGGCAGAAAATATATTTTGGAGTCTGTTGTTCCTTGCATTAATTCAGTTCTTTGGTGCGCGTTTCGGAGTGATCTGTCCGTATTGTTCTGCCTCCAATTATGTAAAACGCTTTGGATATAGTTGCGCAAATGTCTACGGGTGAGGTTGTGGAGGAACTGCAGTTTGTGGATTTCGCGTCTTGTCTTGAGTGATGTCCAGTCGAGATCAGCCTAGCCGAGTCCCCTCCCCTCCTTTCTTGCCAACAGCCAGATCTTATCCACCCTGTCTGATTTTGGTCGTTTCTAAAAAGAAAATCACGATTCTACCCAGTCTCCTCAACTTTTTTTAGATCCGTTACTGGGCAAGTGAACGTTGGATCCTCGGCAGTTCATCATGGATATAGTTTTTACACTTTGTCAGAGTTAAACCTCCTGAGTCCCCACGTATAGGTATCTATATGCAGGTTTGAATGGCTCTACCACCTCTTACCAATGTCGTAGCCTTTTAAGGCCATTATGTATACAAAGCTTGAAATTTTAGCCTTCGTCTGGTGTCAAAGCCATAAACTAAACCCAAGGGTAAGTGAGTCCAAATTTTCTTTGTTTGACGATAGACGCGGGCGCCGGACGGTTTCGCGGCTGCTCCGAGGAAGGTCGGTAGTTCAATGAATGTTACTGAAGAATCTAGTTTTGATAAGTGTATGAACAGGAAGCTTAAATTATTGGAAATTTATCAGTTTTCGTCCGGTGTTTTTAGCATTTGTGGCTGCTGAACAATCTCCTTCGAGGATGCTATATATAAGATTTTATAAGCCCAATAAATCATATTTAAAAATCTTGGAATTCTGATTTTTGTTCATTATTGAGTTCCTTGTGTCCAAAACACCAAAAATCAAAAAGGTTTTGCACTTACATCAAATACTTTGGGCTCGGGTCTCAAGAGGAGCTATGTTTTATCCTAACATATGCACTCTGTTTAAGACTTGTGAATGAAAAAACGTAATTGTTTTGCTAATCATCTTTAAGATGATGACATTCACTACACTGATTCGTAATTTAAACATACTATTTTGACAATATTCTAAGACCGGCGACTACACTGCCTTCTGCTAGAACCAGTCGGAAGATCGATGGTACTACGTTAACGACACCTCGCTCAAGGAAGTGCCAGCAATAGAAGCGAGAGAGGCATCAGCATATTTACATGCTCTGTTACACCACAAAAATTTGTTCATAATCGTGGAATAATTGTAAAGTGATAGTATTCATGGAAAAAGTGCCATATTGTTATTGGATATATTCTCACGGAATTTTTCAACCATGCACGCTGGCATGCAACAACATGGACGTTAATATAAAACAATTAAGCGCATACCTTTGATGATTAAATGCGATGACACTTTTTTAATACGGACCAAAGCCATGACGTCTATTCCAGTGCACCATCCGCATCATTTCTTTGATTGTTTTCTAATATTTGTATATCAATGCATTCGGTTAAAATACACCATTGCGGGTAAACCGGTTCAGTACGCGCCATGACTTAGGATATGTTTCTCCAAGGCAGCCTGGGTATAATACCTGCCAAACAGTCTGTAAAATGCTTGCATACATGCATTCTGAGAGCATGGATTTGCAGAATTATATGTTCTAGTGTACCGGGCAGCCACCCTCTCCCTAAAGGGAATGTGGCTCCTTTATAACGTAATTTTGAATGAGATAGCCAAGTTATAAAGCATGTCGGAAAACCCGGTACTCAATATATCACATGTATTGTAACTAAAAATTTCCGCAGAGAAAAGCTAAAAACCTACCTGAAATGTACCCAAGCGGTCGGCCCAAGGCCTTTAGATGTTAAATGGGCCGGACAGAGTTCCCAGTTGTTGGCATGACGACATTATGACGTCACGGTGAGTAGTCAGCCAATTGAAACCCTTGAAGCCTTATTGAATATGGAAGAAGTTGCTAGATCATAACGTCATCCACAGGCAGAGGTTTGTTTTTCCCCTTCAGGAGCAGGTAAGAAAATAAAAATATTGAGTTTGTTATACATTTTTGAAAGAAATCTTGGACGTTTTCATGATTTTTTACTAAAAATACCTTTACACTAAATTCCGGAATTCGCCCAAGGTGTCACATTCCCTTTAATGAAACGTCAAAACAGTATTAAACTGTCCTTAAAGGGAATGTGGCACCTTGGTCGAAACCTGGAAATTTGTGTAATCAGGCGTACTTTTGCCCGAAAATAATGAAATCACTCATTATTTTTCTGAAAAAAATTACAATAACCTCGAGAGTTTGATTTTCAAAATGCTCCTCTAGGAAAAGAAATAAATATCCGCCTGTGGATGATGTCATGATCTGGTAACCACTACCATACTCGAAACGCTTCAAGGGCTTCGATTGGCTGATGCTCATCGTGACGTCAGCATATGTTGTCACACCAGAAGCTCACAACAATGGCCGCCTGGCGAGAAATACATGAGAAGTACATTTCGGGTAGGTTTCAGCTTTTTCTATGGAAATATCGAGTTCCAAGACAAATGATATATACAGTACCGGGTTTTCCGACTTGCTTTACAACTTGGCTATCTCAGTTAAAATCAGGTTATAAAGGTGCCACATTCCCTTTAATATCAGAGCTGCATTATGAAATCCATGGAGCAAAGCGGATTGAGATTTCTCAAGCGGCTCCATAGGGGAGAGTGGGGAGAGTTGTATCATGGACAAGTTGTATCAGAGCGATTTTTTCCAAAACTATCCAAGAGATAGCGCTCCCGACACGACCAGATGATGCGGCAAGCGGTCCGCCATCTTTCTTTATACTGCCGTCTGCTTGGCTTGGCGCGTTTCGCGGTGAGTGCAGAAAATGTGTTTTCGGGGTGTCATTCTGTAAAATTTCGTCGTAAGGAAATGTGTGTTTTTGTCATTCAGATGATCACGAATTGGAAGGATCGTTGTAGCAGTGGTAAGGGTAGATTCTAAGGCTTCGTGTGTGAGAAGGATTTTCTCGGCTGGCCACTGGTTGTTGAGCACGAGGACGTGTTTTCCAATGTGAGGGGGTGGTACATGTTGTATCAAGGCCAGGTGGGGTATGTTGTAACAGTGATACAACTCACCCCAATGTTCATGCAGCTCATTAGGGGTGTCGCCACAGATTCTTTTTTTCCAAAAAACACTACATTGTCACATCTAGCCACAACGAAAAATTAGGTAAAATATTTTTATGCAAACAGTGCGGGTCAGGATAAGTGTAAGACGGACCACGCTGATGGAATGAAAGCAAAAGCAAAAATTAAAGTCTAACAAGTCCAGTGGCGAATCTAGGATTTCGTTAGGGGGCAGGCTCTGAGGAGGGGGGCGCCGAACCTGGGGGCGCGGAATCTGAGGGGCGCCAATTTACCACCCAATAGGCGGCCAGTGTCGAAGAAAACACGGGTTTAAAAAACGTATTTGTAAAATTTTATTTTCATGAAAGCTACCTTTCAGTGAAACATGTTCACGTTTACCATCAAACATGTTTCGGGCCGGCAAGGTTTCGCCCAGAACGTAATGACTGGTACATTGGTAGAAGAAGCTGGACGCCCCCACTGATGCTAACTGAAGCATCATGAGCAAATAATACAGCTAACTTCGATCTGGAAGAAAACTGAGGTGTCGTAACGACCACATCTACATATCATAGTTGTCTTGGCTAATGCTGGGTCCCTACAGAAACCCCGATTGACGCTACAATAAGCGCAATTAACAATGAATACAGTGAACTTTGTTGAAGTTAAGTCATGGCGAAAGCTAAGGTGCCGTATCGACCACCTCCACATATCACAGTTGTTTTGACTAAGGCTGAGTCCCTACTGAAATCTCCGATTGACGCTAAACTAAGCATCAGAGGCCGAAGAGCCTCTGCGGGCCTGGGCCTCTGAGTTTTTGGTGGCTGCTCTGAGCTGATATTGAGTCCCCTCAGTTGATCTGGGACCGCTTTAGATAACCAGGCCCTCACATTGAACTTGAATGTGTCGCCACTGGAGCCTTCTGAGCTTTTCGGGGTCCCTTAATTGGTGTAGGCCCCCCTCAACAGATCCTGGGCCCTCTTGAGTTAATTGTTAGCTATCTGAGAGCGAGTTTTCAGGTTGCCCCCCTGGGCAACCTGAAAACCTGTTCTGAGACCGTGAAAGAGTATTGCACAGGAGCTTACTGGCTTGGCCTTAGATCCTTCGCTGCTTTTGGCCCCCTAAGCTAAAATAACCCTGTAGGTGAAATTATTGTGGCAGCCATGGAGCTGGTCTAGGGCCCGTGATAGGATTTACTTAAGGGGCCTCTGGTTTGATCATAGGGCCCCTAGCTGGATTAGTCTCCCTGAGCTGGCAAGGGTCCCCCTGGGTTGGTATCGTGTTCGTTTAACTAATATAGACCCCTTCAGCTTGTATGGGGCCCGTTGTGCGTATCTGGGCCCTATGAGTTCGTCAAGACACCCAGCTAGTCTGGAAATCTTAGTTTGTATGGGCCTCCTGAGCTGCTTTGGGCCCCCTCAGCGTGTCTAGGCCCCATGAGTTGAAGGTTGGCCCTCTGGGCTAGTTTTGGCCCCTGAGCTTATTTAGGACCCGTTTAAATGGGTAGGCACCCCACGCTGCCTATACAGCTCATTAGGGATGTCGCCACAGATTCATTTTTTCCAAAAAATACTATATCATCACAGGTAGCCACAACGAAAAAATAGGTAAAAATATATTTTCTCCAAAAAGTGCGGGCCAGGATAAGTACAAGACAGGCCGCGCTGATGGAATGAAAGCAAAAACAAAAATTAAAGTCTAACAAGTCCCGAGAAGTTATGGCCACATCTCCACCTTCGCTTCAAAAATTCGAGGGACACCCCTGCTCGCCCCCCCGCCTCCCACTTCCCACGTCCATGCAATTCATCCGTATCACTGATACAACCCTTCCCGTAACTATTGTGAGAGGATTACTTAGTAAGTCCATAACTAATACGTTTAGGCTTTTCAGATTGAACAGTTGCAGATTGAACAGACTTTAGCCCTGGCTTAAGTCTACTGGTACCTAGTCAAGAATTTGCCCGTTTCGACGCATCGTGTTGGCTTCCTTTTTCCAAACTGGTCACTTTTACACTTGGACGGTTGATGTTTCGTTTGCGCTTTTTGTCGCCATGAATTTCGTACTGTATTGGCCATAGTTAGGTTCAATAAAATGCAAGTTAAGTTTATAATTAAATTCTAAATTCGTTGTAGGTTGTTCCCACGGCCATGATCGGTAGCAGGCACAGTCTCCAAAACGTGACACACTGTTACAACTTAACCCACCATGTGATACAACTCACCCAACCGGTGGGGTAAGTTGTATCAAGTGAATAGGTCCATTCGCCGGGCGGTAAGAGACAAACCAGCAAAGATTAAGAAAAAATATATCGGCAAAAGGAAGCCAAAGGATGCAGCTACGAGATGGTATTGAAATCACGGGGCCATCCCAAGTAGTTACGAAATTAATGAACCTGGAGTAAAAACTGATACAACCCACCCCACCCTCCCCTACTGGCCGCTCGGCGAGTCTAGTCGTGGTCAGAAGCCGGTGACGAACGAAGTGAGAATCGGCTTCTATTCTAATAGTTTTTCCGGTCTTGTCTCGTCGTCATCATTGTTGTCAGAAGCCGGTGACGAACGTAGTCAGAAACGGCTTCTATTCTAACAGTTTTTCCGGTCTCATCGTGGTCTGTTGTTGTTGCCGGAAGCCGGTAACGAACGAAGAGAAAAATGGCTTCAATACTAAAATGGAGGGGGAGGGGTGCGGCTCAAATGTAATTCGAATGTGAATAGACTGCTCGAAGAAAGCTGGTAAGAACAAAAGTAGCTATACTATACTCCCAATGCCTTGCAAAGAAGGCGCTATAAAAATCCCGTAACTACCTAAACTTTTTTATATGATAAGTTGCTATAGGCGTGCTCAGGTTTTGTGATTAAGGGAGTTTCGCGTTTATGCCAACGTATTTTGATATACTAAGTACAATGCATGGGGAAAGCATCTAAGACCGAACAGAGAAAAACATCATTCACAGGAAGATCAAAGTGAAAATATATTCAGAGTCCCCCGGCTTGTTTAAGGTTGGACAATATCACAAGTATGAATAGCCCTTTTAGACATTGGAAATATGCTTTCTATGATATATAAGTGACTACTTTCCAGAATTCTGTCAAGTTTTCTACGCCCGCTGAATTGGGGGATACAGCATCATGACACATTTCCAGGTCGGTACATGGCGCCTGCTAATGAATTGGCTGCTATAGGAATGCTATATTGTTGTTCAACTTCAGTGGTTGAAAAATAACGGGAATAATTATTATCCGTATAAATTATTCACCCCAGTGCGGACTCCAAAATCCAGTTAGACGGGAAGCAGTATCATAAAACATATTCAATTTTGTTCATGCCTTCTGAATAAGGTAGTGCATTGTGGCTCTGAAACCTGTTTGCCAGCAGCCCCGGCCCCCACGAAACCGTCCGCAGTTAAAAATAGTCGCCGAGCCGGCGGTCCCGCTCGGGGAATTGTGAACAAACACCTGAGGGACCCGCGCGAGATGGAATGCTACCCACCCTTTCATGACAATAGGTGTCCACAGTGCCCTCCCGGAATTACGCAGCTGAGTCTGCCAGTGTCATAAGTCAACACTGTTGGACATCTAGTGAGCGTTTTTGAAGCTGGGGAGATGATTAGTCCCGCACACGATTTCTCACTCTGCGGGATTTAAAGTCCCTCAGCGCAGCTAAAACATTTGCTGGCGTTCAGCAGGATTCCACGCAATCAGGTAGTTTTAAGCATTTTACGAGCTAAAGACAGGAGGCTAAGCGCACCATATGCATAATTTTTTCGAGTCATGCATGATGCGGTGTGTAAAATGTCACCCCAAAATTAAACCACTTCAAGTGACCACCAAGACGGCCGCAAAACTAGCCTGATTTCAGCTTAAAAAGGCGGCTGCCAGAAATAAATAATGGTGAACATGTACTCAAAATGTTTTAGTCTCACAATCTGGTAAGAAAAAGGTGCCGCTATATATTACACCATCCGAATGATTTTGCTGAATTCCCACCGAGAAGCAAATGGGGACACCAAATACCGCTTCAGGCCCATGTTAAAAGGAGTCTGCATTGTCTCACGGGAATCCAATCGGCGGGCAGTTCGGCTAACATAACATAATAAAACGGGATCTTTCTAAATAACGATGAACTGTTTCTTATAACATGCTAGCTGGATATACCCGAAATTTTGTCATTTTCTCATCATGATGATCTTTCCCCAAAAATCGACCGTTTTCCCTATGACGGGGGCGTCCTCAGCGCCGCTGCGCGTCGTCCCCGCTACTGCCGCAAATGGCACACCATGAGTGTTCAAATTTGAAACCATACATGTATATTGACACTAATAAGGCAGGACATAAAGCATACGACACCTAAAACAAGCCTCAGACAACTGATGTGGACAGTACGCATGAGTGCACTGGGCCCCCGGACCCGTGACCGCCCGTGGAAAAAACTGTTAACAAACCTACCAGAGATTGCGACAGCAAATGTCTACGAAATCGGTACTCCGGTAGCCTCGGAGAAAATAACCAAGTCCCCAGGGACCTGCCCGCCTTTGCTCAGCTAAAGGCCTCGATTCATAGGGGATCCAGGATGCAAGGGGGCACTTAACCGCCACCATATCAACCCTCGCCTCCCCTTGAAATTATACATTGCGAATTCGATTCCCGGGCGGCCTATTTCGCCGTTTTATGTTAGTGCCGTTTTGCATTGTTTGTAACAGCCTTTACACAGGTGGCAGAATTATGCATGTGTGTGATGTTCTAAGTCTCATCGCGGATTCAGGAATGTTACTGCCTGGCTGTTTTGTATCAATATAAGTAGGTCACATTATGTGTACCTACTTGTCACATTGTGTGCTCTAGTGATTACCTATATTGAA
>JAOTON010000846.1:0-154261 GCA_034440635.1 Lepas anatifera | reverse complement strand
GCTTTTGCTTCTAGTGATCATAGGCCAATCAATTTCTAGATGTCCCCAAAAATCGATTACTTGGGGTACATAAAAGTATGAACAGGATTCGGGCAGGGCTAATTCGGCTTAAACCTCCCTCAAGATCGTTCCCTGTCACCCGCCTCTCCTTGCTATTGCACTCCAGCTCACGTCGGTAAAAACACCGTCTTGGGTTAGCTAGGCCATTTGACGCAAATCAGATACAATTTAACAACGTATTCTTCCTTGTACTTTAACCCGCGCCCCACCGGGGGCGCGGCGCCACCTTCGCCCCACCGGGGGCCATCGATGCCCCTCTCTAACTCCGAAAATATGAGGGGTTAGCGCAAATCTGCAAAGTGCATTAGAAAGCTGGCGTGAATTCAGTAAGAAAGTACTTCACATGCTTTAGCGCTCAGGTCAATGGCTTGACCTCCAGAGGGTCAAAGGAGGTCAAAGTCATCGGCTATTTTCACTCCAAATATGAAATGCTTAAGCAAACTGGGCATAACTCTTATGCCATTAGAGCTATTGAAATGTCATAAAGTCCATTGGATAGGAAAATGACAGACCTTTATACGCTATGGGTAACGTAATGACCTCCCGCAAGTGTTTTGACCTCCAGAGGTCACCTCGTGACCTAATATGACCTGAGGTCACGAAAGGTCAGAAGGTGACTTTTTCGTATATTAAATGAAAGCCAGTGACGAAACATACCACGATGGTGTTTTGGATTCAGCGCTCAAGCTTATATAGGTCAAACGTTATTGTCAAAATACTGTTTTGACCCCTGGTGACCTTGGATGACCTTGGAGAGGTCAAAGGGTAAATATGGCCCCTGGAATCCGTGAAAGGGTGTCCAAGAACGCTTCTCTGATCAAGCTGAGCATTTTCAATCGTTTTTGTGACTTTAAGATCATAAGACAGCTTTCCTCATGCTTTTCAAATAGGAGAGGTCACCTCGTGACCTGACCTCAGGTCACGAAATCGAAAAATCCCAGATATACAGCTTGTAGACCCTGGAGGGGGCATAAAGTGTAGGAAGTTTCAAATTGATCGACTTCGAAATGTAGCTCTTACAGAACTCTAAAGTTGAAGTGAGGTGACCTTGGTTGACCTCGTCTGGTGACCTGAACTTGGGTGACCCGGGGTAAAAAATTTCAGGGATGTTGGGGAAAATGATGCAGTGAGAGGTAGAGCTCTCAACCGCGGTGCTGCGCCTCGTCGTTTTTCTGCTATCCCGGAAAAACCTTAGGAGGGCCATCGATGCCCCCGGTGGGGCGAGGGTTAATTATATTTGGAACGCTCTATTTTGTCAATATTATTGGGAAAATACACCCACGTAGCTTTCCGGTAAGATTTTTGATGAGCTGCGAATATGAAACATTTACTTCAGGCTGATTTTCGACCGCAGACGGTGACCTGATTGCGACGAAATTTTGAACGGATGTCCCAAAATGATCCAAATAATGAAACATTTTCGGGGGCATTTTTAAACAAAAGTGTGCAAACTATAAAGTCATATTGCTTATCAAAACACCAACTCAGCAACATTTAATATGTTAGTAGATTCATGAAGGCTCACATTGTCCAGTTGCAGAACGGTGTGCGCCATCCAGCGTCGGCCAGGCAGGTCGCAACTGGCCAGAAAGTAAGAAGGACCATACAAATTTAGCTTCCAACTCTGACACTGCATTTTCCACAGCAAAACGGAAAGCTAACCAGATTCTGACCCATTTTTGCTACCAGTTAAGTAAACTAGAACATTCCCTGTGCCGCCAAATTCGTGAAAAACGAAATATAAATTTTTGCTGGAATTGAAGTGGTCTAGCCTCGGAGGAGAGGCTCTGTTTGTGATTTCAGCCTTTAGTTACCATCACTGGTCCACAAGAGCACGTAAGACTTGAAAGAAAGGACGTGATTGAAATGTGGTCACCAGACGGAATGAGCTTCCGAGCGAAAGCAAGGAATTTAACGCAGGAATGCATTTTACAAATTACTACTTTGTGCTGAATATATTTTGGATGCCATGAAGAATGAACTCCACCCGTCGGATCTATGGGACCAATTGGAACAAGTATCACATCGAGAGATTCATGATTTCCGGCATTGTTGCATAGGCATAAAACCGCATCCATGACGGTGACGGAGTAGGGTCTTCACATAAGTGACTATTTTGGGGTTCAAAATATAACACCATGTGGTAGCCATCGGCTCAGTATGATCCTCAGTCCCTCTGGTCATGCTATGATTTATTAGTCAGTCACATAATTAGATAATTACAGCAATCGTAAAGTAAAAATCCAGGTAGAATTCGCAAAGCTCCATTCATGTTTTTAATGAGACTCTTAGCATGGGTGCCGAAAGCGGGGGGACGCATCTCCCCTGTTGGCAAATCAGGGGGATGTCCCCCAAAAATTTTTGGGTCAATCGTCATTAATGCTTTCGAGTACCGAATATGCTCAAAATACGCCTCCCCCGGTCAGCAGCAGCCTGGGTACCCGTCCCCCCTGCGAAAATTTCGTGGCGGCGCCCCTGATTCTTAGGAAATACAAATGTGTGATAACTGAAAAGTGTTGTCCCAATTTCTTACTCCTAGCCAATTTCAAAATTGTGTTTTTCTATTCATGGTGTGTTTTATAGCACAAAAATAATACATAATTGTTTTGATTTAAAACACCAGTCCCATTAAAAAATCAGAATTTTGCTATGGCCTAGCTTCGGCTGTTTCCGACCTAAAAATCACCCCCTGAGCAAGGCTCCCCTGTACAGGTAAACACTCCCGTCTGACTTCCCCCCCACTCCCGTCTCCCCCTTTCTCTCTCTCTCTCCTTGGTAGTTTTGTCATTTTAAAATTCCCACATATTCATTCTGGGGAACGTTGCCAAGCCCGAATCAGCTATTTTCGTCTCATTACCACAATATTATTTTATAAAACAAGTTGTTATTTTTCTGGGTAATGAAATACAGAAGTTACCGAAATATCATCAATCATGATTGGATAATTGGTCGGGTGAAGTCTGATGCCTTCGAGCTCAGTTTGGTGATTGTAAAAGCACTGATCATGGTTTTTGAGGGACAGCAAATTGTTAGACTGACTTAAAATGATGGAACATCAGCTGCTAGATTTCACTTCTGGGTACGAGGAGGTACGAGGCACCCTTATAGATTGCTGGCAGTTTTTCAAAGACAAAAACTCATTAAAACATCATTGTAGCTGACCTCTCGCTTGCTTAGATTATCGATCCAATAAGAGAACACCTTGCTGAGATTACTGAATGTGGGGGCGGTAAAAACCGAACCAGTTTTGATACCCGGGATCATGTAATATTAGTAAGGGTCACTACCATTATTTTTTTTACAATGCCTTCATATTTCGCCATTTCAAATACTTGATTTGAAAACACGTTAGTCAAAGTCCATGAAAACTCTATGGCTGTGGTGGATCCAGAAGGGAGGTGCAAAAAGGAATTCAAACCCCCCAACGGAAAAGCTCGGAATAAACTACGCTTTTGCACCCCTCCCCCCCCCACACACACACACAAACGCACACAGCGATCGACCTCCTTTTGCCCCGACTCCTCTTGAGTCCATAAGCAATATTTTTGTTCCTTTAACTCTAAACTTCAAACAGAACCAGTCAACTTTGGTGTAAACATTGGGCTATGGATAACAAAAACCAACCATCTCGTGCGTATATTTTTCACCCCGTCACGGTTTTGTTTGCCTTTCGCCTTGGATATCCCCAAGAGTCACCGTCAAGTTATATTGCAGCAACATTTTTCACAGCGAGACGTTTTTTTTGCGACTTTGGCTTGCCCCCAAAACCGACCGGCTAGATCCGGCACTGCTCAATGAGACGTCCTTGTCCGCTCAGCAGGGCCTGAGCAGCTGGATCATGTCCCCAGTCGGCTGCCACGTGACTGGCGCTCGCCCGGGGCGCAGAGGCACCGGTCACGCCAGTAAACAAGTGTCCGTGTGCCAGTGGCGTGGCCATGGGTGACCAGGCTATAGGCTCTCCTTTTGTTCAATATTTCCTATCCACGTTCGTGAATGTATTCACTTTGACTTCAAACTGTAGATTCTCTGCTATCAACTACTTTCATGAATTTCTGGCTGTGCCACTGCTCCTGTCCCTTTCACCAAAGCATGAATGAACAGACCTACCACAGCGGCCACTCATGCGAATCCGGTACTGCCAGTGCCATCTATTGGGAAGTTTTATAAAACTTGAAATAACTTTTTCGCCGAGCCTTTTTTATTTTGATTCTGTATGGAAATTGTGTAGGGGAGATAGCCGCAAAACTCTGTTTCCGTTTTTCCGATTTTTACCCTGAATTTTTGGAAAACGCTTTCAAATTTCAGCTTCTCATATCTTTCTTACAAGGCAAAAATAAAAAAGTACAACAACAGAGTTGTGAAGACTGGCTCCTAGAACATAGGCCCACCCACACTTTTTCAATAATTATATCTTGTAAAAAAGTTATTCAAACTTTAAGTTTGAGAAATTTGAAAAAGAAAGTCAAATTGTACAAAAACTAGAAATGCATCAGGCCTGAAAAGCAACTGCCGTAAGGATACACTTGTTATCTACTTCTGGTGAAAAAATCACGACGATAGCCACGTTACTTTACGAGATATTTCACGAAATATGCTCCCATAGGGTTAACATCGATAACGCACCCTTAATGTTGTAAAAATGAAGACAACCAAAGAGTAACCCAGTCATTCCTTTACAACTCTCTGGGTAAATCTCATCTGAGATGTCATGTCTGCCTGCCACAGGCTGCAGTCCGAAGGCTCAGTACTACTGCACCTCAAGCACATTGATGATAGGATGCGTATTCACTTGAGGCGCTCAAAGTGACTGAAGAGGGGTCTAATCATTTTTGAGAGCCTCATGAAAGGGCGCAGGGCAATCATGAATATGCTTAGGACCATGTAAGAATCTGCATGCGGTCCATTTTCCTCATTCTTCATTTTCAAGGGGACCTCCTGCTGCGTGTGAAGGAGGGTGGCAGGCCCGTGTCGGCCCAGGTGGTTGTCTCAGAAGACCTGGTGTGGAGAATCCGCAGGGCTGAAAAGGATGCAGGAACAGGAAGTCTGGGACTGGGAAGAGGCAGAGGCGTTGAAATTGGGGGACGTGTCCGCCAACTTGCGAATCTTGGTGAGGTCCCCCAAATTTGGGACTCAACCTAACTTTTTACATGTTTTGCCTCTTACGTGCGTATGTAAATGTGTTGGTTAGGTGCACCATGGCGAGAGCTTTCAGAGGCCGCCAAAGGCACTGTTCTTAACCTTAAATCCTTAAAAAAGCATGAATTATCATTGTAAATGCACCACAATGCTGCATTTCATGATTTAGTGTCAACACAATGTCTTAGTCAGCAATGAGCGCTATATGACTGCACTGATTGGTGCGCCCCTAAACCCAAATAACAAACAACAACAACAGTGTCTTACTCAGCAACAACAGAAGAAAAGATGCAGAAGATTCCAAACTAGCCAATGTGGCTAAAAAGGCCAAGGATGGTTATTTTTTATACATTTTGTCCAAGTTGTCCCCAGTACGGCTGCTGGAGTCTTCTAAGTCTCACTAAAATCCTCAAGGGACTTGTCATAGAGACCCCGACCCCACCACCCGAACGAGCAACTCCCACAATAAAGGGTTAATTTAGAAGTCAAAGTTTAACGTCCCACAAAGTACAGGGACGGCGCCCCGCTCAGGTCACCCTCTCACCAGTAAGTTGCCAGCCGACCTACATCGGGAGCGCCGGAGCGTCTCGGGGGAACCGATCCCAAGCCTGGACATACACTGCCACTGCATGCTTCTGAGCAGCGGGCCGGAGCCCAAAGCTCTGCCAACTGAGCTACCGAGGCGGCAAGTCTTGAATTTGAATGCAATGAAAAGTGACCTTTTTGGAGTCAATTATTTGACTTGTTTTGAGCCAAGCATCTGGTAACCTTTTTTCAAGCCTTTTCACAAAGCCGCTGAAGCTTGCATCATGTGGGAGCAAGGATGGCGGGAAGCGACGTTTCGTGGAGAACCAAGGCCGTTTCATGATGCAACGCCTTTGGTCTTGTTCAGTCTGAAACACAATCGGCGCGGGTGACGGTTGGTCGGCTGTGGAGGTGGCCGGTCGGCTGTGGAGGTAGCTGTGGAGGTGGCCGGTCGGCTGTGGAGGTGGCCGGTCAGCTGTGGAGGTGGCTGGTGTGAGCCGTTGCAGGGTGGTCGCCACTACAGTTCAGAAGGAACCGGAGTTGCTTAGTCGGCTGGTGATCTGCCAGCTATTCCGGCCATAATGACTACGGAAACGAAAGGCGTGGGTGGCGAGGAAGCTGTGAGTGAGAGTTGTGAAGAGAGTTCAGCGTACGGACTCAGGCTAATACCTGAGTTCTAGGGGAGGGTGAGGCTCAACACGTTTATTAACATTTACATTTTCATGGTGCGTCTATAGAAGCAAACACACAAGCTTATAATAATATGTAGGCTAGTAAGGTACGCCTCCATGTGACATTATTTTTTACTTTTCAACTACAAACTTAATAAGGAGCTCGTAAAACACCTTCGGCGCCTTCTTAAAACAGACAGTAACACATCATTTCCGTTGTATATTTCACTTCCAACAAGTTGAGTGGATTCCAAACCTTTCCTTTTTTCCCCTAATGCTCTTTCGTGACATGCTACTTCCCCTCCTCCTGAAGCGAAACAACCTTCTCCCTGAAGCGAAATAACCCCCCCCCCAATCGAAAGCTGTTAATTTTGCACTAGCTATAAATTTATCCATGAATTTTTTCCTCCTCGCCCAGGTGCAAATATATTTGGGAACAGTGCATGCAACCAAAGCTGTGGCTCCGAACGTCCGAAAGCAAAGCGGGGCCTCTGAACGTCCGTTCGGAACCTGCCGCCTTAATGCACTTCACTGCTTTCCGCCTTTGCAATGGCGTCTTGATGATCAAGAGCTGGGCGAGCTGGCGGAGAGGTGCCCAGTTCGGAGTGTCGTACCCCCCACTGGTACGATTGGGTCTGAACAACTTCAAACTGGTTCCTCCCTTGATTTTTCCTTTCTTTTTTATACTCAAAATATTCCCCGCTTCCAAACAGTTGCGTTGCGATCCAAGCCATGTTTCTCAGAAGACCTAACCAAGTTGGAAAGATCAAAGAGAGGCACGGTACTAATCTCGATGTTGGTACAGCTGGCACCTCTGGGAGTAGGTTACAGCTGACTTCCTGTTTGCTCCTTTCACAGGCAGCTGTGAAGACATCCGGGAGCCATGGCCAGCTTTGTGGACTTCTACTCTCACCTCTCCGGTAAGCTGTTGTTGTTGTTGTCGTTCCCTCCTGCCTCCTGGCGGAGGAGTAGCCAGATGGCTCTGGAGCCACATGCATGCGGCCGCCAGGGCCGCGATGACGTCGTCGCGCCGTGCATCCTCCATGTTGATAGATATGCTGCCCGTCAGGCGATGTCGAATTGCCATCAGGGCGGGGCACCGCAGCAGCACGTGGGCTGGGGTGTCGTTTTCCTCCCGGCAGGCCGTGCACCGACCCGCCGGGCAGCGGGGGTCGTCACACTGGGGGCACTACCGGGAGGGGTTCCGTCCGATGCGGTGGAGGTATAGGGCGGAGCCGGACCAGTGACCGGTGCGGAGTTGGTGGATGTCAACGGCCTCCGCCCTAGACACTCCTGATACAGACAGTGGCAGATGGGAGTCCATCGGTGTTCGGTACCATCCCGGGGGGCGCTAAGACACGGAGCGTTTCCTTGCCTCCCTGGCCACTGCCTTCTGCACGGTTCTTGCGTGTACCGCGATGGTGTCCTGGGCCATCGCTGAGGCTTCGCGAGCAAGGCGGTCGGCGCGTTCATTCCCGCGAATGTCGCAGTGCGACGGGACCCATTGGAGATATATATGGCGGTCATCCTGAGAAAGTTGAAGCAGAAGATGCCATACCTCTGCACCCAGCGTGGTGGACTGCGCCGCCGGGCCGGACCGGAGACACTCCAAAGCCGCTCGCGAATCGGTACAGACGACGATGGGGTCCGCTCGGTGAGCTCGGCGGTCCCGTACGGAGGTGAGGGCGGCCTGGAGAGCAGCCATCTCCGCTCGGAAGCTGGAACACAGCATGCCTGCTGGGCGGCGCACTTCTTGCTCCTCTCCGTCCGGGTACTGGATGTATGCCCCCGCTCCCCGTGCGAGACGCCACCCTCCGCCGATCCGTCTGTCCACAGCCATGTGGCACACTGGGGTAGTCCGGCTAGGTGTAGGGTCGCTGCTGCCTTCTTCTGGGTGGGAGTGGCATCCAGTGTCCCAAAACCTGGGGTGCTGGGTGCAGAACGACACCCAGTCAAGCATAATTTTCTACTCACTTTTATATTTTTTTGCTGAATTTTCCACTCACTTCCAACAATACTTACTACTATTGAATTTTACTCAACACTTCCATTGCCTCCTCTACCAACGTCCACTGGAAAAGAGAGCAGCAGAATCAACTAGAAGATCGCCAAATTAACTCTGCTCTTATGCGCTTCTTTCGCTTTTCTGAAAGAAAATCTGGCGATTTCTATTTTTCTTGCCAATTATACCTGGCATCCTTATCTCCACCAATTTCAGTGGAATAACAGAATCGAAATTCTGGCGCGGGCAAGACGCTCAGTGCCCCCTGCCCCACTGGAGAACGTTCCAATGGGTGAACACAGCCACTAAATTCCACCACTCACAAAATTGGTGAGTGGAAAATTAGACACCCTAGCCTTGTGTCTCCAAAAAAATGAGCAGACCGCTTTGAAGATACATTTTTGGAAAGCAGTTTATCTGTGCACATGATTTCTAGGCTTACGTCCTTGAAAAAATTGTTTTTGTATTTCTGGTACCGAGAATAGTGAAAAACCATTTTTGGTCATCTTGTTGTTAAAAGCAATTATCTTGAAATTTGTATGCTAAGCAGCATATTTTTGACATTGTATCGTAGAAAATTGACCATTTATTGCGAAGAAAATAATTTTTATCCATATCAGCCCTTCATTGCTGCGTCCACGCCGTGTGACACCCAAATCCACTCACGACACCCTACGACACCCTAGGCATGAATACGCCGATATTTAAGTTGAACTGAAAGTGTCCGGCACGTGAATACATTGAAACTCTACATTTTCATTAAATGATTTTTTGAGCAACAAGAATGCATCCAGTTACCCTTCAAACATCGACACTTTTTTGTATGGCTGGTCTACGGCGTGGGACTTACCAAAACGCCGTCTTTACATCTACTAACTAAAAGCGGCGTCTTTAGGTTTTGTGAAAGGCAGGCTTCATATTCGTTATTGACAAAACATTGTTAGTCTTCCTCTTTGTGTGTTTTAGTTGTATAATTTTCTAGTCTATAAGAATTTAGAAAATTAATTTAGAGCAATTTTTGAAATGCAAATCATGTAGCTCATGCGACCGGCAAGCGGCAACCGATCAGAAATTTAAAGTAGTAGTCGCTCTGACGCTGTCGCAACCCGTCGCGCCTGGATGATTGTAGACGAAAGGAAGAAACAATAACAGCAGCAGAAATAAAAAGGATGTAGCTTCGATTAGATTGATAGAAAGCAGCATATTCATATGAAGGTGAGTATATATGTGAAGAGGAGCAGGGGAATTGACAGGTAAAGAAAATAACCTTTTAGCAAGAGTCTGGAAGAGTTTATTGCCATGATAGAAAGTTGTAGTTTCGTCTGGGTTAGTTAAGTGTAAACCAAGGCTCTACTGGGCCCTAGCATAGGTGTATGCGAGGTGCAGTGATTGAAGTCAGGAGTGGCCTCCAAAATTCCGATAACTAGGTATAGGTATAGGAGGGGCGTTGTCCCGGACAAAAAAACTATACAGTGTATGCTTTGATAATTAATTTTGGCACTAGGTATTGCATGAAAAAATCCACTTTCATTTTTCATTACTTGCCGGTCTCAGAGGCCCTCTCTGCAGAGTTGGTCTAAGGGGGCCCCGATATTTCGTCTCAGGGGCCCTTTAGAGCTGGTCGTGTGGGAGAGGAGAGGAGGGGCACAAGAGTTGGTCCAGGGAAGCCCCCAAGAGTTGATCTTCATCCCACAAATGTTAGTCTTGGTGGCTCCCAGAGTTCTTTCCCCCAAAGGTTGGTCTCAGAGGCCCCCAAAAAAGTTTTTTATTTGTGGCAATTCGCCAATTCCTTAAAAAATAATTGGAGACTGCATCAGGGGGTTTCAGTTGGTAAAAATTTACCTGCTTAACCCAAATTTTTCACATGATAATGGTCAAACAGTTCTGCTTGGGGATGATTTAAAAATATTTACTTTGAGAAAATTAAAGGAAATATCCATCCCTCAGTTTAAACAAGGGCTTTGATAGTTTACCACCTGAGTACCCAAATTGGAAAATTTTTGCTCCGCCATACATTTTGAGGGGAATTTTCCACTCACTCGCCATACATTCCGAGCTGAATTTTCCACTCGACACCCTAGCGCCAAACCTATTTTGGGTCACTGCTCCTTACTCTCCTCCAATCTGTAAATGACCAGGTTTACGACCCATTCATATCTTTCTTTCAGTTTCTCTTTCACTTCTTCCTTTACTTCTCTCCATAAGTCCACCTTCACACTGCCCGAGCTTCCTCTCCAAGTTCGCTATCTTCTCCTTCAAGCCCTTGTTTTCCTTCCCCATGTCCCAACTTTACTCTCCAGCTCCTTCATTCCTTTGTTGAGCTTTCCCATAACTTTTCTACAAATCTTACATAGAAAGCCACTCCAACCAAACATCTTCTCTGTTTTTAATATCTGGTCGAAGTAGTCTTCACTTAATCCTTCCACGCAGTCCCTGTGCCACCACGTCTCACATAGGCCGCAAGAGATGGCCACTTGCCCCCTCGTACAATTCAGATCACGTTTACCGCAGGGATATTTAGACATAATTGGTAATAGTATCTTCTGACCCAATTCACAGTTAAGTGTAAGTTCTTGCTGTATCAATAATTATTTCTTTGAATGATAAAAACAATTCAATGCACTCTATTTAACTTCCTCCCGAAAGACCTTGCCGCTGTTTCATGTGATTCAGAGAAACATAATGCGCTGCTTTCGATCACCGATGGAGTGTAAAATATCTAAGTTTTAAAACTTCGCAGAGAAAAAATCGAATATTTTCTTATCTATTTTCTCAACAGTTAAACGCGATGTTACAAAAATATTCAGGCCAACAGATAGGAAAAATATTCAGACCAAAAGATTAAGCCAGCCCTGATACGTTGAGGTGCTCTCCTTCCGCTTTTCTCTTTTACCTGTTTCCCTCGACATGAAGAATGTTGAAATGTCTTTCTTGGCTGTATGCAATTAATATTTATTTATTAAGTAATTCGCTACGGAAAAGACATGGCGTGGAGTTGAGATTTTCGTATATGGTCGTTCGGTGGACTTACTCCACAAAGTGTTTTTGGGGTCGGAGCTTTCGTTCTTTCGTTCCCACCTATTCCGATTCGCTGACGAAGCTCTGTAAATACAGAACGAAAGCTCTGACCCCAAAAACACTTTGTGGAGAAGTCCGAGTAGGTCCACCATCATATCCGACCGTTCATTATAATTACCAATAGACTGGTGTTCACTGGCAGGTGGCGTTAAGCGTTAAAGTGTCAATCCTCCAACGCTTCAACACAGGCACACACGCCAACATATTAACACCCAAAACACACTTAATTTGAACCAGCATTCCATGAGTAAAGTTAAACGAGATTTAGGACCCATTCTACTGTCAGGTTGGACCAAATAGGTGGCGTTACATTGCCAGGTTTTTATCTCCTTAAAAACGTGCTCTCTAAACATGCTAAAGTTATTGTAAAAAGTGGCAATTACTGGTGGCCAAAAGCAGATTGGTAGATTTGACTGTCGGGCGGAGCAGCCCGGAGACGACCGGGTCCACACGGCCGCGTGGCTGGGACAGAAGCCCGGAGACGACCGGGTCCACACGTCCGCGTGGCTGGGACAGAAGCCCGGAGACGACCGGGTCCACACGGCCGCGTGGCTGGGACAGAAGCCCGGAGACGACCGGGTCCACACGGCCGCGTGGCTGGGACAAGTCGCTGCCTACGGGTCGGTCGGGATGGAACAACAAGTCCAGCAAAATTTGAGATGAGATGTTCAGGGAAAAGATAGCTCTCAGAAAGAGGTCATAGTGAACTCTTCTTGCAGCGGGAGACTGTAATGGAATATGAAATACTAACTTAAAAAGTCGGGGACTACAGTTGTAAATTGAGTTCTAGTGCTTATCAATGTTAGGCTGCATTTTCGCACTGCCGTTTTTTGCTGGCCATACCTTGGATTTTGTTAAAAAGCGGTAAGAGTGGGCCATGCACAAGTTGGTAAGCTTCGAGGTTTGCGAAGAAGTGATTGCCAATGTGCGAAGCTACGGCAGGTAAGCAATGCCAGGACAGATCAACCACGCCAATCGTGAATTAAAATCCCTCATCTCAGATTTGGAAGACCCGTCCCTGTGAGGTAATTTGGGGCGTAAAACCAGGTGGTTTTAAGAAAACGTCCGTATTGCTATTGGTTTTCGGGTCATCACCTGTAGCAATATTAAGGTCAGGGGTGCTTTTCAAAACGCCCCTATTTTCGAACGGAAATAGTGCAGTCACTTGTAATGTAAATGATATAAAATTAGACACATTTAGAGTAGTCGTGGGCTACGAAATAAGGTTATATCTACCGTAAAAGTTAAAGTAAACCCAATTTGTATGCATCTGAAGTTTGAAAACACAATTTTTGATTTTTTTGCATCACTAATAATTCTTTCCAATGTTTTCTTCCTGCAGCTAAAATTGTGAAAATCACCTGCTGACACAGAAAGTTTCACAAATACTTTTTTCCCTCATTTATATCAGGTCTTATACGTCGATCGTGTGCATTATTATGGAATTCCTGCGTGGGTTGCAGTGTAGATATAACCGAATGGCGATCGAGAAGCTCAAACCAACACCGTCGTGTTTGTCTTTATTTGGGGGCTAAAAATGTACCCTTTGTGATATCTGTAGGTCGTCTGGGGACCTCGGCCTGCTTGCCTAAAGTTGAGATCATAATTTTTGGTCATCTCGTGGTAGAATTTGTTTATGGAGTTAAGGCATACGTTTTTTTGTAAGTTAACACCCGCACTGAAGAGGGTGTGACCCGGTAGGCCCCCCTAAGATCCCGGAAACTAGGCATAGAAAAAGCCGTTTTGAGGGTAGGTGGGGGCTATGGTGATCTACATCATAGCCACTTTTTATTGACCTAGCTAAATATCCTGAAGGTCAAACGAGGTCATAAAGGTCAATTCCTGGCCATGCTGGGGACCTATTGGGAAATAGCGTGATTGTGCGGGAAAGTGACGGGAAGAAGCTAAAGGCGGACCAGGGTCTCCAAGAATCTTTACTACAGTTTTGTGGTCAAGGTCATTCAAGTTCGTTGGCCTATTAGATCACAATATGCAGAGGCGTCCTTGAGTTCGTATTGCCAACTTTGGGCCGCATGCGAACTTTTCCCGTCAAACAGTTCGCATTTGGTTCGCATTTCACTTAACAGTTTGCTTTTCGCCCGGGTGAGCTGCATGCAGACGATCGCCGATGTAACGGGGCTTCCATTTATCGGTGCCGAACCAGTGGTCTTCCTTGCCGACTCTGCCGCTCCTCTCCAACGCTGCGCGAGATAACGCCAGCGGGTTTGGGGAGGTCTGCACCCCTACTGACCGAGATAGCGCCAGCGGGCCCGGGGAGATCTGCACCCCTACTGACCGAGATAGCGCCAGCGGGCCCGGGGAGGTCTGCACCCCTACTGACCGAGATAGCGCCAGCGGGCCCGGGGAGGTCTGCACCCCTACTGACCGAGATAGCGCCAGCGGGCCCGGGGAGGTCTGCACCCCTACTGACCGAGATAGCGCCAGCGGGCCCGGGGAGGTCTGCACCCCCTACTGACCGAGATAGCGCCAGCGGGTCCGGGGAGATCTGCACCCCTACTGACCGAGATAGCGCCAGCGGGTCCGGGGAGGTCTGCACCCCTACTGACCGAGATAGCGCCAACGGGCCCGGGGAGGTCTGCACCCTACTGACCGAGATAGCGCCAGCGGGCCCGGGGAGGTCTGCACCCCTACTGACCGAGATAGCGCCAGCGGGCCCGGGGAGGTCTGCACCCCTACTGACCGAGATAGCGCCAGCGGGCCCGGGGAGGTCTGTACCCCTACTGACCGAGATAGCGCCAGCGGGTCCGGAGAGGTCTATACCCCTACTGACCGAGATAGCGCCAGCGGGCCCGGGGAGGTCTGCACCCCTACTGACCGAGATAGCGCCAACGGGTCCGGGGAGGTCTGCACCCCTACTGACCGAGATAGCGCCAGCGGGCCCGGGGAGGTCTGCACCCCTACTGACCGAGATAGCGCCAGCGGGCCCGGGGAGGTCTGCACCCCTACTGACCGAGATAGCGCCAGCGGGCCCGGGGAGGTCTGTACCCCTACTGACTGAGATAGCGCCAGCGGGTCTGGGGAGGTCTGCACGCCTACTGACCGAGATAGCGCCAGCGGGCCCGGGGAGATCTGCACCCCTACTGACCGAGATAGCGCCAGCGGGCCCGGGGAGGTCTGCACCCCTACTGACCGAGATAGCGCCAGCGGGTCCGGGGAGATCTGCACCCCTACTGACCGAGATAGCGCCAGCGGGCCCGGGGAGATCTGCACGCCTACTGACCGAGATAGCGCCAGCGGGCCCGGGGAGGTCTGTACCCCTACTGACTGAGATAGCGCCAGCGGGTCTGGGGAGGTCTGCACGCCTACTGACCGAGATAGCGCCAGCGGGTTTGGGGAGGTCTGCACGCCTACTGACCGAGATAGCGCCAGCGGGCCCGGGGAGATCTGCACCCCTACTGACCGAGATAGCGCCAGCGGGCCCGGGGAGGTCTGTACCCCTACTGACCGAGATAGCGCTAGCGGGTCTGGGGAGGTCTGCACCCCTACTGACCGAGATAGCGCCAGCGGGCCCGGGGAGGTCTGCACCCCTACTGACCGAGATAGCGCCAGCGGGCCCGGGGAGGTCTGTACCCCTACTGACCGAGATAGCGCCAGCGGGGTCTGGGGAGGTCTGCACCCCTACTGACCGAGATAGCGCCAGCGGGCCCGGGGAGGTCTGCACCCCTACTGACCGAGATAGCGCCAGCGGGCCCGGGGAGGTCTGCACCCCTACTGACCGAGATAGCGCCAGCGGGCCCGGGGGAGGTCTGTACCCCTACTGACTGAGATAGCGCCAGCGGGCCTGGGGAGGTCTGCACCCCCTACTGACCGAGATAGCGCCAGCGGGCCCGGGGAGGTCTGTACCCCTACTGACCGAGATAGCGCCAGCGGGCCCGGGGAGGTCTGCACCCCTACTGACCGAGATAGCGCCAGCGGGCCCGGGGAGGTCTGCACCCCTACTGACCGAGATAGCGCCAGCGGGCCCGGGGAGGTCTGCACCCCTACTGACCGAGATAGCGCCAGCGGGCCCGGGGAGGTCTGCACCCCTACTGACCGAGATAGCGCCAGCGGGCCCGGGGAGGTCTGTACCCCTACTGACCGAGATAGCGCCAGCGGGCCCGGGGAGGTCTGCACCCCTACTGACCGAGATAGCGCCAGCGGGCCCGGGGAGGTCTGCACCCCTACTGACCGAGATAGCGCCAGCGGGCCCGGGGAGGTCTGCACCCCTACTGACCGAGATAGCGCCAGCGGGCCCGGGGAGGTCTGCACCCCTACTGACCGAGATAGCGCCAGCGGGCCCGGGGGAGGTCTGCACCCCTACTGACCGAGATAGCGCCAGCGGGCCCGGGGAGGTCTGCACCCCTACTGACCGAGATAGCGCCAGCGGGCCGGGGGAGGTCTGCACCCCTACTGACCGAGATAGCGCCAGCGGGCCCGGGGAGGTCTGCACCCCTACTGACCGAGATAGCGCCAGTGCAGCGGGTCCGGGAACGCAGATTGGGCTGGGTACACCCGGCACAGGAAGGGTACGCCGGAACTAAACGGGTTCCCACTGACTCCTCGTGACGGAGACGACGCCGTTAGCGCCGCGGGCGCGCTTAACCAGACGTGAAGTACCAGGCTCGGGGCGGGGAGAGAACGGTCAGATTTCACGGTTGAAGGCGAAGATTGCAGGTGATTAACGGAGAGTGCGCTGGCCCGCCAGCGGACGGTGCTCAGCAGTTTCTCCTGTGGCAGGTGACGCGCTGGAAAAAGAAAGGCTGTTGACCGCACCGGACCACCCTCAGCTCCTCCGCGGCCGTGCCAAGCGCAGGCATGTCTTCTACAGTGCGACCTGAGGTCAGGTTTAGTGGGGCAGGCATGTTTTCTACAGTGTGACCTGAGGTCAGGTTTAGTGGCGCAGGCATGTCTTCTACAGTGCGGCCTGATGTCAGGTTTAGTGGGGCAGGCATGTTTTCTACAGTGCGGCCTGAGGTCAGGTTTAGTGGGGCAGGCATGTTTTCTACAGTGCGGCCTGAGGTCAGGTTTAGTGGGGCAGGCATGTCTTCTACAGTGCGGCCTGAGGTTAGGTTTAGTGGGGCAGGCATGTCTTCTACAGTGTGACCTGATGTCAGGTTTAGTGGGGCAGGCATGTCTTCTACAGTGCGGCCTGAGGTCAGGTTTAGTGGGGCAGGTATGTCTTCTACAGTGCGGCCTGAGGTCAGGTTTAGTGGCGCAGGCATGTTTTCTACAGTGCGGTCTGAGGTCAGGTTTAGTGGCGCAGGCATGTCTTCTACAGTGCGACCTGATGTCAGGTTTAGTGGGGCAGGCATGTTTTCTATTGTGCGGTCTGAGGTCAGGTTTAGTGGCGCAGGCATGTCTTCTACAGTGCGGCCTGAGGTCAGGTTTAGTGGGGCAGGCATGTCTTTTACAGTGCGGCCTGATGTCAGGTTTAGTGGCGCAGGCATGTTTTCTACAGTGCGACCTGAGGTCAGGTTTAGTGGGGCAGGCATGGCTTCTACAGTGCGGCCTGAGGTCAGGTTTAGTGGGGCAGGCATGTTTTCTACAGTGCGACCTGATGTCAGGTTTAGTGGGGCAGGCATGTTTTCTACAGTGCGGCCTGAGGTCAGGTTTAGTGGGGCAGGCATGTCTTCTACAGTGCGGCCTGATGTCAGGTTTAGTGGGGCAGGCATGTCTTCTACAGTGCGGTCTGAGGTCAGGTTTAGTGGCGCAGGCATGTTTTCTACAGTGCGACCTGATGTCAGGTTTAGTGGCGCAGGCATGTCTTCTACAGTGCGACCTGATGTCAGGTTTAGTGGGGCAGGCATGTTTTCTACAGTGCGACCTGATGTCAGGTTTAGTGGGGCAGGCATGTTTTCTACAGTGCGGCCTGAGGTCAGGGTTTAGTGGGGCAGGCATGTCTTCTACAGTGCGGCCTGATGTCAGGTTTAGTGGCGCAGGCATGTTTTCTACAGTGCGACCTGAGGTCAGGCTTAGTGGGGCAGGCATGTCTTCTACAGTGCGGCCTGAGGTCAGGTTTAGTGGGGCAGGCATGTTTTCTACAGTGCGGCCTGAGGTCAGGTTTAGTGGGGCAGGTATGTCTTCTACAGTGCGGCCTGAGGTCAGGTTTAGTGGGGCAGGCATGTTTTCTACAGTGCGGCCTGAGGTCAGGTTTAGTGGCGCAGGCATGTTTTCTACAGTGCGACCTGATGTCAGGTTTAGTGGGGCAGGCATGTCTTCTACAGTGCGGCCTGAGGTCAGGTTTAGTGGGGCAGGCATGTTTTCTACAGTGCGGCCTGAGGTCAGGTTTAGTGGGGCAGGCATGTTTTCTACAGTGCGGCCTGAGGTCAGGTTTAGTGGGGCAGGCATGTCTTCTACAGGCGACCTGATGTCAGGTTTAGTGGGGCAGGCATGTTTTCTACAGTGCGGCCTGATGTCAGGTTTAGTGGGGCAGGCATGTTTTCGACAGTGCGGCCTGATTTTAAGTTTAGTGGGGCAGGCATGTTTTCTACAGTGCGACCTGATGTCAGGTTTAGTGGCTTGCATGGACAAGTAATCAGCTTGACCCCCGCTGGGGGACTTTCGGTGAAGTTGTATCTCTAAGCCGTGCACTATATTAACTCCAATGCCCGTGCTGGTGTCACATGACAAGTGTGCATTGTCTTGCCGAATCTATTCAATCTCACTCTTATCAGGATGCAGCGGCTTCTTTAATAGACTTCCCTGTGTATACGGTTCGCCAGCTGTGTAGTGTTCGGGTACTGACTCCTGGATGGGTGGGATCAGTTGCACGCAGCGCTCCCGCCACCGACTCCAGAGTGGGGCAGGGCTAAATTTGCTCAGGCCCCGTCCAACTGTGGCCCCCTGACAAGAAATGGCATCCCTACACGAAACAGGCACCTTCACTATATGGATGAGCATCGGATGGTTTTTCCGAAGTTACCAGATATTATTCTAAGACATAATTTCCAAGCAAAATGGGGAACCCAGCTGCCGGGGCCTAAAAACAAATTACTTCACTCATTTTTATGTATCCTCAAACACCAAATAACGTCGCTTAACACGCCCATTGACGGGGGGCGGGTACCCTCCCCCTTTTGTTTTTTCGGAGATAGCAAAAAAAAAACGGCGATGCGTCGCTCCGCCGTACTTGGCATACCTTTTCTCTCATCATTTTTACAACTTTTTCAAAATTTTAAGTTAGGCTATCTCAGGTCAGGTCACCAGTACAGGACAAGTGACCTAACCTCAAAAGTTTAAGATAGCATACGTCGAAACAGGGTGAACTTACCTGATTGAAACTCATATCACATAATGGGCCCACCGAGTTCTCTAAAACATGCTCCGGTATTTTTATATCGATGACCTAAGGTCAGGTACGAGCCATGACCTCTCGATTGGAAACACATGGGAAAAGTGGTTTTAACCGAATAACTCAGTTACGGTTGGTGATAGAGCGTTCATTTTGATTACATTAGATTTGCTTTGTGTTTGCGGTTCTAGTGATATGCATTTTACCTAATTTGACCTTGACCTGAGCTGAGGTCAGGTGAAGGTCAAGGACCTCAGGCAGGGGCGAATGCGGCCGCTAGGTTGGGCCAGTATCGGCGAGCAAAAAAAAAACAGCGGCGGATGCGACGGCCGGCAGGATATAACTGGTGTGATGAATACATGTTTCAGCTTCAGAGAGAAAGAGGTGCCTTGCGAACGGACAATAAAAACCCTAAAAAGGTTTTTGCTGCCGGACACGTCCTCCCTAATTGATCATGTATGAACCATTAGAATGCTTTGGGGAAGGAGGGCTAGGCCCCGCTATGTCGTTTTTCGTGGGTGTGACCAGACTGCCCCCTGGATCCGCCTCTGGGTAGAGGTTGCGATTAGGATTTTCTCGCACCATGGTGATATGTGGTGATTTCCACCCACTCCGAAATCTAACACTGGCATAATACATAACAGTTTACCAACGGTAGCAAGGGACCCACTGGAACCTTAACATAGCTATTTGCATATTTCGTGCAAAATTATTGAGTAAAGCACGAGAAACTGCTCAAGTGACCTAATTATGCCTCTCAGGGGTCAGATGTTCCTTGTTTGTGTGACCCCCACCCTCAGATTTTTTAGAACACTCGGTGCCCGGATTAAAAAGCACGTTCTGACGTTGTATTCTACACGATGTTAAGATTTTCGCAAAGTTTCTCCTTTCATCACAATAGAGGGGCCATGGCGCTGGCCTGGCACCAGCTCAGCGATATAAACCCGGGCCACAGACTGCCTTATTCGATCACCTCACTATTTGATATAAGTTGCAGGTCCAGTAATGAAGCCTTCCATGACTGCAGACTAGTGGAATATATTTTAGGTGAGGTCACTTGACTTGTCTAGTGACCTTACCAAAGATGACTTAACCCTCACCCCACCGGGGCCCCCTCCTAAGGTTTTTTCGGGATAGCAGAAAAACAACGAAGCGCAGCACCGCGGTTGAGGGCTCTATCTCCCACCCCATCATTTTCTCACCATCCCTGAAATTTTTTACCCTGGGCCACACAAGATCAGGTCACCAGGCGAGGTCAACCAAGGTCACCTCAGTCCAACTTTTGAGCTCTACCATAGCTACATTTTTGAGCCGATCGATTTGAAACTTCCTACACTTAGTGAACCCTCCAGGGTCTACACAATGTATATCCGGGATTTGTTTTCTATTTCGTGACCTGAGGTTAGGTTACGAGGTGACTTCCCTCATTGGAAAAGCATGGGGAAAAACTGCCTAATGATATAAAAGTCACAAAAAATTATTGGAAATGCTCAGATTGCTCAGAAAAGCGTTCTTGTACACCCTTTCAGGGATCCCAGGGGCGATATTTGCCCTTTGACCTATCTGAGATCATCAATGTCATCAGGGGTCAAAACATCATTTTGACGATAACTTTTGACCTGATCAAGCTAGAGCGCTGAAATCAACATAATCATGCACTTCTTGTCACTGGTTTTCATTTGATATACGGCAAAACCACTTTCTGACCTTTCTTAACCTCAGGTCATATTAGGTCAAGAGGTGACCTCTGGAGGTCAAACCACTGGTGCACTTAGCGGAGAAAGGGCTAGCATTTTCTTATGAAATGCACTTTGCTAGATAGCAATAGCTCTAACGTCATGAGCTATGCCCAGTTTGCTTAAGTATTACATATTTTAGTAGAAATAACCTATGGTGACCTAACTTGATCTCTGGAGGTCAATCCATTGACCTGAGCGCCTAAAAATGTGAGTAATTTCGTACTGAATTCATGCGAGCTTTCTAATGCACTTTGCAGATTTGCACCAACCGCCATATTTTCCGAGTTAGAGTGGGGCCATTGATGCCCCCTCCGGTGGGGCGAAGGTGGCGCCGGACCCCGGTGGGGCGCAGGGTAAACCTATCTGTAAAGCTCCCTGTACTCGAAGCTGCCTGGACCTAGCTATAAATATCAGTAAAGCTGCGAAATTAATCCGGAATAAACTGTGTCAAGTACGAAGACTGTGGTACTCTTTTTCGACTCAGAAAAGCCCGAGTGCTAACCCCACCCACTCACGCGTGGTGTGTAAATGAAACGGGGGCTCTGGCCGTGAGAGGTATGCCTAAAGATCAAATGACTTAACCCTCACCCGGGGGGAGGGATGTTTGAACACCCCTCGGGTTTTTCCGGCGGTAATAAAAAACGGAGGCCAAAATGCCGCCGTACTTGGCACACCTTATCCTTGATGAATTTGCAACTTTTTCCAGAATTTTAGGGTTTGGAAATCTCAGGTCAGGTCAGCAGTGCAGGTGAATTGACCGCGCCTCCAAAAATGTTGATAGCATAAGTAAAACAAGGAATAAAATTCGGGGAGGCGGCCGTCGGTGAGATATGCATGGAGGCTTGGAGGGAAGTGGGCCGGGGTACGGCGAAAGTACAGTGCATTGGTTACCCGTGAATTAAATGAGTACTTGTGTTGACATTGCTGTCGACTGAAATTGTATCTTATTGACTGATTCACTGAATAAATTGTGAAAAGTGCAATGGGTATTGGATGGGAAAACCAAGGAAAACCAATGGATGTCTCCGTACACCAGCATGCCCAGTGACCATCCGTGGAATCGCAGCGAGTATTTGCACAGGCCTTTCACCGACCGCGCGATGGGATGAGACCGGAGATACACAAATTAATCGTTCCTTATTTGCAAAGGTCCCTTCAAATAACATCAGGAAATAGTGTCTCACAGCACGCACCCGCACTTGTTGCATGTTCGTTTATCGTCAGTGGGGTTCATACATACCAGGTAGGGTCATCCGGCGTTTCCAACCGATCGTGACGTCATAGGTATTTACTGTTGTCTGCTCCCATTGCGTCTAAAGTAAACATGGTTGAAATAAATTTCGTTTTTCACGCAAAGTTGAAAGGAAAATATATAATCGAAGGTATCGTTGGATACTTCAGAACAAGTACTACAACGGAGTTGCGCTTATTTCCCCCCAGGTCACTAACGGTGCAGAGATGGGACCGAACACTGACCTTGGGAGGTACGCTAACCCCATCCCTCATTGTATATACGGTTTAAACGCACGAAAGGACATGGTTTGGTAAGGTTCGATACGGTTTTGAGAGTCAGCAGTGGTTGTCCTTCCAGGTCAAGGACAAGGTAAAAACAGGTACGCATTTGTCGACCAGTGGCATCTTCTATTTATTTGTAACGCAACATCGCGTGAGACCACTGGCGGACGCAGGAGTGCCGTTTAGGGGAGGGCAACTCGGGAAAAATCGTAAAAACAATGTTTTTTAAGAAAATCGGCCACATTTTCGCTATTATGATGGAGGCCATGGCTCCTCGCCCCCCCGGATCCATTAGTGTGTGAGACGACCCGGAGCGACTCCGACAGCCGGCACGGCTGGAGCGGGGTACGGCGGGCCGGCCGCTGCAGTTCCAGACTCTGGCTGGCGCTGCGGTGGCGGCTTGGTGCGGCACCTGCTCACCACTAGCCTGCGCAGTGTAGAGGGGTCTGATGTCAACGCGCAGTGGAGGAGGGTCCTAAGTGCCCCTTCCTCTGAGATCTAAAGAAACCAAGAGGGTTAGAAAAACGCCTGTTTGGGGGTGTATGGAGGCGATGGTGGTCTACGTTATACCCAAGTTCATTGACTTAGGTCAGAATCTTCAAGGTCAAACGAGGTCTCAAGGGTCAAATTTGGGACATCCTGGATACCTGCTGGGAAATGCCGTAATTATGCAGAAAAAGCCGGGCATACACTAAAATTGGACTAAGGCTATAGAGGGAAGGTACATACCTTCCACACAATGTTCTCTGAAAGTTTGAGGTCAAGGTCATTGAAGGTCACTAAACTAAGACACAATAATATGACATATTTCCATCGATGGATAGTTTAACTGACACTATAGCAGCTTTTGGGTGGGAGATGAGGGTTTAACCTTGAAAAAGACCTTTGACCTCGAATTTGACTTGGAGTACCTTGTGTTTGTCACACGCTGTGGGGTTCTACAGCGTCGTGCATTGGCGTTCAGCTCTGTAATCCGATTGGCCAGCACGGGCCGTTGCGCCCGGGTCACCCCACAGCTGGCGGGTGTCCACGGGCGGGTCCAGAACAACTGGGCGGGAGTGCAGCATAGCAACTGTGAAGTCATAGCATAACATACGTCATACTGAATAATGCCATCTGACCGGGATACTGGGGTCAATGACCTTGATCTGCATTCAGTGACGGATCTAGGAATGTGTTAACACACGCCCCGCGGGGGGCGAAATTCGCCCCCTCTCCTGGCTTTCCCCAGATATCTCAAAAACGAAGGAACGCAGAACAACGAAACTTACAGTACCTTATTCCTCATCAATTTTACACATCTGAACAAATTTTTGAGTTAAGGTCATATCAGGCTAAGGAGCTATTCAGGGTCAAGTGACCCGACCTCAAAACCTAGAATTACGAGTTTGAAACAGCGTCCAGGGAACATTAGAAAACCGATCAGTTTTAAACTTCCACAATACGATAAAGTCATTAGGGTCTACAAATCTGCTATCTCGGAATTTTGATATATAAGTCTATGGTGAAAAATAGAATGGGCTCGTTTTCAGTAAATACTGGATAGATAAAGCTGAAAATCCTCCAACTGTCTATTCTTACCACGATCTTGACCATTAAGTTGAGGTTTTGAGCATCTGACCTCTCAAAGGTCATATCAGGTCACGGGAGCAGAGAGATTGTTTTGCCAATAACTTCTCACTGAATTAAGATACAGCTCCCATTTTACTTGCATTGTGCTTGTATTGTCACGGGGAGTCGATTGATCTGCAACATGACCATACCAGGTCAATATTTGACCCTGACCTATGTCGAGGTCAGGTCATTTAGACTATTTGACCTAGCAAGGTCATATTATACATCATTCGATTCGCCGTGATGAGAGGAATCCAATGATACATAAATGTTTGCTCTAGCACCCCTGAGGGCAGATTTAGAGAGGAAAACGTACACTCATCTGTGGTAAGCCTATGGAGCCTTCTTTGACCTATGCTGACCTCAATATTAGTGAGGAAATGTTCACGTTTACCATCAAACATATTTCGCACCGGCAGGGTTTCGCCCAGAACGGGCGAAAGGGAGAGTCTGTGCTTTCCAATGGGGCGCTCGTGTTCCTTCTGGGGCGTTTAGTTTATCCAGGGGGCGCCTAGGCTGTCACAGGGTGCCTTTTCTATGCAAGGAGCGCCTTTTACTTTCCCGATGCACCTATTTATATCTAAGGCGCGCCTATGCTGTTCAGAGCACCTATGTTACCCAGCTTTGCATTTGCTAGCGAAGGGTGCATATGATATCGATAGGGCGCTTCATCCAGGGGACGCTTAGGCTATCCAGATTCGCCTTAGTTCCCCCCATGGGCGCAATCTTCCTATCCAGGGGTGTCTTCTGCACAGAGGCGCTTTTGTTACATTTTTAATTACAGCCTTGGCATTTTTAGTGGGGCGCAAAAGAATAGAAAATGGGTCTAGTTTTATCCAGTTTTAGGGCAGGGGCTCTTTGTCATGGGGCTGGGGTGGCCTAGTGGCTTCGTTGCCAGTCTTCGGATCGGATAGCATGGATTAACGTGGGTTCAATCCCCACGGCGGGAAACCGCCTACCGTGTCCGATCTGACCCGGTGGAGGGGATCCTTAAACACCCACGCCAATACTCCCCGTAATTGGGCGAGTGTGCCTGTTGGGAGTGGCCCTAATAAAATAAATGAATAAAATAAAATGGTTTTATGGGATGGGGGCTAATTCAAGTGGAAAAAAGGGTCTATACCACATTGGCGCTCGAAATTGGTACATGCGCACGAATCATATTGGGCGCCTCCGGTGAGTAGAGTGCTGTTTGGAGCTAAGGGGGAGGCCGGATCCCCTGGGGCCCCTTGGGTCTGTGACTGTCTGCATATGTCTACTTCGTGACCTTTACATATAAACCGATTATATAATGTGATTGTGCCACCACTCGGTATACAGATGACGCTGTGTTCTGGTACCGTGTTCTGACACTGTTCTGACGCTGTGTTCTGACACTGTTTTGACGCTGTGTTCTGACACTGTTCTGACGCCGTGTTCTGTCACTGTTCTGGTACCGTGTTCTGACACTGTTCTGACGCCGTGTTCTGACACTGTTCTGACACTGTGTTCTGACACTGTTCTGGTACCGCGTTCTGACATTGTTCTGACGTTGTGTTCTGTCACTGTTCTGACGCCGTGTTCTGTCACTGTTCTGGTACCGTGTTCTGACACTGTTCTGACGCTGTGTTCTGTCACTGTTGTGGTACCGTGTTCTGAACTGCTCTGACGCCGTGTTCTAACACTGTTCTGACACTGTGTTCTGACGCCGTGTTCTGACGCGGTGTTCTGACACTGTGTTCTGACGCCTTATTCTGACGCCGTGTTCTGACGCTGTGTCCGCAGTCCGGGAGTGGGCGGCCCTCATCCCGTTCGGACTGGTCTGTGGAGGCATCGCCGTTAAGTTGTACGCCAAGTACTGCCCCATCGCCAAGAACCAGGTCAGTTGCAGCGTCGGCTCACGCTTGGCGTGCTCCATGTTTGGCTGTGTAGAGCGTTTTGCATGTGTCTGGTGAGTCGGCGTATTTGTTTTCGACGCTGGAGGACTCTGCGGGTTAATGGCCGGTGTTTCGACGCTGGAGGGCTCTGCGGGTTAATGGCCGGTGTTTCGACGCTGGAGGGCTCTGCGGGTTAATGGCCGGTGTTTCGACGCTGGAGGATTCTGCGAGTTAACACGCGCATTGACGGGGGCGGGTACCCGCCCCCCTTCGGGTTTTTCGGAGATAGTAGAAAAACGGCGGCGCGTAGCGCCGCCGTACTTGGTATACCTTTTCCCTCATCATTTTTACAACTTCTGTGAAAATTTTAAGGTTAGGTCATCTCAGGTCAGGTCACCAGTACAGGTCAAGTGACCCAACCTCAAAAAAAGTTTAAGATAGCATAAGTCGGAGGAGGGTGAACTTATCCGATTGAAACTCATATCACATAATGGCCCCACCGAGTTCTCTAAAATATGTTCCGGTATTTTTGATATCGATGACCTAAGGTCAGGTACGAGGCATGACCTCTCCATTGGAAATACATGGGAAAATGGTTTTTTTACGGAATAACTCAGTAACGGATGGTGATAGAGCATTTATTTTAGCTGCATTAGACTCGCCTAGGCTTTGCGGTTCTAATGATATGCATTTTATATAATTTGACCCTGACCTGACCTCAGGTCAGGTCAAATCCTTGATTTGACCTAGCAAGGTCAAATTATATATCATTCGATTTGGCTTGCTAAGAGGATTCATATAGTTCAAGTCGTTTTGCTCTATCTTTACTTGTTCAGATGTAATGGCCGAAAAACTGAATTTACATGTTATCCCTATGACGGGCATGTTTTGACCTCTCGTGACCTTAAATGTGACCTGACAAAAAAATGGTTCAAATGTTTTCGATGGAGAAGTGGATGGGCAGCCTAACACCGTTTACCGTTTTTCGCTACCTACCTTGGTTCTCGAGATCTTAGGGGGGCGGGTACCCGCCCCCGTCAATGCGAAGGTGGCTCAGACCCCCGTCAATGCGCGTGTTAACCCTCGCCCCACCGGGGCATCGATGGCCCCCTAAAGTTTTTCCGGGATAGCAGAAAAACGACGAAACGCAGGACCGCGGTTGATTGCTCTATCTCTCACTCCATCATTTTTGCACCATTCCTGAAATTTTTTCCCCGGGTCACCCAAGGTCAGGTCACCAGGCGAGGTCAACCAAGGTCACCTCACTTCAAATTTTGGGCTCTATAAGAGCTACGTTTCTCATTCGATCGATTTGAAACTTCCTACAGTTCATGGACCCACCAGGGTCGACAAGGTGTATATCCGGGATTTTTCGATTTCGTGACCTAAGGTCAAGTCACGAGGTGACCTCTCCCATTGAAAAAAGCATGGGAAAAAGCTGTCTTATGATCTAAAAGCCACAAAAACGATTGCAAATGCTCGGCTTGCTCAAAAAGTGTTTTTGGACACCCTTTTACGGATCCCAGGGGTAAAAATTTTCATTTGACCTCTCCAAGGTCATTCAAGGTCACCAGGGGTCAAAAGCAGTATTTTTCCAATAGCTTTTGACCTAATTAAGCTAGAGCGTTGAAACAAACGCCATCGTGTATGTCTCATCACTAGCTTTCATTTGATATACGGCAAGGCCACTTTTTGACCTTTGATGACCTCAGGTCATATGAGCTCACGAGGTGACCTCTGGAGGTCAAACCACTGGCAGGAGGTCATGACGTTTCACATAACGAAGAAAGGTCTGGCATTTTCCTATTCAATGTAGTTGACCAGATCTCAATAGCTCTAATGACATAAGAGTTATGCCCAGTTTTCTTAAGCGTTGCATATTTGAGTGAAAGAGCCTATCGTGACCTAACTTGACCTCTGGAGGTCAAACCATTGACATGAGCGCTTAAACATGCGAAGTAACTTCTTACTGAACTCATGCGAGCTTTCTAATGCACTTTGCAGATTTGCGCTAACCCCTATATTTTCGAGTTAGAGGGGGCATCGATGTCCCCCCGTGGGGCGAAGGTGGCGCCGGACCCCCGGTGGGGCGCGGGTTAATGGCCGGTGTTTTGACGCTGGAGGACTCTGCGGGCTGATAGCCAGTGTTTCGACGCTGGAGGACTCTGCGGGTTAATGGCCAGTGTTTCGACGCTGGAGGACTCTGCGGGTTAATGGCCAGTGTTTCGACGCTGGAGGACTCTGCGGGTTAATGGCCAGTGTTTCGACGCTGGAGGACTCTGCGGGTTAATGGTCAGTGTTTCGACGCTGGAGGACTCTGCGGGTAATGGCCAGTGTTTCGACCCTGGAGGACTCTGCGGGTTAATGGCCAGTGTTTCGACGCTATAGGACCCTGCGGGTTAATGCCCGGTGTTAAGACGCTGGAGGACTCTGCGGGTAATGGCCAGTGTTTCGACCCTGGAGGACTCTGCGGGTTAATGGCCAGTGTTTCGACGCTGGAGGACTCTGCGGGTTAATGGCCAGTGTTTCGACGCTGGAGGACTCTGCGGGTTAATGGCCAGTGTTTCGACGCTGGAGGGCTCTGCGGGTAATGGCCAGTGTTTCGACCCTGGAGGACTCTGCGGGTTAATGGCCAGTGTTTCGACGCTATAGGACCCTGCGGGTTAATGCCCGGTGTTTAGACGCTGGAGGACTCTGCGGGTAATGGCCAGTGTTTCGACCCTGGAGGACTGCGGGTTAATGGCCAGTGTTTCGACGCTGGAGGGCTCTGCGGGTAATGGCCAGTGTTTCGGCGCTGGAGGGCTCTGCGGGTAATGGCCAGTGTTTCGACGCTGGAGGACTCTGCGGTTAATGGCCAGTGTTTCGACGCTGGAGGGCTCTGCGGGTAATGGCCAGTGTTTCGACGCTGGAGGGCTCTGCGGGTAATGGCCAGTGTTTCGACGCTGGAGGGCTCTGTGGGCTAATAATGGCGGCTGGGTGTATACGATGTGGAAGCAAATTATGATCTTATGCGAAGCTATTTAAAGGATTGTGGCACTTCGTTCGAATCCAGGAATTTAGTGTTATCAGGGGTATTCTTTGCCGAAAATCATGAAAACGTCCATGGTTTCTTTCAAGAAATGTACAATGAGCTCAATATTTTGATTGTTAAAATGCTCCTCGAGGGTGAAAAATAAGCCTCTGCCCGGATGCCGTCATGATCTGGCAACTAATACCATATTCAATTAGGCTTCAAAGGCTTCAATTGGCTGATACTCACCGTGACGTCAGCGCTGTCGTCACACCAGCAGCTGACAACTGTGGTCGCCTGGCTGGGGTACATTTAGGGTACATTTCAGGGAGGTTTTTAGTTCTTTAGTTTCAAGACAAATGGTATATTGAGTACCGGGTTTTCTGGCATGCTTTACAACTTGGCTATCTCAGTTAAAATCACGTTGTGAAGGTGCCACATTCCCTTTAACGTATTTCTGTCTCTAGCATACGTTTGTGTTTCGAACTTGGGAATGAGTTACATTATGGTCTCGGTGCAAGCCCTTGGTCGATATCTTGGTCTTTCCCGATATTTCAGGAGATTCCCTGATAACGCCTAGAAACGCACAAAGCCTATCTTGCGTCGTGCGTAACAAGTCTCGAAAGCCAATAAAAACGGTATTGGCGGGAAATTGTTTGGTCTGTTCAAGCTTAAAAGGGGTCGTCCATGAATAACATAACACGGAGGGGGTGGAGAACAGCAGTGGCGGATCCAGGGGGAAGTATTTTCCCCCCACCCCCAAACGGAAAAACTTGAGGGAAAACTAAGGCTCCCCCAAAGGTGTCGACCTCCTTTTTGCCCTGGCTCCTTTTCAGTTTATAAGCAAGGTCTTGGTGCCTCAACTAAATCAGCAGCTTCAAATAGAACCAGTCAGTGTAAACATTAGACATTGGTCCTCTTGATATTTAAAATCATTTTTGAGTGAATGGCCCTTGTACAGCAAAAGCAAGCATCTTGAGGCCACATCTTTCACCTCGTGACGTTTGTGTTTTTTGTTTTCCGACTTGGGTTCACCCCTCAAGCCTACCGTTAAAGTTCTAGTTAGATTATGGCCAAAGCTTGCACCGTGTGACGTTTTTTACTTTGGGTTGTCCCCCAAACATGCTGACTACGTCCGCTACTGGAGAGCAGTTCGCTGCCCTGTTATCGAATGCTACACATGGGCGTCAAGAAGCGGTTCATGGCGGTGGGGGTTATAATAATAGAAGTAGGCGTCAGGTAATTTGTAAACGTCTCCTTAGGTACGCGTGCAATAGAATAGAAACCCTAATATTTCAGGAATGGTTTCCTGTTAGATTATCTTGGAAAAGTGAGACTGCCTATAAATTGCCGCTCTCTCTCTCTCTCTCTCTCTCTCTCTCTCTCTCTCTCTCTCTCTCTCTCTCTCTCTCTCTCTCTTTCTTTCTTTCTCTCTTTCTCTCTCTCTCTTTCTCTCTTTCTCTCTTTCTCTCTTTCTCTCTTTCTCTCTTTCTCTCTTTCTCTCTTTCTCTCTTTCTCTCTTTCTCTTTCTCTCTTTCTCTCTTTCTCTCTTTCTCTTTCTCTCTCTCTCTTTCTCTCTTTCTCTTTCTCTCTCTCTTTCTCTCTTTCTCTTTCTCTTTCTCTTTCTCTCTCTCTCTTTCTCTCTCTCTCTACCTGTTTTATTTGCTTACTGTTTGCCGTAGTTGATAATTTTCAGCTGGTTATTGTTAGCTCCTGTCCTCTTTACGCCTCGGTTGTCAGCCCGGACGTTACCTGCCTTCTGTGGCATTTTTACGGGTGCAAAGTGCCAACTGGAGGATTCTCCCCAGCCTCGGTGATAGTGTTGACGGGATGGCGGTGACTGAGCCTGCCTTTCTGTGGGTGTGGGACAGCCATGCGTGCACCACCACTCTGTGTGGTGGTGGCTCAGATGCTCCATCCCAGACCCCATTCAAGTTGTTTGGCAGCATTACGTCATCACGGCTGGAGAGGCACAACAGTTACTATGCAGGGCTTTGGAGAAATTAAACTTTTTCGAAGCTCTAAATAACCTATTTTAGAACTGTATCTACAAAACTTATAGGGTTGAACAGAAAGCTGAAATATTTTTATTTGTGAAACCATCAGACGTTTTGCGAAAACTCCAACGAAGGATATTATTTTTACAAATTTTCTAGAGCGTGTCAAAATAATGGCAGCTTCAGCACTGACAGCTGTTTGCAGTAAGACTAATCTCGATTTTGATTGGCTGTTGATTGCTGACCTTTGATTGGCTGTTGTGGCACCTGCAGCAGAAGACAATAAACACCGGTGATCTCTTGAGCGAAGGTTAACTTATTTCTCTTGGCTATTAATAAAAGCGGATGGATTATAACGAGTTTGCAGGTATTTAGACGTTAGTGTTATGGTACTTTTCTTAATCCATGCAGATGGGCATGATTAGAAATTTCAGCGGATTTTCGTAACATCAAGCTTCAGGTAATCGACTCCATTGCTCTCGTGTGCTACACGGCTTCATCCTTCTCGTCGTTTCTGCATTTCCTTACTAAGCAGTCATATGATAAGCGTGGGGTGCTGATAATTTGAATTTACGTGATGGACGGTATCCAAATTAGCGATTGAGAAGCTAGAAATTGCTGATAGGTATTTGCTTGTTTTTTATTTATCTGTGTCTGTATATTTGTCAAAATCACTGTTCACGGCTGCATAAATTCAAGTAGGCCTGAGTTGATCAAATAAATGCACGCCCTTTCAACAAATTCTTTGAAGTGTTATGATTTTTTAATTAGATTTACGTAAAATACGCTGCTCGCCGTTGAGATCATGGTTACTGTCAAATGGGTGAAGCAAGTTGATTTCGATTTATACTAGATTGCTGCCAAATACGCCCAAACTTGGTCATCAGGGATGACTATAATTAGTAGGAAACTTGGTTGTAACCGTAGTTAAAGTACCCTGCTCCATCCGACTGTGAGTGTGGCCGCGGCCGTACCAGCCAAGCGGCGAGTCCACGCTCCCTCCTCAGGCCTGCTCAGCTGCTAGCCACTGCCTTCTTCTACATCGTGTTATATCCCCAGAGCTGCTGCGTCAACCAGTGCATCGACAAGGACTCCAACAAAGTCGTGCACATGATGGACATGGAGGACCTGGGTGACAAGGCTGTCTTCTGCCGCTGCTGGAAGAGCAAGAAGGTGAGAGTCGCTCGTGACTGGGCCCTTCACTGCTTTCTACGGAGATTTGTGTGGCCATATTCTTATTTGTTACGCTTATGAACTTTTTATGTGTTAAATGGTCGGGACTTCCTTGAGTTTAAGTAATTAACGCCTTCCCTGAAATGTGTACCCCGCCCCCGTCCCCGCCCTAAATAAACGTAAGCTCGGGGTCTGGGGTAAATATTGAAAATGTATTTCATTAGTTAGCAGACGACCTTTTCCAGCAGCCGTTTTTACCTCTTGAGTGGGATATGAAGCGTACAATTTGGCGGTCAGCACTGGAACGATTTTTACACTAATTTTAGAGTGCCTTCGTCGTAGCACCCTTTGCCTTGATCGTTTTTGTGTCCTTTCATTTAATACACCTTGACATGTTAGTTTTGCTCTGTATTTCGCTATTGCCTTTTGTTCATACCGTGATGTTTTTTGTCCTTCCGGGGACGTGTCATTTGCTAACGGCGATTGTAGTTTTGCAATTACTAATTAAGGGCAGTAGTTCGGTCTCCATATTCCGACTTGTCCTTCTGCGGTGTCTGTGGCTGGCTTCTAGAGTTCAGTTAACCACGAATCCCATGTGTTACCGCAGTTTCCATACTGTGACGGTAGTCACACGAAGCACAACGCCGAAACCGGCGACAACGTGGGGCCGCTCATCGTGAAAAAGAAGTCGGCCTAGATGGCAGCACAGTGATGGCGTAGATGGTAGCACAGTAGGTTGTATCCTGGGCGTAGGTAGGCGGGGTTCCACAAAATCTGTTTACATCATTGAGCTGTGTGTGTACAGAGTGATATCTGCCCTAGTAACATAATTCGGATGGAAATACTTTGGAGATGAAACATGTTAAAATTTTTGGATATATTCCAAAGATGTGATTCGCGTCTCTTCCAACATCGCTGGAGTGTGCAGTGTAAATAGACTCGTGAGGAAGGTATGAGATAGCCCAGCTACATGGTCCCAGGCCGTCTGGTGGGCGTGTGGCAAATTGTATCTTTGTAGAAAAGATATGCCTTAGCTCGGTAACGGGTGCAGAACAAGAGTGAGTGGTTACTGGTATTACCGTTACCCGCGGTCTGTTTTTGTGGTATGTTGGGTTGTGTTTCTCACAGACCTCAGAAACGTACAACGTCTGCTTTTGTGTTATTTTCCTAGTTTGAATGTGTGGCTGATCAGTCACTCGCGCGCTCCGCGATCTGAGTCGGTGCTCAAGCATAATTTTTTGTAGTGATTTACCTTGTTGGATCGGATATGGAATGTAACGTATATTTTATTAATTGATTTTACTGTTTGAAAAGAACGGAAACTAATTAAACGGAAACGTTCAATACAGAATAGAGCAGCCTGTCTTTGTGAACCTTTGTAGTGAAGCACTTGCCACCGATCACGAGGGAGAGAAGGGGCTCGCCAGGTATTTCCTTTTTGGTCGGCACAAACTACTCAGTTTATTTTTATTTTTATTAGGGCCACTCCCAACAGGCACACTTGCCCAATTACAGGGAGTATTGGCGTGGGTGTTTAAGGATCCTCTCCACCGGGTCAGATCGGACACGGAAGGCGGTTTCCCGCCGTGGGGATTGAACCCACGTTAATCCATGCTATCTGAACCGTAGACTGGCAACGAAGCCACTAGGCCACCCCCGGCCCACAAAGACAGGCAGTTGTCTTTTCATAATGCTGCTTTGTAAATTATTTTCAGACGTTTTGGGGGGCTGTGGAAATCTGTAGCGTCTGCCTGGATAAATCAGGGCGAAGTTTTTACATTTGATAGTCATTAAACTCGATTCACTTGCATGTTAGCTCAAACCAGGAAACGTTTGAAGTGTTCCAAGCAATTTTTTCACTTTTTCAAAATTTATTCGTGCACACTTCTGCCGAATCGGGGGGGTCAGCAAAGGTTGTGAAGGTGCCTTTGCCCTATCCGGTGCCTGTGAAACTGAAGGGTGCGCCATAGGACAGCAGAAGGGCCTTTGAGGTGGCGGGTGAGCGAAATGATTACCGCACGACCGCGTTTTCTTGTAATTTCAGGTGGGGATTCACACAATGCTGGGGAGCAGCCTAACTCTAAAAAAGGATGGACAATCCTAATTCATTGGCCTCAAAATAAGGGGGGATAACACGGAGGCGCATCTCTTTGTTTTTCAGACAGACGTGTTCCGATGCCAGCCGGGTTGGAATATCAGGTATGGGGCTTTACGTAAGCTGTAGGAGAACGTAATTAGGGCTCTGAACCCGACCCCGAAATCAATTTCATTCGAAACTGGATAGTTTACCTCTAGCAATGATATTAAACTTGACTGGTATCCCCAGTGCCCAATCTCTTGTATTTGTATTTATCGAGCATTTCCACTTAATCGCAGTGACTCTTCCAATGTCGTTGCTATGAGGATGTATGAGGATGATGATCAGAATGCTATGGAAGGAGATGGTGTAGGATAATGATGGTTGAGTGTGAGATTAGGATAAGGAACACCCAGGGCGAGGCAGCGCAGCCACACCGCCGCAGATGCTCTCAGCCCCGGGTGAGGTAAGGATGGTTGGAGAAGGGAAGCACCGGTGACAATAAAACAACACAAAAACTAAAAAGATGATGCTGAAAGCTTGGTTGATACACATTTTTAGGCCACTTAACACGCGCCCCGCTGGGGGGAATTCGCCCCTCCCTCCTGGTTTTCCCCCAGATAGCTAAAAAACGAAGAGACGCAGAGCAACGAAACTTACAGTACCTTATCCCTGATCAATTTTACACATCTGACCAAATTTTTTAGGTAAGGTCATGTCAGGCCAAGGAGCTATTCAAGGTCAAGTGACCCGACCTCAAAACCCAAAATCACGAGTTTGAAACGGCGCCCAGGGAACATCAGCGAACCGATTAGTTTCAAACTTCCACAATATTATAATAGGGTTTACAAATCTGCATTCTCAGAATTTCGATATTGTTGACCTAAGGTGGGGTCAATTTTTTGGTCACCCCATTATAAGTCTATGGGGAAAAATAGAATGGGCTCGTTTTCAGTAAACACTGGATAGATAAAGCTGAAAATCCTCAAACCGACTATTCTTGCCACGATCTTGACCATAAGGTTGAGTTTTTGAGCATCTGACCTATCAAAGGTCACGCACGTCAGGTCACGGGAGCATGGAGTGATTGTTTTGCCAATAACTGAATTGAGATAAAGCTCCCATTTTGCTTGCATTGTGCTTATATTGTCACGGGGAGTCCATTGATATGCAACATGACCATACCAGGTCACTCTGTGAGGCTGACCTAGCTCGAGGTCAGGTAATTTTCACTTTTGACCTAGCAAGGTCATATTATACATCATTCGATTTGCCGCGATGAGAGGAATCCAATGATGCATAAAGATTTGCTCTAGCTCCCCTGGGGGCAGATCTAGAGATAGAAACGTACATTGCTCTGTTGTAAGCCTATGGAACCTTCTTTGACCTATGCTGGCCTCAATATTGACCTAACATAAAAATTCTTCGTATAAAATCTCTTCGTCTTTTCAAGAGCTTTCGAACGCCGCCCATAAATTTCCTTTAGCTTTCGTGGGGAATGAGATACGGAGGGGGCGAAAAACGCCCCCAGCGGGGGGCGTCATGCCCGGGACCCCAGCGCGCCCCGCTGCAGCGGGGCGCGTGGACACCTTGTAGGCGCTGTCAAATTCTTGGGCGGCAGCGACGCTCTTGCATACCACACAACTCGAGAAGCTCTGCGAATTGGGGCGGGGCCGGTGTCACGCACTCCGCCAGTGGAAACAGTCCGGCAAATTTCCTGTCTTTATTTTCTCGCACTTCTCAGAGGACGCAGAAAGCCTGTGCATCTTTTGACTGAGGCCGGTTTCATCTCAGTGATTTACAACTCTGGGGGCCTGTGCAGCTTCCGATGTGGAAAATAACCCCACAGAACTGGGGGCATTTACAGCTTGAGGTGTGCTTGCGTAGCGTCTTAGTGACTTCAAAGTGCTGGGAACCCAAAATTTGCGGATGGGAATCGGTGAAGTTTCGGAGTGCACATAATTCTGGGGGCCTATGTAACCTGTGGGATTCGAAGCATTCTTCACAGCAAATAGCAGCATCGCAACTTTGGGCTAGGACTAGAAAGATGTCAGTGATCCGTGCAAGCGCTGACATAGGTTCATACAAAGCCAGGGATCCACATTACTTCGGATGGGGATCTCTGTGAAAGCCCATACAACTCGAGGGATCTCTGTGAAAGCCCATACAACTCGAGGGATCTCTGTGAAAGCCCATACAACTCGAGGGATCTCTGTGAAAGCCCGTACAACTCGAGGGATCTCTGTGAGAGCCCTTACAATTCGTGGGATCTCTGTGAGAGCCCCTACAATTCGAGGGATCTCTGTGAAAGCCCATACAACTCAAGGGATCTCTGTGAAAGCCCATACAACTCGAGGGATCTCTGTGAAAGCCCATACAACTCGAGGGATCTCTGTGAAAGCCCGTACAACTCGAGGGATCTCTGTGAGAGCCCTTACAATTCGTGGGATCTCTGTGAGAGCCCGTACAATTCGAGGGATCTCTGTGAAAGCCCATACAACTCAAGGGATCTCTGTGAAAGCCCATACAACTCGAGGGATCTCTGTGAAAGCCCGTATAACTCGAGGGATCTCTGTGAAAGCCCATACAACTCGAGGGATCTCTGTGAGAGCCCTTACAATTCGTGGGATCTCTGTGAAAGCCCATACAACTCGAGGGATCTCTGTGAAAGCCCATACAACTCAAGGGATCTCTGTGAAAGCCCATACAACTCGAGGGATCTCTGTGAAAGCCCATACAACTCGAGGGATCTCTGTGAAAGCCCGTACAACTCGAGGGATCTCTGTGAGAGCCCTTACAATTCGTGGGATCTCTGTGAGAGCCCGTACAATTCGAGGGATCTCTGTGAGAGCCCATACAACTCGAGGGATCTCTGTGAGAGCCTTTACAACTCGAGGGATCTCTGTGAAAGCCCGTGCATTTCGAGGGATCTCTGAGAGCCCGTATTACTCAAGGGATCTCTGTGAAATCCCATACAATCAAGGGATCTCTGTGAGAGCCCTTACAATTCGTGGGATCTCTGAGAGTCCGTATAACTCGAGGGATCTCTGAGAGCCCTTACAACTCGAGGAATCTCTGTGATAGCCCGTACATTTCGAGGGATCTCTGAGAGCCCGTATAACTCGAGGGATCTCTGAGAGCCCTTACAACTCGAGGAATCTCTGTGATAGCCCGTACATTTCGAGGGATCTCTGAGAGCCCGTATAACTCGAGGGATCTGAGAGCCCGTACATTTCGAGGGTTCTCTGTGAGAGCCCGCACATTTCGAGGGATCTCTGAGAGCCCTCACAATTGGAGGGATCTCTGCAAGGTGAAGCTTTGAGAGCCTGCAAAACTTTGAATGGATTCACACCATCCCACGTGAGTTAAATATTTCTGGGAGCTGGGCAAACTTTCCATTCTCGGGGGACTGTGTAACAGATAGGTTAAAAATATGCCACGCAAATCAAAGGACCCACTCGAGGGGCTCGTATCCTCTTGAGGGCACCGCAAAATGTACCCCCACTTGTACTCCCCTGGGGGCAATATTTGCCCCATCCTGGTTTCCCCAAATAATGCAGAAAAAGACGCAGAATAGTTAAAAATTTTAGTACCTTATTCCTTATGTATTTTACTCAACTGAACACATTTTTAGGTAAGGTCGTATGAGAAGGAGCTATTCAATGTCAAGCAACCCAACCTCTAAACCCCAAATCATGAGTTTGAAGCTGCGCCAAACGAACATCTGCCAACCGATCAGTTCCAAACTTTCACAATATGATGAGGTCAGTAGGGTCTGTAATTTGCTATCTCGGAATTTTCATGTTGCTCACCTGAGACTGAGTCATTTTTTGTTCACCCCATTATAAATCTAAGAGGAAAAAGATGAAGGGATCTTTTTCAGTAAATTTGGATAGGTCAACTTGAAGTCCTCATACGATGCATTCTTGCCTTGATCTTGACCATTAATTTGATGTTTTGAGCATCTCACCTCTCAAAGATCCTGTCAGGTAAGCTCAGCGTACCGTAATTATTTTTCCAATCGCACGCATATCAATTGAGATATTGTTTTCAGTCGGATCAGATCACCACGTGACCCTCACCAAGCTTTAGGCCAGGCAATTTTCCCACTTGACCTAGCATGGTCATACAATGCATCATTCGATCCGCCACGATGAGAGGACTCCAATGATCCTTTGAGATTTCCTCTAGCTCGGCTCAGTAACATTATATAGGGGAAATCTGCAATGTCCTGTTGTAAACCCATGGAACCTTGCTTGACCTCTGATGACCTCAATACTGATCTGACATGAAAGTAGTTGTTATCATTTCCTTTCATTTTGCCAAGAGCTTTTAACCGCTGTCCCCCTGCGGGGCGCGCCATACCAGGGACCCCAGCGTACTGGGGTGGGGTGCCATACCAGGGACCCCAGCGTACTGGGGTGGGGCGCCATACCTGGGACCCCAGCGTACTGGGGTGGGGCGCAGCAGCGGAATAGAATTTGGAGGTAAAATAAAAACGGCGTCGAGTAACGCCGCCGTACTTCGTATGCCTTTTCTCAGATCATTTTTTTCAACTTTAGGGAATATTTAAAGGTTGGGTCATCTCAGGTCAGGTCACCAGTGCAAGTCAAATAATCACCTAGAATAAAAAGTTTAAGATAGCATAAGTCCAAACAGGGTGAACCTATCCGATTGAAACTCATCTAATGGGCCCACCGAGCTCTAAAAATATATTCCCGTATTTTGATATCGATGACGGAATATCTGGTACGAGTCATGACCTCTCCATTGGAAATACATGGGGAAAATGGTTTAAACTGAATAACTTATCCATGGCTGGTGGTAGAACATTTATTTCAACGGCAATAGGTTTTCCTCATCCTTGCGGTTCTAATGTTTTGTATTTTGACCTAATTTGATCTTGACCTGACATCAGGTCAGGTCAAATCCTTGCTTTGATCGGATTCGACCTATCAATGGCATATATACGATTCGATTCGGCTTGCTGCGAGGATTCCGATGGTCAATATTGTTTTGCTCTATCTTTGGTAGTTCAGATGTAAGGACTGAAAACCTTCATCTACATGTTATCCCTGTGGTACCATGTGTTGACCTCTAGTGACCTTAACCCGCGCCCCACCGGGGTCCTGCACCACCTTTGCCCCACCGGGGGCATCGATGGCCCCTTTAACTCCGAATATATGTGGGTTAGCGCCATAGGCGTAGGAATCGGGGGGCACGGGGCCACTGGTCCCCCCCGCTTTTCTGCAGGGGCCCCCGTAATGGATATGAAAATATCAGCAACTGTAATTTAAAACAAGAAACTCAAACGGACCCTATAGCTTGCTCTCGAGAAACCTCTTATGAAGCTGACCTGGACCCCTGAGCTAATCTGAGGTCCTATGAGGCCACCTGGGGGCGATTGAGCTGTTCAGGGGCCCTGAATTGGCCTCTGATATCCTATGAACTAATCGGGCTCCTGAGCTGAGCTAGGACCCTAAAAGCTAATTTTGGCCCTAAGCTAATCTGAGGTATCTGTGCTGAACTGAGCGGCCCCTGAGCTGGTCTGGTGCCACATGCACAGTTACAGGACCCGCTGAGCTGAGCTGGAGGCAATGAGCTTGACTGGGCCCCTTGAGCTGTTCTGAGACCCTAGATCAGTCGACTTGGGGGGCCCCTGAGCTGAGCTGGGCCCCAAAGCTGATCTGATCATGAGCTAATCTGGTGGCCCCTGTGCTGAACTGGGGCCCCCGAGATGGCGTGGGACCCCCTGAAGTACTTTAATAGTTACTGAGCTGGAACCCTTGAGCTATTCTGAGACCCCACATCAGCTGACTTCGGGCTCCTGAGCTGAGCAAGGCCCTTAAAAGTTAATTTGGGCCCCTAAGCCAATCTGAGGCGCCCTGTGCTGAACTCAGCAGCCCCTGGGCTGGTCTAGGACCCCTGTACTGTTATTGGGCCCGTTGAGCTGAGCCAGCCCCCTCCAACAGCAAGTGCAGACCACCGGATGTGACGTCACACCTCGTAGCATATAACATGAGAAAATTAAATGGTCAAATATCCAAATTTTGGCAAAAAGAGGTCCAGAATCGAAAATAAAACGTTTATCCATTGCATTTGGGATAAACTTGATTACTGTGTATTCTCATAGATTCGTATGCAGGAAGTGCCATTAGCAGCAGCTTAACACACGGCTCAGTGGTGAATGAATTCCTCCACGCCCAAGTGACGTCACTCGGGCGTGGCGGAATCCCCTCTTGAACGTACCTTTAAGTAAAGGTATCTTGGAGCTGAGCTAGAGGCGATGAGCTTAAATGGCTCCTTGAGCTGTTCTGAGCTGTACGTAAGCCAACTTGAGGGGCCACTGAGCTGCACTAGGCCCCCAAAACTAGTGTTTTGGCCCCAAACTAATCTGAGGTATCTGTGCTGAACTGAGCAGCCCCTGAGCTATTCTGGCGCCACCTGCACAGTTATAGGACCCGCTGAGCTGAGCTGGAGGCAATGAGCTTGACTGGGCCCCTTGAGCTGTTCTGAGATCCGATATCAGTCGACTTGGGGGCCCCTGAGCTGAGCTGGGCCGCAAAGCTAATTTGGGCCCTAAGCTGATATGAGGCCCCCTGTGCTTATATGAGGCCTCCGAGCTGGTCTGGGAACATCCGAACTCTTCTAGGGTCCCTGAGCTAAGCTGGGGTCGTGAGCTTGAATGACCCCTTGAGCTGGTTTGATACCCTATATCAGCCGACCTGGGCCCTCTAAGCTGAACTTGTTCCCCAAAGCTAATCTGTGGCCCCCTGTGCTGAGCTGGGGGTCCCGAGCTGGTCCAGCCCCCCCCTTGAACTCTTCTAGGGTCACTGAGCTGAGCTGGGATCCGTGAGTTTAAACGGGCTCCTTGAGCTGTTCTGAGACCCTACATAAACCAACCTGGCGGTCCCTGAGCTGAACCGGGCCCCTAAGCTATCCTGACTTCCTGAGCTAATCTGGGGCTCCCTGTTCGGAGCTTTTAGGGGTCTGTACTTACGTGTGATCCCTTAATAAGCTGGTCTCTTAGCCCATGAGCTGATCTGGGACCCCAGAGCTGACTGATTTGGTTCCTGGGCCACTGACTGGGCACTGGGGGCCTCTACGATGACTTGGCGGCTCCTGAGCGGCATAAACGTAAAGAACGGGAGGGGGCGGGCCAGGGGATTCACTGACTCCCCACTTTCCTGTGGTGGCCCCTGCAACGCATATAAAAATATCAGCAACTGCAATATAAAACAAGAAACCCAAGCGGGCATGATAGCTTATCTTGGAGAGTTCCAGTCCGTCGTACGCCCTCTGCAAAGAAAAAGGCCAAGGCACCTAATACCTGAAAGTTTCCAGACGGACCCCGAAAACTGGACCCAGCCAAACTCCAGCCCAGACCGCTCCCAAAACGGAGCTCTAATTCGGACACGCATCCCGCACCAAACGCCGAGTATCAGTCGTCCCTCGGTCATCGACAGGAGGGACGAGCCGTCGACAGGCCGTCTTTCACTGCGAAGTGGTAAAAACACCACAGAGCTATTCGATGCTAAGGAACGGCTGGAAAAGGCATACCAAGTCATGTATGAAAATACCTAGTGTAGGCCGGTGTGTATGCCCGTCTTGTTGATACCAAATGAGCAGTTTCAAAACTGGTCATAATTATGAGTCCCTTGGGTTGGGCGGGTCCCTTGAGTCCCTTGAGGCGGGCCCCCTCTAGGGTTGCCCCCTCCCACTTTTCAACCGGTTCCTACACCCCTGGTTAGCGCAAATCTGCGAAGTGCGTTGGAAAGTTCGTGTGAATTCAGTATGATTTTACTTGACATGTTTAAGCGCTCATGTCAATGATTTAACCTCCAGGGGTCGAGTTGGATCACGATGGGCTAATTCCACTAAAATATGCAATGCTTAATAAACTTTGGCACAGCTCTAATGCCATTAGAACTATTGAGATCTGGTAAAGTACATTTGATAGGAAAATGTCAGGGCTTTCCGTAATGACCTCCCGCCAGTGGTTTAACCTCCAGAGGGTATCTCGACCTAACATGACCTGAGGTCATGAATAGTCAGATAGTGACCTTGCCGTAGGGGAGGATTAGGCAATTGCGCCCCTGAGATAAATGCGCCCACCCCTGTACTGAGCAGGCTATTAGGTTTAAGTACCAGCTGTTGATTAAGAAGTGTGCCCAGCTCTACAAAAACGTTCTTTCCGGTGTCATCACACACATGGTAAGGATGTGCTCCGCGCGAAATCGTATCTCCCTCAAAATACTGATTTCTTATCCAAAATAGCATTCCTTAAAGCCTAAAAATAAGAATTAGGTTTCGTCTAAGATGGTGGGGATGACATTCCCAGCCCTTAGGTTTATTTAACTCTTATTTGAAGGTTTTACACGACGGATTTACCTTAAGTGTCGTGCTTAAGACCATTTCGGTTGTAAAAGCCGCATATTTTCAAATGCGCCATAGGTAAATGCGCCCGTGGGCGCAATTACAATAAGGTGGGCGCATTTTAACATCACATGCATATCTGAAGAAGTAATGTTGCTGCATTCGATGAATCGCCGGGAAAAACCCTCGTCACCAGCTGAGAAATAAGATTTCTCCTCGTAATTACAAACAGGCGGATCCAGGGGGCAAAGGGGTGCACGTGACCCCCCTTCCCTGATCGATCCTCGGCGCCCCCTGAAAGGTCAATGGCACCCCCTGAAATATCGCTTCCCCCATGATGTGAAAATCGGCGCCCACCGATAGGATTTGGCGCCCACCTAATAGATTTTGCCGGTCAAAAGTGGCGCCCCTGGTCCGGATGGCGCCCCCCTCGATCGGCAATCCTGGATCCGCGTATGTAATTACAGTATTCCATGTGGACTCTCTCCTGTGGCATGAAAATGGGCGCCAAATGACCTCCGTTGTCGGCATGCACTAAACCCCCAAATATGACGATGTGGCATGAAAAGCTTAACAGCTTTCTTCCCTGAGCAAAACTGTTGTCCTGATTTTTCCAGCATCCCAAGCTTCGTAATTAATTTGATGCATAAAAGTTCCAGCCCCCTTGGTAGGTTGGTGGCAGTGATCGGTGACCTTCAGATCGCGGAGGGATTCAGAGCAGGGCTCACCGGCATTTTTCTGTTCGGGACAACTGTGTAACAGAACATTCGTTGTAACGTTGCTTACGTTTTTAAACATTCTTTGACGAAGTATGTAAGAAAGGTAAAGTCGCAGGGATATTGTGGAAGACTGATTAGTAATTTTTAACACCACTGAGCAGGGTCGGATCCAGCCTGAACGTGTGGGGACAACGGAAGCCAAAATCGTGAAAAACGTGGTTTTTAAGAAGTTTGGGAGGCAAAGGAGGGCAACGGAGGGTTTGGGGGTGGGGGTGGGGGGCAATTTCCCGATTCTCCCCCTCGGGCTCCGCCAGTGCCAGTGAGAATGATAAAGCATGAAGAAGTTTAATGCATCAAACAAATTGTATGGAAATGACTACTTTAAGGGCTTAAACAGGCGATATGTAAGTAATTTTCTAACTCGCAGACCTTATTTTTTCAATCCATTGAAAATGCATGCAAATTAGGTGGGCGCATTTGAATCTAATTGCGCCATACACTGGGCGCATTTATCGAACAAGTTTTGAAAATGCGCCCTTTGCAGCATCACGCTAAATCGAAAATTGCGGGCGTGAATGATAAATTTAGGACATTGTGGGGCCCAAAAAAGCTAGTAAAATGTTTCAGGAAAATAGTGTATCAATACCAACCCTCCGTCATTAATCGTTTCCAAGTAATGAGCCATCTTGCTTAAGGTGGCGCAATATGGGCACTCTCCCTATATCAAATGTAGACCAGTGACGAGACGTACACGATGACGTTTAATTCAGTGCTCTAGCTTGATCAGGTCCAAAGTTATCGTCAAAATACTGTTTTTGGTCCCTATGGTGACCTGTGATGACCTCAGATATGTCAAAGGGCAAATATTGACCCCTGGAATCCGTCAATTGGTGGCCAAGAATGCTGTTCTGAGAAAGCTGAGCATTTGCAATCATTTTGGTAACTTTCAAATCACAGCTTTTCCCATGCTTTTTCATTTGGAGAAGTCACCTCGTGGCCTGACCTCAGGTCACGAAATAGAAAAATCCCGGATAGACATACATTTTGTACCGTGGCGGGTTCATTAAGTGTAGGAAGTTTCAAATCGATCGGCTCAAAAATGTAGCTATGGTGGAGCTCAAAACTTGAAGTGAGGTGACCTTGTTTGGCCTGACTTGGTGACTTGGCCTAGTGTGGCCCGGGGTAAAAGTTTCAGGGATGGTGGAAAGATGATGGGGTGGGAGGTAGACTCCTCAACCGCGGTGCTGCACCTCGTTGTTTTTCTGTTATTCTGAAAAACCTTAGGGGCCATCGATGGCCCCGGTGGGATGAGGGTTAAATGTGAGCCGACAAAAAAAATGGCCCCGATGTTTTCAATAGAGAATGGGATGGGTTATCCAACGCCGTTTACCGTTTTTCGCTATCTAGCGTGGCTCTCGAGGTCTAAGAGGGGGGGGTAAGTTGTGGTGTTGCCCGGAGAGACTAGACGAATGCTGGACCGATCTGATCTATTCAACCTTACAGGCGCACTTATACACTCTAGTATCTATAAACACTGCAACAAAAACGCTCGCAAAACATACTCAAAGTTTAGACCATTCCCTGTCCTTGAGACAGGGCGGCTATGTTTGCTTGGCGGGTTCCGTGTTCGTCACCACGCCACACCTTTCCCCTATTAATAATAGTTGTTTAATCATTTTTGCTCTGGTCCAGGTTTTCTCATTTTTTTTCATTCAGCTTATATCGTCATACAGTTGATATTCATACTTTAACACGTTCAACACAGCACACATTACCAATTTCATCATTTACTCCTACGACACATTCCTTCCTTTTTTTACATGTTGTACATATCCATACATTGTCATACATTTCCATTGTGGTCACATAACACTTATTTACACATAACACTCCATAACACATAACATATTCCTTTTTCATATGAAATAGACATGTGGTCAATATGTTACTTATTATCATCATTCCAAAACGCTACTTGTCGTGCACGTACAAGCATAAAATGACTGGCGGAGCTGAAGCCTATCAGGTAATAAAAAAACCTGAGAATTATACTGAAATTTAGTAACGCCAACCGATAAGCAGTGGGAATGGCATATATCTGGCATGAGATGGTCTCAACACGGGTAAAAGGTCACTGCTGGTCTCGCTGGTGTCCAACTGCGTACTATTTGCAACGCGGCTGGGGTTTGCTTCCGAAGCCAGTGCTAGTGCCCAGGGCAGGTGTAGCTACTGCTCGGACGCGCTGCTATGTCCAGCGCATGTACAACTCCTGGACAGATCGGAATTGGTGGTTTCCGTCTGGCCAAGATGACATGTAGATGCGCAGTGGCTCGGGTCAGCAGAAATGCGGATGCTTTGAACGCAGACGATAACGCCGCGGGGGTGTTTGCACCGCAGGTCACATCCGGAGACTGTTCCGCTGCAGGGCGGGGATCCAACGTCCCTGATCAGTGGATCAGACGTGTAGCGGATGTGCTGCTGCCCGGAGAAGTGACGACCAGCGGACTAACTCAGTGTCCAGGTGTGATGGATGCACCGTTGACCATGTCCAGGTTGAGACCGTCTCAAAAGTAGTTGCCATATTCCAAGCTTAGGGGCGTAATGGATGAATGGGTAAAACAGGCGTCAGCTCTACCAGTTGCGTAAGGGAGCCTGAAACACAATACAAGACATTAGGACATAACAAGAACAGAGGTCTGCCGTGAAGAGGCAAGTTATTATTTTTTGACATACATACATAGGCAGACAGGTGTACGAAAACAAAAATACAAGTGTCAATGCAGATGATTTGATCAATGTGCAAGTGGATTACCACTGTTGTAGGTGTACTGAAATATTTGAGTCTTATTGCACGGAGGTAGACAGGCCAGTCAGGAAGGCGGCGAGAAAACAGTCGCACACGCTCGAAGCCGGTGGTTTAAGTTCGGTTGAGCGCGAAGACCGGAAGTAGTTCCGAAATAAAGAAGCGTTGAGCCACTGTGACGGCCAGGGGCGGCGGCAACGGATGCGTCGCCAGACGAGCCGCGCCAAACATGGGCGTCACAGAGCCGAGAATGGAGGAGGCCAAGTGTGGAGGCAACCTTGAGCGGTTATATAGTAAAAACCGTGATGATGAAGTCGCGAAGAGGGCGGGTCCATGGTTCCATCAGTCGTCCATGTCCGATATCCTGGTGTCCATATCCTCCGGCGCGATATCAGGACCGCACAGGAGTGAATAGCATTGCCTATGCGGGACACGTATGCAAACACAAACAAGGGGGAATTCAGCTACGGTACTGCGCAAAGTCCTTAAGGGAGCACATGGTCGCGCGTTAGTTCAAGTAAAAGGGAGGAATTCACCAGAGTTAAACATGACAGCAAGACCAGGGCCAAAAAGGTCAGGTGAATTCCGGGAAACATGGCCAAAATTGAGTGGGAGGCGGAAACAGCAGGAGTGAAACATACCATTACCGTTACGTTGTAAGCTGCTGTAATCTAAATTGTGGCGAGGGGAGGGTAGGGTGGGGGGGGCGGGGCAAGGGATGAGGGGGAGAGAGAGCAACGAATAATTTTTTTGTTTTGTTAAGATAATTTTGAGGCTCATCTTCTGAAATTTCGAGCCAGTTTTGTGTATGAGCCGAGAAGCACTGACGACTTGGTAAGAGATAGGTTTGAATGTAAACAATTGGGGCAGCCGGCGCTGTTGGCGTCCCAAGGTCGTGGCACGCAGACTGGAACTATGGCCGTTGGAGGTGCCTGGTTTATGTCAGCGCAGGCGCCGATCCAGTGGGGGGGGTGGGAAGACGGTTTCTCAATGTTTGCTCAATATATTTTTTTTTTGCTACAAAATGTCTTCCATGATTTTGGGTGTTAGAGCCTCTTTCAGATCTTTGATCTGGATCCGGCACTGTCGGAATGGATGCAGTGCGGAGACGGGATGTGACTATGCTATCTAGAGCAGCAGTCTTTAGTTCAGCCGAGACGCGGTGTATGAGGGTCAGAAAGAAGACGTTCCCACTGTTTCGCTTTTTGTGAGGCTTAGCGTTTGAAGATAGTGAGAACAAGTGAGAAAAAAATAGAAAAGCTAAGCCAATAGTACACCAGGTTCTGGAACGACGAGAATAGTCCAGAGGTGGTGGTTTTGAACTGATCCCAGACATGAGGGGATGTTGCTATGCCTCCAGCAGTTGCCAGAGGGAGATTTCTGAACGAACTCCAGTTCCGGATCGTCCAAGCAAAGGTGCACATATTCCAAACTGCGGAAGGCGTTGAAAACTAAGCAAAACGTCCCGTCGTGGCAACATTTGCTTTTAAATTCCGCAGAAATGTTAAATTCCGGAAGTCTTTTTTTAATTCCACAGTGACCTATGTGTCTGTTCTGGAAATATATACTGACCTAGCCGAAAAAGGTCTGTCTTCTAGGGAGACATCAACTAGACCATCTTGGCAAGTGGGCCTGGCTTTGAATTTGAAGGTAGCCAGAAAAGGGCAAGAATGACAGCCTTGTACATCGATGGAGCTTCCTTTTTCAACCTGGATAGTGCGAACTGTGACTTTTAGGTTCTTAAGCGTGAGGTGAGCGATAGCCGGGCTGGATACGAGAAACTTGGACTTAAGTGAGCCAGCTTGATCGACGAAGAATTTCTGGTTGGCGTGGACGCGCGGAAGAATGTGTGACTTCTGAGTGGTGAGATTTGTTACATAACTTTCGTGGGCAGAGCAGGAAATGTGTTCTTCATAGGCATGACAAGAGGCCATGTCACGTGGAAACAAGAATTTTGTGTAATAGGACCGTGTGCTTTCCTACTACGGGATGGAAAATTTGTAACACCGGCCTGGCATCAGTGTGACAACGATAATTAATGTAAACAAAAGGTAAACAGAAAATGGTGGATGTAAATCAATGAGTGATGTACTGTACCAGTGGTTGAGTATGATTTACAAAGTACACATGCAGAGGGGCTGAGAATCCAGCATCCGGGGATAAAAGCGTCCTTGGCCGTCTGTCTTGGAGCAGACGGCGTTACGGTGGTGCTGAGATGAGAGCGCTGCCGTCTGGGCCTGGCTGATGAAGAGAGATGCACATACAAGGAACCACGGTACAGTCATCTGAAATACAATGGGAGGGTCAATCGTATTGCCAGCGAATGGGGGGACGTATTATGTTTCGGGGCCTAAGATTGTATGGAAGGGGTGGTGCTGGTCTTGCTACAGCTTCATGGCCGAAAAGTGCCTCATATTCAGTCCCAGGCATGGGGGCATTTTCATCGGCCGCCTCATGCGTTTGATCTGGTACAGGATCCACACTAATCGGCACCTCTGACCTCTGGTGATGGGTACCATATCCCAATCCACCAGGTAAATAGTCAATGTAGTGCCTAAGGCGATTAATGTGGACCTTTTGTACGTCTTCATTATTATGTATATGGCGGATTTGCACGTTCACCGGGGACGTGAACTTTTCTATTCGGTATGGGCCGCGATTTTTCTTGACGAGCTTTGCAGAGACACCTGTTGGGGTTTTGGCACATACAGGTAGACCAGGTCATTTACTTTTAGCGTTGTGGGCTTCGCCGTTTTATTGTAATACGCCTCTTGGCGCTCGGCGGCCTGTTCCACTAGCTTTCGAACCTGGTTGTGGGATCGTTGAAGCCTCTGAACCATTTCGGTTTTATAACTATCTATAGAGGAGTATTGAATCAGGTCTGATTCAAATACATCACTCTGTGGAAGGCGAAGATCCCTGCCATACTGCAAGAAGGCAGGGGTTTCACGTGTCGAGGAATGGACACGCGTCCGAAGTGATAAAAGAACGAACGGCAAATTTTGATCCCAGTCTTTCGCGCTCCGGTCTACTAAGTGACTGAGCATACTAGCGATTGACTGGTTTTGTCGCTCTATACGAGCATTGGTCGCCGGGTGATAAGCCGAAGTTTGGATTTTCTCAATGTTGAGCTGGACACATATTGATTTCAGCAATTTTGACGTGAAATTTGCTCCTTGATCTGTGAGGAGACTTTCAGGAACGCCATACCGACAAATGATTTCCGTAACGAAAAGTTTGGATATAGTGTCAGCAGTCTGATCTGGTATCGCAAATAATTCTGGCCATTTGGTAAATTCATCTAGACACGAGAGGATATAACGGTTGCCGTTGTAGGTTTCAGTGAGTGGGCCAAGAATATCCATGGAGAGCAATTGACCTGGCCTGTTGATCTGAGTGAACCTCTGAAGGGGTGGCTTTTCGGTGTACCGATGACTTTTGCGTTCAAAACACGAAGTACACGAGAGAACATAACGCTTAACGTCAGCGTACAAACCAGGCCAGAAATATTGTCGGCGGATTTTATCAAAAGTCTGAGAGATTCCTAAATGACCGCTAAACTTGGAATTGTGTGCATGGAAAAGCACATAGGGGATCATTGGGGGGGAACAACAAGTTCTTCGAGAACATCTCGAGTCTGATCCTTGGGATTTGTCGTGACATGATAAAGAAGTTGATCAGAACTAAGGAAAAACTCATCAATGGGAGGATAACCTGGTTTCTTAGGTTTAAATCGTTTGTCACTGTTCAGTTGCTCAATAATGTACTTCAAGTCAGGGTCAGCATACTGAGCTTCTTTGATGCGGGTTCTCGTCCAGTCCCCTGCCGGACGGGCAGTTAGGGCTTGGATTCCAGCAAGGAATTCAGTAAAATTTTGTTTGACGATAGGAATTCGTGATAAGGTGTCAGCTTTGACGTGCGACTTCCCTCGGACATATCTCATTGTGAAGTCATACTGGGATAGTTTTAGGGCCCACCGAATCAGGCGTCCACCTGGATTCGATGTCTTAAACAGCGTAGTTAAGGGCAGGTGATCGGTAAGAACTACAACTTTATGGCCAAGGAGGTATGTGTGCAGTTTGTCAAAGCCATACACGATTGCCAAGGCTTCCTTTTCTGTGACGGAATAGTTCAGCTCAGCTTTGTTCAAATTACGGCTGAGATAAGCAATGGGATGCAATGAATCTCCAAATCGCTGTTCTAGAATGGCTGAAATGCTATATTTGCTAGCATCAGTTGACAAGTAAAACTCACGGTCAAATCGAGGTAGGCGAAGAACTGGATAGGAAGTTAAGGCCTGTTTTATGCTTTCAAAAGCTTCTTCACACTCTTGTGTCCATTTAAATGGAGTGTCGTCTCGAGTCAAGTAGTTAAGACAGCGGGATGTTTCTGCCATGTGGGGTATGAACTTCCGAAAGAAGTTAACAAAACCAAGAAATTGCTTGACTTGTTTGACATTTTGGGGCCGGGGGTAGTTTTTGACTGCATCTATCTTGTCAGGGTCAGGAGAAACACCATCGGATGTGATTTGAAACCCAAGATATTTGATGGTATTTTTCATGAAAGAGCATTTAGATGGTCTCAAAACAAAGTTGTGTTTTTGAAGTCGACGAAAGACCTTTTCTAGTTGCACAAAATGAGATTCGGGGTCTCGACTGGCAATAACAAGGTCATCGATGTAACAGAGGACGGTGTCACCGTGTAATCCTGACAGTGCAATTTGTAGAGCTCGGTTTAGTCCTGCTGTGGCACTTGATAAACCAAAGGGGATACGTTTATATTGGAATTTACGATTGTCTGCAGTGAAGGCCGTCAGAGGGCGTGACTCGGTTTCCAGTCCCACTTGATGAAATGATCGAAGAAGATCTAGAGTAGTAAACAGGGTAGCTCCTGATAATTGTGCAAGGGTGTACTCCAGGTGAGGGGATGGGTATTCATCCGGTCGGATTTTTTGAGTTCAGACGTCGAAGGTCCAAAACGAATCGGGGTCGAGAAGAGGGGTCCTTTTGAATCAGTAGGGTAGGCGAGTTATAGGGAGATACTGATGGTTCAATTATGTCGGCGGCAGCTAGTTCATCAATTTGGGTCTTAAGCTGTTCTCTCTGGGAAAATGGAATCGGGTAGGGGCGCTGATAGACTGGCGTTGAGTCATTGAGTTCGATTTTATGTTGATATACGTCCGTCACTTTCAAATCAGCAAGATTTTTTCCAAATACTGATTTGTACTTCATAAGAAGTTGCTCTAAGCGGGCACGGTAGTCTGGGTGTACTTCTGATAAGTCAAAGTCAGCGAGGGTAACGTCACTCCGATCAGCACTGGATATGACATTGATAGGTGCCAGATGCTCATCTGGCGTCTCCGGAGCGTCATCTGAACAAATAGCAGAGTCTGGCAAGTGACTGAGTGTTGCGATACAGGCATTTTTGGGAAGAGTCAAGTCTCTTGATGAAGTGTTGCAAAGTCGTACGAAAATGGTAGAGGTCTTCTTTCCATTAAGTTTATTGATGGATCGAGCAACCAAAAGGACATCTTTGAAGCGTTGATGGGGATGAGACTCCAGGAGGAAAGTCTCACCTTTTTTATCATCGGGCAGGGCATGTGATACTCTAGCAACAATAATTCTCTCGGACATGCTGGGAATGACAGTACTGCTGGGAACAAATGCTGAATAACAAGTTTCACTGGATGAGGGTTCAATCCTAATTTCTGAGACATTGACATTGTCTGTCCGACTGTCAGTCGAAGCAGAAGCGGGCGGACGACGTCGGCGAGTGCGTCGGTGGGGCGTAATGGAAGGTGACTTTTCTTGTGGGATTTTATTGTCAGGATAAACGATGCGATCGTCAATCCGGAATCGGACAGTGTACTGGGGTTTGGGTCGTCTGTTAATGACTGAGACTTGGGGCAAGGGTTCCGAGAAATAAGGCTTCTGGGTGGCCGAATCGTATGACAAACGATTGGCGTGGATGAAATTTGCACCTAATATGAGATCACATTTGGAAGATAACTGATCGGTAGTAACATAGACTGGGTGGGTTATGGTACGGCCTAGCAAGGTCAGAGGAAGTAGAAAGCGTCCAATCAGCTTGAGGGGAGACCCAGTGACGCCGACTACTTCAATGTGAGCCTGTTGGGGATGAGGTTTGCAATGGAGACGGTCAAAAGCATGCTTGGTCAAAATTGTTACCGAGGAGCCAGTACCATACAAGGTTTTGATGGGCACTGAAGAGATTGTGACGGACTGAGTGATTGGTGGGGACCCTATGCGTTCGGGCTGAATGACACCCAGGAATTCGGCGGTGGGGGTGTCAGGTTGATGTAGTCAGTCTCGTTGAGGGCGAGAACGTTGACGTTCGTTGGAAGGGTAGCGTGAGGGTGAGCGGTCAGGCGAGCGACCTCGGTTCGGAGACGGCGAGGGCGATTGGGGTCTACGGTAATAGGGTCAGTCGTCATAGCGGCGCGAGGAACGTTTGTTCTGGTTGTCTCGAGGTCGTGAGTCGTAGGATTGGTCTCGTGATCGGGAATAGCTCCATGGTCGTGAGCGATAGGGAGTGGGTCGTCGGGGCTGTCGGGAGGGACGCTCGCGGTTTCGAGAGTCAGTCTGAGAGCGCCATGGTGGGGAATTTTGAGGGTTGAAATAGCAGTCACGCCAAACATGGTTGGTACGGTTACAGTGAAAGCAGACGGGTCGGTGAGAAGGTCGAGGGCGCTGCGGGCGGGGCTGAATCATCAGCGCCTGCGCATGGGAAAGCTCGAGGGCTGCTAAGCGCGTGCTGATGTCGGCTATAGTGTCCGGGTTAGTCACGGTGTTGAGGGGGGCAGTTTGGGGGTTTGGGACCGTGGCCAAGGATTCGTGCTGTTCCTCCGAACGGGCCAGATCAAGGGCAGCAGCAAAGGAGGTGGGGTTAGCAGACATAACCAATCTACGCACCATAGGTACGCGCAGGCCCTTAATAAACTGGGCAGTGAGGGTCTGGTCTTTGATGGCCTTAGTCGCTTGGTCAGTGTCCCATTCTGTAAGGCGTTTGCCCATGGTCCTAAGTCGGTCAGCGTAAGAGGAGACTGTCTCGTTTGTCTGTTGCATGCATGTCATCAGGTCTTGGAGTCTGAGAGTCATGGGTCTCGAGTCTCTAGTAAACAAAGCAGTAGCTTTGTTCTTGAAGTCAGAGAGGGTCGTGCTACTACGTAGATCTACATTTTCTCGGAGAATTTTGTTGGCACGTCCTGTAAATTTGGACTTAGCGACCTTAATTGTGACTTCATCAGGCCAGGTGCCCAATTTGGCAGATTCCGCAAGTTCCTCAAAAAAATCTTGAATAGGGTAAGTGCCGTCAAACGGATGAATGAAATTGGCAAATGTAAATATGTTGGCAGATGATTCGGACATTTGGAAAGTGAAAGGGTACGTGAAATAAAGATAGAATGATACACTGCAATTTGGAGGTGGAGCTTACCGTGGGTTGGAGCCGCCGCTGCCACCAATGTGGTGTTGCCCGGAGAGACTAGACGAATGCTGGACCGATCTGATCTATTCAACCTTACAGGCGCACTTATACACTCTAGTATCTATAAACACTGCAACAAAAACGCTCGCAAAACATACTCAAAGTTTAGACCATTCCCTGTCCTTGAGACAGGGCGGCTATGTTTGCTTGGCGGGTTCCGTGTTCGTCACCACGCCACAAAGTCCCTCCTCGGCAAAGCGAAGGTGGCTCAGACCCCCGGCAATGCACGTATCGTTGATGATCCTTTAATGCCAGTCAGTGGCAATGACTTTGTTTCCATGGCCAAAATTCGATCCAGATCGGGCCGATGATCCGGATACACCGTGGAGTCAACGAGTTCGTGAAACACCGGTGAATTCGCAAAGGGGGTGGGCAAAGTGCCGTCGTGGCTTCTCCAAAGTCTAAAATGGAATCTTTTGGGCCCACTCTCCTCTGAAAAGGACCAAATTTTCCTGTTTGTTTTAAAAAATATGCTCATTTTTTTCTTGATTTAGTCCTCCCCAAAACGTTGTTTGACCTCCACAAGCTGCCCCTTGATCTTCCAGTGCTATCAAGTGCTATTCTCGCGGCACTATGGTTCAAACCGTGCTGTAGTGCTGGGGACATAGCACTTGATGGCATGGGCGTATAAAGAGGGGGATGGGGGATGCGTCCCCCTTGTTGGCGGGGGAGACGCTCCCCTTCCCCAAGTTTTTTGGTCCATCGTTATTAATGCTGTCATGTACCAAATACGCTCAGAATTCGGCTCCCCCGGTCAGCACCAGCCCGGGCTCGTCCCTCCTGTAAAAATTCCGTGGCGGCGCCCCTGCTTGATGAACTCGATGACTCCACGGACGGTGTATTTTGATCAACAGTCCGATCTGGATCGCTTCATTGTGCATGGAAACAAGGTCAATGGTGAAGAATAGCGAATGAGTAATACCTTTTGAACGCTAATATGACAAATTTAGTAGGTGTATAACAATATTTAGCTAATTAACACCAAAAATAAGGCAAATTAATATTTAATTCAATGTTATTTTTCTTTAACAAGAGAATATTCCAATGTAATGTGTAATTATAAACGCGTACGGTACCAATCAGAGATGTTTTGAAATCAAAATTTTATTTTGCTGCTGCCTACTACCAGTTTTTGTTGGCGCGGTTTGCCGCCGCGCCAGCGCCACTTTCGAGAAAAAAATATTGGATCTTCCGTCTTCAAACTACTTGGCTCGGAATTTAAGCAGGGATTGATGCCGAGGTGCTGTGGTGGTTTATGAAAAAGGGACTTTAAAGGTAAGTTTCCGGTTTAAAACATCATGTCCACTCAATTATCGCCCTACAGCCGTGTGTGAACTGACTAAGATCCAATATATGCTTAATGTGCCGTGAGAGTAGGTACCTAACCAGTATGTCGACCTGCCTAGCACATGTTTTCGCTTTGTTTGAGTATTGTTCTTAAATGTTCTTGTCGTGGTTTCATTGGCATAACTGATGCCAATGTGTATCGCTTTCCCTAATTTTTGAAATGTATTAGGTACATTTGATCCATGTTAGGTAGGTCAACTTGGTATAATCTTTTTAGGGTGACAGTGACATTGAAGTAGTTTCCATAGCCAAAATCCAGATTGCACAGCTGGTCTGGATACATTGTGGAGTCATCAAATCTACCAAATGCTATGTTTGAAGCACTGAAGCATGAACCATGCTATAGTGGTTAAGACCCTCCATTGTACATCTCAGTCAGGGAAACTATGGTCAAGCGTACCAAAAATTAGAAGCTTTTAAAATTGGGTACGCTTCTTCTATTTTATGGCACGCTGTTTCTAAAATTTGGTACGCATCTTCTATTTTTGGGTACGGAAAACAACATCGGCTTGACAAAATCATTCGGCGCATTTTTGTAACAATTGGCGCATGTTCTGCCTGGCACAGTTCGATTCCCGATAAAATTTTAGGGGGGGTTTACAGTCTTGTGAAGAAAACTAAAGTCCGGTGTAATTTTTGCGAATTTTTGAAAGCCAAAAATGTCTTAAAACGGGGAAGCACTCACAAATTTTGTCAGAATTCTCTTTTCACATCTAGCGAACGCACGTTTCCATAGCGTCATCAGATTCTACGTCATCAAATACCACTCTGGAACGCAAAAGCTCAATTCAAATCCCACATCCTTGAACACGTCTCGGCGTCAAATGCGAGAGTGAAGGTAACGCGTGTGTTGCGAAGTGCGTGGAAATACTGAAAAAGTATGGATTTTTTCATCTTATGGTTGATGTGACTATGAGATATTGAAAATTAGGCACATTTATATCATATGCGAAGTTTTGTGGTAAGACTGTGGCTAATCATAAGAGTTGAGGGTCATTTTTTCGTCGATGTCGTCCGCCGCTTTGCCGCCATTTTCGTTTTTTTGTTTATTGCGTATATTTTTTGTTTATTTAATTCATGAAGGCCTTAAAGGAGGCCATTTCTGAAATCTACAGAGCTTGTTTAATATAAATCGACCAGGCATGTAGTGTAATTCTGCAGTTCTAGGTATAAACATGCATATTTACAACAGGAGGTATTCAGTACAATGCAGTTAATATTTGCAACGGTATTTTGGGTTCTTGCAAAATGAAAATGTTGATTTGAATGATTGCTAATATGTATCAATGCTGGTTATATATTAATATGAAGTTTAATTTTGAAATATTTGTTACGGTTTTACTGTTTCAACATGAGCTAAGGATTGTTATTCTTGTCTGCAGGTGCTACAAACATCAAAGTTGATTTCTGTTTTTGCAATGATTATGTTGGTATGTATAATTTTAGCATAATCTCAGTAAATTTGACATGAAGTTGAAGCTGACAATACTCGAAAGAGTTTTTAGGGGGCCTGAATCTTCCGAAGACACTGGTCAAGGTGTGGGGAAAATGGCAACGGATATTGATATTGATATATTAATGATGACTTCTTGGGACATTTTGAGCAACCATTTCATCATATGCATAAAAGTTAATACTTAATCTTTATCTAGCCTATACTTTTGATTGGGCCAGAATTTGTCCCATTTTGTTTTGGACACAGTCAACGATTTGGCTGATACTGCCCAGATTGGTAAGCTGTTCCAGTCAATGGTGGCACAAAATGTGATTATTTCTTGTTGACTGTTTGGTGGCTTGCTGCTTAACCATTCACAGATGGTGTCCTCTTAAGCAATACCTTGGAGTTGAAAGCTTGATAATTCCGCCAGTTTTCAAATTAAAAAAAACAAGTTTGTATATCACAATTATATTTATTCTTTAAAAGGCTAGGCCAGGCCTTTTCAATCTTTCTTAATAGTTGAGATTACTGATGTGCTTTACCATTTTTGGAGGATGCTTACATAGAAAAACGAACCAAAGCAGAGATATGTGAGGAGATCCCAGCTTGCAAAGTATGACATTTTCAACGAGATATTGTCAGTGCAAGTGCCCTTGGGGACAGGAGCGAGTGGTGCAAATTTTATCAACCTGGTGCGAATTTGCAAGACTGTGCCGAGGAAGGTGGCAAACCAAACAAGTAATGGCTAAATGGTTATTAAGACAGAGGAGGGGGCTTGAGAAAAAGTCCTTAACTCATAACAGGTATCATTGTATCGTGCTGGTAGGAATGGGTGCGTTTTTCTCCCTGGTATATGGCATAGTGGTGCGAGAAGTTTAGATGATTGGTGCGACTTGTCTGGCCTGCTGCCATACTTTGCAGGCTGGAGGATATTGAAACCAGTATTCAGGTCAATACATCAGCAAACGTTCGGGTGGAATGGGAGAGAACTCTGAAGAAGACAAAGACATATTCATATTCGTGAAACCAAAGAGGATTATAGCTCACAAGTTACTTGGTTTCCGACAGGATCTCGACCTCACTGCGCCGGACCATGACGCAACACACGAACACAAGGACAGCCCCCCCCTATGGAGCCCTGCCACTCTGTAGGGATTGCCCCCATGTCCTCTCTGGATCCGGCAATGGCTGGTTTGCGGCGCAGGGAGGGGGAGGGGTAAGCCTTACCCCCCTGGGCTATGTTCCCCAAAAGTGGCCACAAGTTAGCAAATTTTCTTCCTAATCCTTGTTCGGTGATTTTCCACATGTTGGCCCCATATCTCCCCAACGTTGCTCCTCAGCTTGCATATGGGGGAACATGGCGGAGTGGCGCTATCTGGGCCAGAGGCGGCATAAAAATTTCGGTGAGCGCCAAAACCCATGGGGGGACAAATTTTGTCGCTGAGCGTCAATTTTCGCTTCATGGGTAAAGTGGCATTTCAGAGGGACGTCAAAGGCCGACTGGGGAAGGGTGGCGCAAATACGCGGGTCCAGGGGGCGGGTGCCCCCCCCATCGACCCTCGGGGGCCCCTGAGATGGTCATGGCGACCCCTGAAATGGCCACGGTGACCTCTGAAAGGTCGATGGCGCCCTCCCTGAAATGTCGCTTGCCACCCCCTCCCTCCAGGATGTGAAAATAGGGGCCCATTTAAAGGATCTAGCGCCCACCTGACCAAGTTTTTCCGGCCAAAATGTGGTGCCCCCTGGTCCGCATACCTCCCCTGAAGGTGGCCATAGGCGGATCCAGGGGGGCAAGGGGGGCACGTGCCCCCCCGATCGACCCTCGGCGCCCCCTGAAAGGTCGATGGCGCCCCCTGAAATGTCGCTTCCCCCCCCCCCAGGATGCGAAAGTCGGCGCCCACCGATAGGATTTGGCGCCCACCTGATAGCTTTTGCCGGTCATAAGTGGCGCCCCCTAGTCCGGATGGCGCCCCCGGGAAGGTGCCCCCCCGATCGGCAATCCTGGATCCGCCTATGAAGGTGGCTCCTCGATTAACAATCCTGGATCCATCCATGTTGCTGCATACTTTGCGTGGAGGCAGTAACATCGGGAATAGAGACGGAGGTGCGCCAAAATTGCCGCCGCACTCCTGTAATTCGGTGCTACATTGAGCGTACCAAAAATTAGAAGTTGCGTACCCTAAAATAGAAGACCGACCGGCCGGTGACGTGTGCCAGGAGGGTACAGTTTGAAGGCTCTGTTTGAGCTGGTGAGCGAAGTGACGGTAGAGTGCAGTACTATAGCACATTGACTAAACAATAAACAATCATAAATTGAGTCAAAAAATTTTTTAGGTCATTTTCTTCCGGGTGACAGCCGTCCGAAATCGAGCCGCTTTTGCGTACCCATTTTTAGAAAAAGCGTACCAAAAAATAGAAGGAGCGTACCAATTTTTGGAAGTACCTTTTTTGGGTACGCTTGACCATAGTTTCCCTGACTGATCTCTTACAAGAAAAGTATCCAACCTGAAATGTTGCAGATTTTGATGGGATATTTTAGGAGAAGCCTTTTAGAAGACATGGTTTGTAGTAGCTTGTTCATTATTTCATATTTATTCATGTAAACATTGGAAACTTGGGGCAAAACTATATATCAAAGTGAAGTGAACTCTAGTGGGAGTTATGCCACTGATATTCCTTTTAGCAGTGTGGTTATATATAAATATTGACATTATTATGTCTCAATTGAAGTAAGTCTGCCTCTGGGGTTGAATTTTAGCTGCCCCAATCATCTTGTTGAATCCTTTGCCACATTTTGCTGACTGGAGAGCTCCAGTGATACAATTTGTTTTCAGCTATCTATGTAACCATAGACCTGACAAATTATTGTGCCTAACTCTTTTCCAGTCTGCAATATGTTACAGACAATTCAGCAAGATGTTTGGGGTATTCATATCCTGCCTCAAGTGGGGCAGAAATTTGGTTACTGGGGGTAGATTTTTCTTTGTTCCGGGACAAAAGTTTTATCTTTATATCCATATTAGCTGCTTTTTAAAAGAGGATAGCCATCAGAGAAATCGGGGAGCAAACCTGCTGTGTCAGAGTGATACATCAAACCACTGTAGAGGAGAATGAAGTGTGAGATAGGAAGAACAAAGTGTATTTAATCAGGCCAAAAAGTTGGTTTTATGAATAGTGTCTTCCTTTCCAATAATCAGCCACCAGTTTGGAATAAAGAATATACCACATATTGAAGTCATCTGCAAACTTCATTCTTTGTTTCTTCATCCGTCATCCAGATGGCAACTCATCATACTGAGCCCTGGTACTTAACCATGGTGCATTATATTTATATTAATGTTGATCTTCCCAATTTTTTATTTTCCCATTCAATTTGTGTGTCAAACTATGTTGGATGTCTGTTAATCAAGTGCCAATAGCTGTTCCATGACAAACAGAAATTTAACTCAGTGCACACATTTTCTATCTGGTATGTGGTGGATTATAATGTGTTGGAGTATATTATATTATAAAGTGTAGTGAGTGTATTTCAATATAATGTTGAATCAGGAAATACTTTGCCATGTTTCCTCAACTATTGCATTTTGTACTGGGTTTTTCTAAAGGATGAATGAAAGGCAACTGCAATTTCGCTGAACTTCCTGTTTTTCTACCCTTTGCTTCTTTCTGTTCTCCCACATCTTAGTTTTTTCTCCATATCTTGTGTTTTGCTTGTTCCTTGTTTTACTTCTTTTTAATATTTTTGTGCCTCTGACCGGGAGACATTTTTGCATATGTGCACCATGCGCACAATCACACTATGTACACTAGGGTGCATCAAGCGCCCCATGATTTTTATTTTTTGATAAATTAGCTTTGCGGCCTGTCACATTTTGTTGTTTCAGACATGAAAACCTCAAATCCCAATTTTTTAAATCTGTATTGGGCTAGGGGTGCCACCCAGTGGTCAAAGTTTCCAATTTTTGCAATTTTTAATATTCGATGGATCGCCCGTGAAAATTTTATTATCATAAAATCGGGTCCAGCAGTGGTCAAATACTGTTTTCAAGCTCCAAATTACCCTTAAGTCCCTTTCGCGAATTTTGGACGCCAGCTAGGGATACCACTTGACGGTAGAAGTTTGCAACGTTTGGCATTTTGGTGAGTTTTTATCAAACATAATTGTTGAACCATCCTGGATTTGAACTTTGTTGTAATTATGAACTACTTTCCCTGTAGGTCCAAAGTATCTGTTAAAGGCATTTATAAACTTTGGCAATGAGTGACATCTGGTGGCCAAAATTAATTTTCAAGTTTTTTATCAATTAACGGCTATGAAAAATGAGTAAGAAGTTTTGGTTGAGGTCCAACGAATATTTGTGTCGCAAATCCCTCTCAAGTGACATATCACCTTTAAAATTTCTGGACCAATATTTCATCTTCATTTTTTGTTGTTTTTTTAAACAAATCATCCATTTTCTTTCATAATGTTTCATAATTTTTGGAAGTTCTCGCACAAGCTCCTCTCATTTCAGTTATCCACCGGAGCACAGTGGACGGCTCGGTTGGGATATTTCGTGAAATAACACAATCGTTCATCTATCTGAGGTAATATTCCTATTACAATACAAGGACAGTTATATAATGCTGAGACCAAAACATCTTGGTTCATCAATCTATGAAATGCTGGAAGGTTCCAGCCTAAGTACCTTGCCTGAAAAACACCGTTGTGGGAGCTAAGGTCATGTACGAAGATTAAAGGGAATGTGGCACCTTGGTCGAATCCTGGAATTTAGTGTAATTAGGCGTACTTTTAGCTGACAATAATGAAACCACTCATGATTTATCTGAAAAATGTACAATAAGCGTAATATTTTGATTTTTAACATACTCCTCTAGGAAAAGAAATAAATATCTGCCTGTGGATGATGTCATGATTTGGCAACCATACCATACTTGAAACGCTTCAAGGGCCTCAATTGGCTGATGCTCATCTTGAAGTCAGCATATGTCATCACACCAGCAGCTCACAACAATGGCCGCCCGGCGAGGGGTAGACGAGGGGTAGGTGTCAGGTAAATTGTAGCTTTTTTTACGGAAATATCGAGTTCCAAGACAAATGATATATGGAGTGCTGGGTTTTCTGACTTGCTTTACAACTTGGCTATCTCAGTTAAAAGCACATTATGAAGTTGCCACATTTCCTTTAACGCCAACAGCCGATGTTTCCAAATTGACACGAAATGTCTTAGATTGTTGTATTCATGTTACTTTAGGTTATTGCTTATGTTATTATTGTAGTTAACATAACACTGATCTTTCGATAACAAATAAGAAATTTGTAAGAGACATTCATAGCTTAACTCACGGCCTATTTGATTGATTTTTGTGACTTATCGACGCACCAACTGCCAGGGTCATACGGCGTCGCTAACTCTTTCCCTTTTGGAAGGGTTTCTTGGGAGCCAGCTTGCTCCTCGTTCATTTAAGTCCCCTGGCCTTGAACCCGGGTCGGCTGCGTGGAAGCCAGCTGCGCTGACCACTCCACTACTGCGCTCACAACTCATGGCTTCGGCAACACGTCATGTTCAGTTGCGCTAGTTTTGACCATTGATAGTCACACTTGACTGTTTCTATTTCTACTATTCACACAACCCCACTTTCTTGAGCACACAAATTACTCGTGTTTCGGTTTCCTTGAGCGTGGATCAGGTTGCCTTTTCCGTTTTTTGCCGACCACTTGCAGAATATTCTGCAAGTGTCGCTTAGACTGCGCTGTCGTTTGAAAGTTCGAGGCCATCTTTCCTCTCCTTACGGCGGTATCATTGGGAACATGTATGGCCCTGGGCTTTACCCTAGATGCCTGGTAGGTAGGTGAGTCGGGCCTGTCACGGACGTCCAGCTCTAGGAACCCGGTGTCCAGCTTCAGGAGTCTGAATTTAGATCACGATTCAGGTTCAGCCAGGTCTACCACCTTAGTCTCTTTGCTCAAACTCTGCAAAAACATGGTTTCCCGGACCCACTTCCTTGACTACTGAGAGGTGACTCGGGTATGATCTTGAGCTTCACCACTAGAAAACGTTTTGCAAGTCCCCATAACAGGACAAGTGCTGGTTAAGATTCAGATCATGCCATGGAGAATCCACCGTGTCCTGGCATATCATCCATTACAAGCCATAGACGGAGGTGATGAAGGTCCCGAACCGCCAAAGCTTTGACATAAGTTCCTGCGTTGGGGCTTTTTCGTCTTGAACGTAAAGAATGTGGTGCTCGGACGTGCATATTTTCATCGCATAAGGCAGGCTGCTCATCCATCTAGCTCTACGCATTGCTCCTGAGCGTCGAAAATCTACATCTGGATTATTTGAGCTAAGGAAAGTAATTCCTAGTTCTCTGAACTCCCCATGGTCGTCACGGCTCTGTTTCGGACTGACAGTTTGAAGGAGGTTTTCTTTGAGTTCCGTCAGGAACGGGCGACTTTCTGGTGAAGTTGAGTTTATTTGAAAGATAAACTCAACCGTCTTTCATATTTCGCTTATATTGATAAAGAACCAATTTCGAAATATTGCTCATCTTTTTGGCCCGTTTTTTCTTCAATGTATAATGAATGTGAGTAGGTTTTTTTTAGAATTATTGGTTAGGCAAGTATAATTTCTCAATATCGAGTTTGTTGAAAACACTGACGTGGACTTTTCCCCCGACTTAGTGCATGTCCGCAGACCAGAGCAGAGCCTTGTTCAACCGATCTTGGATTTGGATGCAGGCGGCTGATCGATGACCTGTGTTCGACCCTGTTGTGGAAAACATCATGTTCACCACTGCGTCTGAGTACTCCCGCCGTTCAAGAAGCTCAACCGTCAAATTCGATATGGGGGAGCCGTATTTTCCATTCGTTCTCTTACTCTACTACGGTGTAACCAGCAATTTGATTCCATGTCCGCTCGCCTCAACTTGTCCCCGTCTTTCTTCGTTCTTAGCCTTGTGTGTACGGAAGGCATCAAATTACAGTAAAACGGTAGTTTATCACCCAAAACATTAGCTGCACGCAGGACCAATGTCCTCAATGAATAAAAACGAATGAACAGAAACCGGCCGCCAGGTGGTGCCATAAAAAGAAGTCCAAAATGCACGAAATCCGTCTCGCAAGTACCCTGAGGTCGATTCAGCAAAATCTTGTTTCAACTGGACCAAAATAAAAAAAGATTCTGTCCACACAATTAATGAAACAAATTGTAAAACAACTGCCAAAATTGATTTTTCACCACCAGGAGGCACCCCTAAAAGATGTCTAAAATCCATGAAATTGGGCATGCATGTGCTTTTAGACCAGTGCAACAGTGTTTGGTCACAAAACAGTCCACTAATAAAATGAGACGACTTCTGAGGTCGATCCAAAGTATATCCAAAAATGGTCAAAATTGAAAAATTTGGCCGCTAGGTGGCACCCCTAGCCCCTTTCGAAATTTCACAATATTTCATATTTGGACTTACTAGGTCCAAGGCAAAAAATTGGGCCGGGCCGCGTAGCTAATTTCAAAAGTCGGGGCATTTGATGCACCCTAATGTACACGGCAGATGTTTCCATTTATCGGCAACCCTTGCGGGACAGTCGTGCCCGCACGCTCCCTGTCACATACCCTACCGTATCACACGGCGGGTCTATCCCGATTTCTCGAACCCGGCGGAGCAGAGGACTGCTCCGGTGACACGAGGCGAGGCCGTGCCCTCGGGGCGCGCCACCGAACCGGTGGATCTGTTTAAAGGCTGATCAGGCCCGTGTTCCCAATAACAAGGGCGCTGGTTGGTCAGCGAAACTCCCGTGTCAAGGCAAGCACTACCCAGTTTACTGCCACCTCCTGGGTAGGAGGCGGTCGAGGAAAAGGCTGCCAGATGTTAGCTTTTATCCAGGTACCACCCACAGGCAACGGAGACGCCTTAACCAATTGCGCCACCGCGGTGGTATCTTGTTTTACCTTTTCTGATGACAAATATGCCTCTGGGGGCCTCCGTTTGTTCCTCTTGCCAGAAAAAGCCGCCGGAAATGTTGTTATTTTCCGTGTTGGTGCCGGTGTGCCTGCCTGGGTAATTGTGCCGAGGTGCCTCGGTAGCACTGTCCTAATGCTTCCTTACCTGCCCCAAGGCAGGCAAAAGCTGCCCCAAACCGATAGGTCTGCCGTTACTCTGAGGCTCCAGCGAAATATCGGCCCAAAACTCCAAATGCCGTATTTAGATTGTCAAGTCTGGTCGCCCATGCTTATCAAGTCCAAAAATCCTCATTGTCCTATATTTAGGGCCATAACAACGAAGAATCAAAACACTACTTTTGCATTTCCCACGCTACTCAAATAATAGACACTTACATGAAAAATAACGTTCTTTATCAAATTATCGGCGGAAATTTACAGCTCTTTAAAAAAAGACAAAATGAGGTGCCTTGCTCCACGAAAATGCTTTATGTGATGGGAAGGTTTATGCGTTAGCACGAAAAAACTAGTAAATCTGTAATTAATAGCGAGATATTGTAATGCCATAGATATTCGTTAAGATCCATTAAGAACAGTGGCACTTGTGCGCAACATCGGGACGCGGGTTGCCTCAACCGGAGTGGGCGGCTGGGGGCCGGGGCGGCAGTATTGATGGAGTGGGTGGGGCCAGCCTGAGTGGGCGGCTGGGGGCCGGGGCGGCAGTATTGATGGAGTGGGTGGGGTCAGGCTGGGGGCCAGGGCGGCAGTATTGATGGAGTGGGTGGGGCCAGCCTGAGAGGGGCGGCTGGGGACGAAGGGCGGCAGTATTGATGAGTTTTATAATAAGAGGATTATTCGAGAAGTGGTAAAATGCTTTGAAGTGCTATCAGGCTTTGCGCTGATTGTAATGCTTTTGTACTATTTGGTATGTTCTGATTAAAAAATGTTATTATTGTTGTTATATCCAACTTAATATGACCCGTATTGATTGTCGAGAGACCTTTTCTATTTTTGCCGTATATACATATATGAAGTGGCTAGGAAATTTGCCCCGCCCTAGGTGGACAAGTCCCGAGTGGAGAGTCGGAAGGCAGCGCGGCGCCGACTGACATGTCTGTGTGGCACCACAGCTGCCGTCATGTGCAGTGATATATAGCGGCCTACGACCACGTCTGGCGCTGTTCTGTCGCCTGAGCCGCAGATGGTACGGGAAGTCGCATTGGCTTCTCTGAATAGGTGTACTCGCACCCCGAGAAGTGCTGGCAGCGGGGAGGAGTCGGCGGCGTTGTGTAACCTGGGCAGTGGGCGCCTGGTGGCCCGCCAGCAGCGCCAGTCTGAGTCTCACGGGGATGGCCGTGCGCCGACAGAGCCGTCTCACCATGGAGGCGATGGAGTTCGACACGGAGTCGCTGCTGACCAGCACCAGCACGGACCCGATGCTGGGAAAGCTGGCGGACCCTCCGGCCCAGCCGCACTCACTGGCCGGCGGCGAACCGCAGTCCAGCCAGCCGCCTCCCACCGGTCAGTGGCGCACTAACGGCCTGCCATACATCTTATACGGAGGTCTGAACTGTTACAAACACTGCCAACACCCGTCTCCGGCTCGTAATATCACTTTCACTGAGTTCCATTTGCTTATCGATTCTCTCTCTCTCGCTCTCTCTCCTCAGGCTCATTTATCGTGTTGAAGAACGCCCCCGGTTCTGGACCGGCCGGCAAGGTCACCCAGCTGGGCAACATCAACCTCTCGAGCCTGACGCCGGGCCAGGGCGCGCGCGCTGCCGCCGGCCGGCCCTTTGCAGTGATGGGACGGGCGGCGGGGTCGACGCCCGGCACACTCGCCAAGTTCATCATATCGCCCTCGTCATCACAGGTTGGTGGTTCCAGACAAAACAGGGGTGGAAGGCTGACTGGCGCTGGCAGGAACGCTGTCGTGTCCGCGAGGCTGGTTTATCATATTTGAGAGACGCAGTTTAAAATAGTGTACAGCCCTTCTTCCCCTTCAGCATTGGTTTTTTTAGACTTGATGCTCCCGGTGTAGATTTGTCAACTAACCAGGACGGCACAATGTAATCTGATGCCGGGCGCTACACGTATGGCCTCATTAGTGTTCTGTTCTTGCTCACTTAAAAGGTTCTTACTTAGTGCGTTGTGTATTACCACGACCAGGCCCTGACCCCAACTGCCCGCTCCACTCCGGGCGGCACCGACCGGCGCCGTAGCCGGGGGCTACGGCGCACACAGGCGCGCTTCCAGCGCGCACTATAAGGGGAACACACCATCTCCCCCAAGATGAGAAGACTCATCTACACTGTCATCTTAATACTGCACTTATCTGACGCACGAAACATACAAAACGCTGTCAGTCTGCATACGTCGTCGTCCCCCAACGCACTCTCAGGCGGTCGGGCGGGGCACGTCGACGATCGCTGCGACGCGGCGGCCCAGCGCGGTCAGACGCAGCGTGGTCTGGCCGCGAGGAGGCCGATGACACCAGGGCAGTGGGTGGCGGCGACACCAGGACGGTGGGTGGTGGCGTCACAGCTGGCAGTGGAGAAGCGGTAGCCACCAGAGGGCGGTGGCGGCGGAGGAACCGGCGATTTCTCCAGAAGATCCGCCCGCTCCTAGTCTTTACTAGGTACGTGCGATGAGCGCCGATACCGACTATGACGCCGGTCAAGTCCCAGCGCTGGGTCGAGCGGTGTTGGACGTCGACTCGTGCACTAATGTGCAGCTGAGAGAGCGGGCGGGCACTGGCGTCGTGGCGATGCCGGACATACTGACGGATGTTGTCAGCCCGGGTGTCGCATTCATCAGCGGCGCGCTGCCACTCCGGTGCAAACGCACGGTGATGCGCCGGAACGGCTGACCGTGGAGGGTGCCCAAAAAGTACCTGAGCTGGCGACCGGCCATCAGAGCGCGGCGTATTTCGTAGTTCTAGCATGCCGGCATCGAGCGCTTCGTCGTCCAGGACACCACGGGCTGAGCACGCTACCACCAGTTTCTTCACTGTTTTTACACAGGACTCCGCATGCCCATTGGCTCGTGCGTGATACGGCGACGTCATCTCGTGTTGCACTCCCCAGCGCTCTAAAAAAGCGGGCGAGGGTACGAGACGCGAACTGAGGTCCACCGTCCGATCTGAGCACGGCCGGCACCCCAGTCTGTGAGAAGGTATGGCGCAGCTCACGCACCAGATGATCAGCTGACGCGGTACGCGGGCACACAGTCACATATGGCCAGCCTGAAAGTCTGTCGACATACACTAGGTATGTTTTGCCGGCTACATGAAAATAATCTGCCGACACCGCTTCGAACACTCGGGAGGGCATTTCACACTGAACTAACGGCTCATTTGTGTGGCTCGCTGCCATCTCTCTGCACCGTGGACACGCTTTGACGACATTCGCCACGTCGCGATCTATCCCGGGCCAATACACACACGTGCGCGCGCGCCGCTTTGTGCGTTCCACGCCCTGGTGAGACTGGTGTAAGCGCTGCAGTACGTCTCGACGCAGCGCGGTAGGAATTACCAGTCGAGATCCGTACACCACTAGAGGACCGTCTACTGACAGCATATCCCGTACACCCCAGTAGGGACGGATAGCTTCAGGCAGGTCCAGACGATCATTGGGGAAGCCTTTCCTCACGATGTCACAGAGAGTGCGGTAGTCGCTATCGCACTCGGCAGCTGCTTTCACCTTCTCCAGACTTGGATCGATGATGTGCGATAGAGTAGTGTCTGTGGCACTAACAGTACTCAGAGCAGCAACTGCGGTGTGAAGCTCGTCTGTATCCTCTTCTTCAACATCTTCAGGAACTGGTGGAGGGCTGGTTACCGGCTCCGCACACGGCAACACGTCTATGGCAGGCGGCACAGGAGCGTCCTGCGTCGCGTAATACGGCTGAACCACGGAGAGGTTCGACGCAGACGACACCGGCGGCTCGTGGCCCCTCACCGGTAGCATAGACGGCACAGCCGACGGCGGCTGCTTCACAGAGGACACTTGCGCCGGATAATCGGCTGGAAGGATGCCTAACGACATCGCGTCGAACCAGCTCAGCAGAGCTCCATGCATCTCGCGGATGATGAACACAGTTGTGTTGGCACGTCGATGGCCCAGCTGCAGTGCCCTAAAATTCCAGTCATCGTCGTACTGGGTTATCGCAGTCGCTGACTGCTTTGTCACGTTTCCGGGTTAAACGTGTGCTGTGGAGGAGCAGCGGCACGGGTGGGCGCCTGGCGCCGACCTGGGGCTCCTCCCTAGAGCAGCGGCACGGGTGGGCGCCTGGTGCCGACCTGGGGCTCCTCCCTAGAGCAGCGGCACGGGTGGGCGCCTGGCGCCGACCTGGGGCTCCTCCCTAGAGCAGCGGCACGGGTGGGCGCCTGGCGCCGACCTGGGGCTCCTCCCTAGAGCAGCGGCACGGGTGGGCGCCTGGCGCCGACCTGGGGCTCCTCCCCGGTGCTTCCGAGCCTGTGGGTCCGGGAGAGGCGGGGAGGACCTCCGTTCGAAGTCGGGCTGATCCCCGGCGTCTGGTCTGCCTCCGCGCTCCCGGACTCTGGGTCCGTGGGTGCGGGGTGGGCGCTGGAAGTGATGCCCCGGCGCAGCGTGCCGGGCGCCTGCCGACGCGGCTGACTAGATACTTTTGACAACCGACTGTCTACTTTACTTGACTGTCTATTCTTCTTATGATTATGACTATGAGCAGATTATGAGTGATGCAGTTTGTAATGAAACACCTATTTACTAAGGACGAGGCTCTTTGCAGCACTTGAGAGAACTATACATTTTATCCGTGGGAAGTGTCCAAGGCAATGACTGAAATGGATGCTGAATTACCACAAAGTTTGCCGCACCGCAGAATTCAAACAATCTGGCGCTGATAATTAGCTTAAAGGGAGATACGCGGAAAAATGTATTGTGGTTTCTTCCTATTTGAAAAATCTTGATTACGAAACTGTCAATTATTTTTGTATCTTTGGCACCATTTTTGGAAGCCACTCAACTATTATTGAAATATGTTAACGGTACCAGTAAGAGGCTGGAACCTTCTCTTCATCGCTTAGTTTCCAAAAGCTATTTAAAGTTTAAAAGTAATTATTTTTGTAATACAAATGTCGGTTCTCCTGTTTATGTATTTGCATTAATTTTGCAGTCTCTAAACCCACAAAATGAATCAGTTTGCCCTAGAAATTAAACATAAAATGGTTACTAGTCTTCATTCGTTTCGTACATCGGGTCTGCAATCGTTTTCTACAAAATTCCCAGGATGACTAAACTTTTGCGTCAGATAGGTCACGTGACCCCGGTATGAGAATTCCCAGGCTTCTGATTGGTCAATTGTGATGTCTTTAAAGTCTTATATTTATGGTTCAAAAGAGTTTTAGAGTGTTGTTTTCTTAAGTAATTTTTTTCTGTGGTAGTTCGAGGTTCTGCACCACTGTTTAGGACAGATATGACCTAGTTCTTAGAGAAATTGATGGTCATAGCCGAGGCTGCGTCATTTGATCGATAGTGAGAATTCGCGATGATTCTTGTAGAAGTGTTGACTTTGACAGCGATATTAAGGCATTTGGAGGCTGAATCTGCAAAAATGAGAACATGACTTCTCAAACAACTTTTGCGACCTTTTGATCTAGCCAATAATTTTTTTTCGCGTATCTCCCTGTAAGCTTAGCCTGTAGTTCCGATGATTATATGGAATGGATCAGTTTTTCGTTTCCCAGTAGCATCAAAGATTTCGAAATATAAATACACGGGCATTTTGAAGTTGCCAGCATGCTTCTGAAGGTCGTTTACTTAGGTCCGTCTCACAGCCATCTGTTTGTGCCGGTAACAGCGGTCGAGAAATATCAGGCACTGCTTCTCACGCTGGCCGGCACCCGCCGTGTCACGCCCCGTTACCTTCCGCCGTGTCACGCCCCGGTACCTCCCGCCGTGTCACGCCCCGGTACCTCCCGCCGTGTCACGCCCCGGTACCTCCCGCCGTGTCACGCCCCGGTACCTCCCGCCGTGTCACGCCCCGGTACCTCCCGCCGTGTCACGTTCCGGTACCTCCCACTGTGTCACGCCCCGGTACCTCCCACCTTGTCACGTGCCGGTACCTCCCGCCGTGTCACGTTCCGGTACCTCCCGCCGTGTCATGTTCCGGTACCTCCCGCCGTGTCACGCCCCGGTACCTCACGCCGTGTCACGCCCCGGTACCTCCCGCCGTGTCACGCCCCGGTACCTCCCGCCGTGTCACGCCCCGGTACCTCCCGCCGTGTCACGCCCCGGTACCTCCCGCCGTGTCACGTTCCGGTACCTCCCACTGTGTCACGCCCCGGTACCTCCCACCTTGTCACGTGCCGGTACCTCCCGCCGTGTCACGTGCCGGTAACTCCCGCCGTGTCACGTTCCGGTACCTCCCGCCGTGGCACGCCCCGGTAACTCCCTCCGTGTCACGTTCCGGTACCGCCCGCCGTGTCACGCCCCGGTAACTCCCGCCGTGTCACGTTCCGGTACCTCCCGCCGTGGCACGTTCCGGTACCTCCCGCCGTGTCACGTTCCGGTACCTCCCGCCGTGGCACGCCCCGGTAACTCCCGCCGTGTCACGCCCCGGTAACTCCCGCCGTGTCACGTTCCGGTACCTCCCGCCGTGTCACGTTCCGGTACCTCCCGCCGTGGCACGTTCCGGTACCTCCCGCCGTGTCACGTTCCGGTACCTCCCGCCGTGGCACGTTCCGGTACCTCCCGCCGTGTCACGCCCCGGTACCTCCCGCCGTGGCACGTTCCGGTACCTCCCGCCGTGTCACGTTCCGGTACCTCCCGCCGTGTCACGCCCCGGTAACTCCCGCCGTGTCACGCCCCGGTACCTCCCGCCGTGGCACGTTCCGGTACCTCCCGCCGTGTCACGTTCCGGTACCTCCCGCCGTGGCACGTTCCGGTACCTCCCGCCGTGTCACGCCCCGGTACCTCCCGCCGTGGCACGTTCCGGTACCTCCCTCCGTGTCACGTTCCGGTACCGCCCGCCGTGTCACGCCCCGGTAACTCCCGCCGTGTCACGTTCTGGTACCTCCCGCCGTGGCACGTTCCGGTACCTCCCGCCGTGTCACGTTCCGGTACCTCCCGCCGTGGCACGCCCCGGTAACTCCCGCCGTGTCACGCCCCCGTAACTCCCGCCGTGTCACGTTCCGGTACCTCCCGCCGTGTCACGTTCCGGTACCTCCCGCCGTGGCACGTTCCGGTACCTCCCGCCGTGGCACGCCCCGGTACCTCCCGCCGTGGCACGTTCCGGTACCTCCCGCCGTGTCACGCCCCGGTACCTCCCGCCGTGGCACGCCCCGGTAACTCCCGCCGTGTCACGCCCCGGTAACTCCCGCCGTGTCACGTTCCGGTACCTCCCGCCGTGTCACGTTCCGGTACCTCCCGCCGTGGCACGTTCCGGTACCTCCCGCCGTGTCACGTTCCGGTACCTCCCGCCGTGGCACGTTCCGGTAACTCCCGCCGTGTCACGTTCCGGTACCTCCCGCCGTGTCACGTCCCGGTACCTCCCGCCGTGGCACGTTCCGGTACCTCCCGCCGTGTCACGTTCCGGTACCTCCCGCCGTGGCACGTTCCGGTACCTCCCGCCGTGTCACGTTCCGGTTCCTCCCGCCGTGTCACGTGCCGGTACCTCCCGCCGTGTCACGTTCCGGTACCTCCCGCCGTGTCACGCCCCGGTACCTCCCACCGTGTCACGTTCCGGTACCTCCCGCCGTGTCACGCCCCGGTAACTCCCGCCGTGTCACGTTCCGGTACCTCCCGCCGTAGCACGCCCCGGTACCTCCCGCCGTGTCACGTTCCGGTACCTCCCGCCGTGTCACGCCCCGGTACCTCCCGCCGTGGCACGTTCCGGTAACTCCCGCCGTAGCACGCCCCGGTACCTCCCGCCGTGGCACGTTCCGGTACCTCCCGCCGTAGCACGCCCCGGTACCTCCCGCCGTGGCACGTCCCGGTACCTCCGCCGTGCACGTTCCGCCCCCGTGGCACGTTCCGGTGCCTCCCGCCGTGTCACGTTCCGGTACCTCCCGCCGTGTCACGCCCCGGTACCTCCCACCGTGTCACGTGCCGGTACCTCCCGCCGTGTCACGTTCCGGAACCTCCCGCCGTGGCACGCCCCGGAACCTCCCGCCGTGGCACGCCCCGGTACCTCCCGCCGTGTCACGTTCCGGTACCTCCCGCCGTGTCACGCCCCGGTACCTCCCACCGTGTCACGTGCCGGTACCTCCCGCCGTGTCACGTGCCGGTACCTCCCGCCGTGTCACGTTCCGGAACCTCCCGCCGTGGTACGCCCCGGTACCTCCCACCGTGTCACGTGCCGGTACCTCCCGCCGTGTCACGTGCCGGTACCTCCCGCCGTGTCACGTTCCGGTACCTCCCGCCGTGTCACGTGCCGGTACCTCACGCCGTGTCACGTTCCGGTACCTCCCGCCGTGTCACGCCCCGGTACCTCCCGCCGTGTCACGTTCCGGTACCTCCCGCCGTGTCACGCCACGGTAACTCCCGCCGTGTCACGTTCCGGTACCGCCCGCCGTGGCACGTTCCGGTACCTCCCGCCGTGTCACGCCCCGGTGCCTCCCGCCGTGGCACGCCACGGTACCTCCCACCGTGGCACGTTCCGGTACCTCCCACCGTGTCACGTTCCGGTACCTCCCACCGTGTCACGCCCCGGTACCTCCTGCCGTGGCACGCCCCGGTACCTCCCGCCGTGTCACGCCCCGGTGCCTCCCGCCGTGGCACGCCACGGTACCTCCCACCGTGGCACGTTCCGGTACCTCCCGCCGTGTCACGTTCCGGTACCTCCCGCCGTGTCACGTGCCGGTACCTCCCGCCGTGTCACGTTCCGGTACCTCCCGCCGTGGCACGCCCCGGTACCTCCCGCCGTGTCACGTTCCGGTACCTCCCGCCGTGTCACGCCCCGGTAACTCCCGCCGTGTCACGTTCCGGTACCTCCCGCCGTGTCACGTTCCGGTTCCTCCCGCCGTGTCACGCCACGGTACCTCCCACCGTGTCACGTTCCGGAACCTCCCGCCGTGGCACGCCACGGTAACTCCCGCCGTGTCACGCCCCGGTACCTCCCGCCGTGTCACGTGCCGGTACCTCCCGCCGTGTCACGCCCCGGTACCTCCCGCCGTGGCACGCCACGGTACCTCCCGCCGTGTCACGTTCCGGTACCTCCCGCCGTGGCACGCCACGGTACCTCCCACCGTGGCACGCCCCGGTACCTCCCGCCGTGTCACGTTCCGGTAACTCCCGCCGTGTCACGCCCCGGTACCTCCCGCCGTGTCACGTTCCGGTACCTCCCGCCGTGGCACGCCACGGTACCTCCCACCGTGTCACGTTCCGGAACCTCCCGCCGTGGCACGCCACGGTAACTCCCGCCGTGTCACGTGCCGGTACCTCCCGCCGTGTCACGCCCCGGTACCTCCCACCGTGTCACGTTCCGGTACCTCCCGCCGTGTCACGCCCCGGTACCTCCCACCGTGTCACGTTCCGGAACCTCCCGCCGTGGCACGCCCCGGTACCTCCCGCCGTGTCACGTTCCGGTACCTCCCGCCGTGTCACGCCCCGGTAACTCCCGCCGTGTCACGTTCCGGTACCGCCCGCCGTGGCACGTTCCGGTAACTCCCGCCGTGTCACGCCCCAGTACCTCCCACCGTGTCACGTTCCGGTACCTCCCGCCGTGTCACGTGCCGGTAACTCCCGCCGTGTCACGTTCCGGTAACTCCCGCCGTGTCACGCCCCAGTACCTCCCACCGTGTCACGTTCCGGTACCTCCCGCCGTGTCACGTGCCGGTACCTCCCGCCGTGGCACGCCCCGGTAACTCCCGCCGTGTCACGTTCCGGTACCTCCCACCGTGTCACGCCCCGGTAACTCCCGCCGTGTCACGTTCCGGTACCTCCCGCCGTGTCACGTTCCGGTACCTCCCGCCGTGTCACGTTCCGGTACCTCCCGCCGTGGCACGTTCCGGTAACTCCCGCCGTGTCACGCCCCGGTACCTCCCACCGTGTCACGCCCCGGTACCTCCCGCCGTGGCACGCCCCGGTACCTCCCGCCGTGGCACGCCCCGGTACCTCCCGCCGCGTCACGTTCCGGTACCTCCCACCGTGTCACGCCCCGGTACCTCCCGCCGTGGCACGCCCCAGTACCTCCCGCCGTGTCACGCCCCGGTACCTCCCGCCGTGTCACGCCCCAGTACCTCCCGCCGTGTCACGCCCCGGTACCTCCCGCCGTGTCACGCCCCGGTACCTCCCACCGTGTCACGTTCCGGTACCTCCCGCCGTGTCACGCCCCGGTACCGCCCGCCGTGGCACGTTCCGGTAACTCCCGCCGTGTCACGTTCCGGGTACCTCCGGCAGGCACAGGCGTCGACAGCAGCTCCAGCCATCGTGGCCGGCTCCCGAATCGCTGCTCCGGGCCAACACCACGTGCGAATGGTGGCGCCCGTACCCAACACGGGGGTCACGGCGTGCGGCTGCTGCCGGGGACGTCGGTACCGGCCCAGTACAGGCCCGTGCAGCCGGAGACGCTGGGCAGTCCGGCCAAGACGATAACGCTGACCACGGCGCAGGCTCAGGAGATGGGACTGCTGAGTCCACGCAAGGTCGGTGCTGTCGGCTTAGGCTAAGAAAACCCATCGTTCAAAGTGGCGAGGGCTCCTAAAAGACGCCAATTCTGGTCTGGCACGGGAAGCCGCGAGATGTTTCCTATCAGATTTCCGCTCTAGGTTTTTCCGGCTGTCCAGGCCTTGAAAATGAGCGAAGTTTAAAATTGCTCTTTCGAATCTCGTTCCTTGGAGCGATGGTTTTCTCCGATTGAGCGAGTATGAAGGTATGGAGTATTTTTTCGGTACTCTTTGAAGTGTTTGCTTTAGGTCGCTTTTTGCGCCAGATGTCTGCCAACGCCCAATCGCTAGTTTTATTCGCTTTTAGTTTGGAATTTGTGGAGTCTAGTTGAAATGACAATGTTACCTCCTGACAACTATATTTATTGTGGTAGCGCTCTTCTAAACGACCTGTGTTTTAACGCCTCTTTTAATTATTTCGCCTGCTGGGCTTGGTTTTGGCTTTCCGTAAAGTTGTTCCGTGAGCCCGTGCCGCTGGTGTGTACATATGCCACTGCGTCTTACTGTGTCCTGTGTTAAAGTACAGTCTGTACTAACCAGCCGGCACGCAGCGCTGCGCCGTCGCTCCCGTAATGTCTGGACGTCCCGCCGCCTGTTGGCTCGCACACGCCAGGCTCGGCAGTGGTGGGCCCATTTCCGGTGAACTACCCTGGTTGGGTGCTGATTCAGCCTACAGTGGACGCCAGGCTCGGTAATGGTGGGCCCATTTCTGGTGAACTATCCCTGGTTGGGTGCTGATTCAGCCTACAGTGGACGCCAGGCGCCCGCAGCTTCTGATTACACACCATAGAGCACGTGGCTGTTGGCTTTTAGAAACGAGTAACGGGTACCGTAATTGTCAGGGGATAACAACGTGAAACTTTTGATTTTGCTACTGATTTTCGAAGTGTAAAATGACTCGGCTTGCTTGCACACGCAATCAAAAGCTATTGGCAAACGACACATGGTGGGGGCTGAATCGCCACCGGAGCAGCAACAGTTCACTAGCAATGGGCCCAGAACTGCCGAGCCCGGTGCATACCGATCCAGCTGCAGGGAGGTGTGCCTGCCAGAATGGCGCGTGATGGGTGCCTTCTCTAATGCTGCTAGGTTTCGGACGGGGGCGATCAGCTAACAGCCCCCAGCGGATCATCATCAAAGGCTCGCCGTCGACCCAGAACAAGCCGGTGAGTGGTGCGGCCGGCTCACCTCAGCCGGCGCTCCCCTCGGCTAACTGACTGTCCTCGCACACCTGCTGTCGGAAATGTCTTGGACTGGCCATTCATGGTGTACCATCGTGTTGTGATCTCTTGATAATAGAACTCGTAGCTACTGTGTTTTTATCGGCAGGCTCTGGTATCACCAATATTGACCAGGCTCTGATATCACCGCGTTTGTGGCCAGGCGCTGATGTGGACTGTATTTGTGTGTGGGTTGTGGGTGAATTCAGAGTCCAGTGCACGGAGACCGGGAGGAGGGAAGAGGCAGCCGACCCGCAGTCCCGACAAGTGAGGGAGTCGGTCTCCAATTTTGGCGGCTTAACGGACTGATTTTCTTTAAAAGGGAGTGTTCCACATTATCATGGGGCTTGGACTGAAATAATAGTTTTGAAGAGCGCTTCGAGAAATCACTTCTGGCATATTATATTTCACTCACAGCCCCTTAGATTATGTTCCCCCGCGATTTAAAGGTTAAAAACGGGGACACCTGTCGGACTTGTTTTCAAATCTTGAAGGCATTATTTCCATCAGACTGCAATGATTACAGCAATTTATTTGATTGGTTTAAATTCTGACCCCTCCCAATCATGGAAAATTCCATGCTAGCGAGCGAGCCATCCTTTCGTGCCTAATGAAGTTCGTCGGTTTTCACCAAATTTGCTTATTGCGACTGCTATATTTTGATTTTGTTCTATGTAGTCTAAAATTTGGAAACCTGTAGTTTAAACTATGTAAACATCAGCTGTAAAATGTAAAACCTGTGCTGAAAAACATGGCCACTGAAATGTCAGTCTCGCGTCCCATTCGGGCGCTCCATGCGCTCCTCTATGTTTTGGCCCGGATCCAGGTTTGCATTTTACTAACTATGAAACGTATTTTTTATAATGTCAGAAAGTGCATAGAAAAGGCTATATTTAGTTTCCAACGCCGATAGCCGCTCTAGCAAGTGTGGTTTGCTGACTCAGATTTGGGCTAACGACTAGCAGTACATTTTGGAACTTGAATGAAGTGGAACATTCCCTTGAAAAGAAAGTACTATCTTCCATCCGTGCGATGTCTCAGCCTGCCCAGTGGGCCATCCGGTCCGCCGGTCGGACGCAGCCCTGCTTCTGAACTGCTCGTGAAGCATTGCTGACTTGCTTATAGAGTCAGTCCTAAAAGCAAGTTTAGCCCGCTACTCCCACTCCCAACCCTGCGTTTGTTCTACTAACCGAACATGGCCCACTAACTGAGCATAGTCCGAGCTCTGCTCTGCCTCATAGCCTGTTATGGGAACACTAGGAAAATGGGGTGGTGACGGCTCGTCTGTATACTTATAGTTTTAATTGTGTTTTCTAGATGGCAGTAGCTGCATCGTCGGGTCAGGCGTTCCGGTTTCTGGCGCAAAATCCAGCGCCTCACAGTGCCACCACGCGACAGGTTGGTTGAGTTAGTCCAGGTAGCAGACACGTGCTTTAGTAAGGGGCGACTCGCAGGAGAAGCTGTTCAGCCAGCCTAGTTTGCAGTGTACCGTTGTGCACCACAGCCGTTGGGTCGTCTGGTGTGGTTTGGTTTCCGTTCACCGTGTGGCCGCAGATCAGCGCCGCTGGTAACGAGTGAGCCTCGAACCCGCCGCTGGGCTGGTCCACCTCCAGGTAGCAGCGGCGGGCTCTCCTCACATTCGTCCACTTGGACCATGGTCCTGACGAATTTCTGCACGCTGTAGTACGGGAAATGGGGCGCTATACAACCACTAAGGTTGGTGCGCCCTTAAGCCCCAATAATCAGTCAGTACGGGAAATGTTGTACATGTTTTAACTGGTGTGTTTGAGAGCTGTCGTTCTAAGTCCGGAGTCGAGCCCTGCAGTCAGTACGGAGGTTGTGTGGAGTGTGTTTATGTGCCGCTCTGGTGGATTGCAGCGTTGACGGTGGCCCGCTGTGCAGGGGCTGCAGTTTGTGAGGGTGGTGGGCTCGGCTGCCCAGCCGGCCGCTCAGGCGGGCTTCCAGCAGCAGCAGCAGCCGCAGCAGGTGCCACAGCAGCCGCAGGCCTCCGGTCTGCTGCAGACCAACGCCAGTGGCCAGCCGCCGCTCAGGATCGCCATCGCACCCTCCCAGGTAGGCCGGCAGCCACCGCGCCCTCCCAGGTGGGCCGGCAGCCACCGCGCCCTCCCAGGTGGGCCGGCAGCCATCGCACCCTCCCAGGTGGGCAGGCAGCCACCGCGCCCCCCCAGGTGGGCCGGCAGCCACCGCGCCCTCCCAGGTGGGCCGGCAGCCACCGCGCCCTCCCAGGTGGGCCGGCAGCCACCGCGTCCTCCCAGGTAGGCCGGCAGCCACCGCGCCCTCCCAGGTGGGCCCGCAGCCACCGCGCCCCCCCCCCAGGTAGGCCGGCAGCCACCGCGCCCTCCCAGGTGGGCCGGCAGCCACCGCGCCCTAGGCCGGCAGCCACTGCGTCCTCCCAGGTGGGCCGGCAGTCACCGCGCCCTCCCAGGTGGGCTGGCAGCCACCGCGGCCATCGGCCGGGCCGCCCGTCTACGGCGGTGGCGGCTGTGCACAACGAGGAGCTCGCACTACCTTCTTATCCTGCTTTGGGGTGGAGTTATCATAATCAGGCGGAAGGTGTTGAGGACGGCTTTGTTTGCTCTCCATACGATACGCCCCGCACAGGACCGAGTTGTCCTCCCTGATCCGTTGTAATAGTCGACCCTCGAATTCCGAGAATCAAGCCTTGATACGTTCATTTTTTGTGCTTAGGGCATTGCTGGGAACTTAATCGCATTCTAAAAATATAGAAAAAGTTGAACCTCCAGTAATTGCTGCTTTGAATGTGCGAAAATAAATTCAGTGGGAAAAAGATGGTGGAGTCTACATTGCCGGATTGGCCCTTTGAGTACCATGTTTGTATGTAGATTTGGTGTGATGTTGGTTCCGTGCCTGAGTGAGTGCACTGAGGCTGAGGTGGCGGCGGCAGCCCTCGCAGCGGCTGCTGCTGCCGGCGGCTCCTCCGCCGGTGCGGATCCCCGCCGACGTGGTGCCGATGGCGCAGACTTCGCACCGAGTGGCACCCCGCACCCACTCCGGCGCCACCAGGCCGCGCAGCTCCCACAAGGCTGCCTCCCATCGAGAGGTGAGGCCACTGCCTCCGGCTCTGGCACATGGGAAAGTGACCCCCTCAGCGAAATAACTTCGAAATGCATGCCAACTAGAATTCTTTGAATTTAAGGCTAGCCATGAATTTGCCGGTCTTGTAGAAATTGCCGTGAGCAGCATTAATGGACATTTTTATTACTCTGATTTCGAGAATTGTTCGTCTTGAAGTTGTAGCGCCCTCAGTGTGTCCAAGACGACAAGTTCAGTGTATGACATGGATTAGTGGGGGAGTGTGGCTGGCACGGAGTGCAGGCTGCAGACGGGGGCCGCGCTGTGAGAGGTATGCGTGTGGTTCTCAGTCGCAGTCTCTGGCGAAGTCGGCGGCCCAGGTGGGAAGGGCCTCCCACAGACCCTCGGAGACGGCGGGAATACGGCCGCGCAAGCCCTGCAACTGCACCAAGAGCCAGTGTCTCAAACTGTGAGTACTGTATTGTAGTGCATTATTGTATTAGCTGCGAACACTTCCACACAGGTAGTGGCTTTTCAAGTGCCGTCGCAATGAACATGAAACAATAGAAGCTATGGCAGGAGACGGCAAGGATAAGGATGGTGAGGGTAAAGGAAAATGGAATACTACCTGGAGGGGTCGCTGCTGCCCAAGGCGCATGCGCTCGCTACCTCCAGGTAGTTTAATGATGAGGAGGAGAATAGGATAAGGATTTCCGGCTGCTACACACACATACACATAGGCACACTCATAAACTTAAAACAAAAAATAGTAATAGCGTGAGTACCACTGGCCGGCGGACGCTATACCACTGGCCAGGCCACACGCTGGCCTCAGGCTCCTCTCTTGGAGTTAGTAAGTCATTAATTGGCCTGGCTCCCCCCATCCATCCTGGGAGCGCAACAAGCCTGGGATCGGTTCGCCTGAGACGCTCTGGCGGTCAATATTTACCCGGCATAGGTCGGCTGGCAACTGACTGGTGAGAGGGTGACCTGAGCAAGGCGGCCACGCTTAGCTTAGTGGGACGATCAACCTTGGCTTTCAAATTTATTCGTCATTGCAGGAATACAGGAGAACTGCGACACCCACGAAAGAGCATATCCAATGACTTCCGGTGCTGGTGCTTCTGATGCGGACATAGTCTTAGCGGGAGTGTACCAGCTGCACAGTGGGGTCGCAGCGGAGATTTACAGGGAGTGTACCAGCTGCACAGTGGGGTCGGAGCGGAGATTTACAGGGAGTGTACCAGCTGCACAGTGGGGTCGGAGCGGAGATTTACAGGGAGTGTACCATCTGCACAGTGGGGTCGGAGCGGAGATTTACAGGGAGTGTACCAGCTGCACAGTGGGGTCGGAGCGGAGATTTACAGGGAGTGTACCAGCTGCACAGTGGGGTCGGAGCGGAGATTTACAGGGAGTGTACCAGCTGCACAGTGGGGTCGGAGCGGAGATTTACAGGGAGTGTACTATCTGCACAGTGGGGTCGGAGCGGAGATTTACAGGGAGTGTACCAGCTGCACAGTGGGGTCGGAGCGGAGATTTACAGGGAGTGTACCAGCTGCACAGTGGGGTCGGAGCGGAGATTTACAGGGAGTGTACCAGCTGCACAGTGGGGTCGGAGCGGAGATTTACAGGGAGTGTACCAGCTGCACAGTGGGGTCGCAGCGGAGATTTACAGGGAGTGTACCAGCTGCACGGTGGGGTCGGAGCGGAGATTTACAGGGAGTGTACCAGCTGCACAGTGGGGTCGGAGCGGAGATTTACAGGGAGTGTACCAGCTGCACAGTGGGGTCGGAGCGGAGATTTACAGGGAGTGTACCAGCTGCACAGTGGGGTCGGAGCGGAGATTTACAGGGAGTGTACCAGCTGCACAGTGGGGTCGGAGCGGAGATTTACAGGGAGTGTACCAGCTGCACAGTGGGGTGGGAGCTGAGATTTACAGGGAGTGTACCATCTGCACAGTGGGGTCGGAGCGGAGATTTACAGGGAGTGTACTATCTGCACAGTGGGGTCGGAGCGGAGATTTACAGGGAGTGTACCATCTGCACAGTGGGGTCGGAGCGGAGATTTACAGGGAGTGTACCAGCTGCACAGTGGGGTCGGAGCGGAGATTTACAGGGAGTGTACCAGCTGCACAGTGGGGTCGGAGCGGAGATTTACAGGGAGTGTACCATCTGCACAGTGGGGTCGGAGCGGAGATTTACAGGGAGTGTACCAGCTGCACAGTGGGGTCGGAGCGGAGATTTACAGGGAGTGTACCAGCTGCACAGTGGGGTCGGAGCGGAGATTTACAGGGAGTGTACCAGCTGCACAGTGGGGTCGGAGCGGAGATTTACAGGGAGTGTACCAGCTGCACAGTGGGGTCGGAGCGGAGATTTACAGGGAGTGTACCATCTGCACAGTGGGGTCGGAGCGGAGATTTACAGGGAGTGTACCAGCTGCACAGTGGGGTCGGAGCTGAGATTTACAGGGAGTGTACCAGCTGCACAGTGGGGTCGGAGCGGAGATTTACAGGGAGTGTACCAGCTGCACAGTGGGGTCGGAGCTGAGGTGCCCACGTGGTGGAGCAGGCCGTGAAAACACCGCATCGAAATTGCCTTTCCCCCAGAACTTACTGTTTGCGGAGAAAAAAATAGGTAAAAACCCATCCCTATCGACCCTTTCCTTTCCGGGTGGTCACGCAGGAAGAGGTGGCCTTGGGAAAGTGAGGTCTTGATCAAGCCCGCTGCGCGCACATTTTTCTCACTTTTATGCCTTTAGAACGTTCTTGCTAAACAGATCTTCGTGGCTAGTGATTGCAAGTGCGTATGACTTGCTTTATTTACTAGATTAATGTACCTAATTCACACATGGCTTAAATTAACGGTCTTATCTAATCTCGGCGCGAAACATTACCACACAGCAAGCCGGTTCGACGTCACGCCGATCTAGAGACTTCCTTACCTCTGACAGAGGAAAATTAAATCAAACGAAATATCAGACTTATTAGGCATTTTTCAACAGAAAGGCGAAATCCATTGTTTTCAATAAAAGTTGTCCCTAAAACCACTCCAGTCTGGAATTGAACCAATGTGCTACGTCTCCCTTAAGTACCGAATGGAAAGGGGGTGCTCATTTGTTCTCAGAGGAGCTCCAAATCTAAAAAAAGAAAACCGAACTCGGAGCTCCCCGGGTCGTTCTTGTCAGCGAAATTGTCGATGACCCAAAGCACATAGATCAGTTGGATGGAAGTAGGAACATTTATGTGAGACCGTCTCAGGAGACGTGTTACTTTCTCTTCCGTCACCAACAACGGCCCTTCCAAAGGCGTTCACGTTATATACTTAAAAAAGGTATCGTCATTACAAGCTGACTAAAGTCGGAGGTTCGCTGGAAGGCTGCGGAAGCGAAGAGGTGCCTTTCCATACGATGCAGCTGTCTGGTAGGGCAGTGCCGTCATCGATGAACGTGTCAGGTGCGGTGCTCCCCCAGCTCTGAAGGATTTTAGTGCGGAAGTAACTAGGAATTAGAAAATAATAATTCGTTCCCAACGGCATTTTCCTTTGGGGGGAATGATCGTCTATCTTGGACAATTTTATATTCTCACTCACTACGTAGTCGCTTTATCACCACCTCTCAATGTTGCAGATATTGCGACTGTTTCGCGTCTGGAGAATTTTGCAACAATTGCAACTGCGCCAATTGCAACAACAGCCTAGACCACGAGGAAGAGCGGCAGCGAGCAATAAGGGCCTGCCTGGATCGCAACCCGTACGCGTTCAAGCCCAAGATCGGGAAGTCAGACAATGAGACCAGAAAACACCAGAAAGGCTGCAATTGCAAAAAGAGCGGATGCTTGAAGAACTATTGCGAATGCTATGAGGTGAGTCTGCGGCGGGTTGTTTCGGGTGCGGGCCATCGCGGAATGGTAGTGACGACACTTGTCTCGCACTGCTTTTCCAGGTGTCTGCTACTGTAAAGCTACCACTCCATTGGGATGAAACAATGCGCGGGACAGCGCGTTCCGCTCCCTTTGACGTCTTACAAAAGTCATTCAAACAACCATTTGTGAGTTTTCTAAGGTGACTGATGGTTGTCGAGGCGGTGGGCTTCGAAACTTGTCCAATTTTGAACCAGCAGCGAGGGTCATTTCAGGTTTGTGTCTCGTTCGTGTGCGTAACTTCCCTAGCCTTATGTATGTGCTATCGAATCCTCACGTTATTGTTGTGTGACAATGTTTTCAGGCGAAGATATTCTGTTCGTCGCAGTGCAAGTGCCAGGGCTGTAAGAACCACGAGGCCGCTCCCAGTCGACTCACCAGGCCGGCGCCAGGTAAGGCCGCTCCTCTCTCTCTCTCTCTCTCTCTCTCTCTCTCTCTCTCTCTCTCTCTCTCTCTCTCTCTCTCTCTCTCTCTCTCTCTCTCTCTCGCTCTCGCTCTCGCTCTCGCTCTCGCTCTCGCTCTCGCTCTCGCTCTCTCTCTCTCTCTCTCTCTCTCTCTCGCTCGCTCTCGCTCTCTCTCTCTCTCTCTCTCTCTCTCTCTCTCTCTCTCTCAGCGTGGCTGCGGACAGGAGATCAGACTACGGAATTGGTGTGCGGCTGGTTGGTTGTGTGTGCAGAGCTCAACTCCCGCGTGGGATCAGAGCGGCCGCCGTTCTCCCACAGAGCGCCAAAGTTTGTCTCCTTGCCGCTCGTCGGACGGAGGTTCGTTTGGAGCAGGTCGAACAGTCGGCTGTTCGCTTTGGTCCAGGTAGCTCTGGCGTAGTCTTTTTCTTCTTTTCTGAACTATGAAACGAGTTGTTTTTCATTCCCATCACGTGGTGTTTCGATGTCGGGTTATCGAGAGGGTAGGCTGCGGCCCGTGGTTGGAGATAGCCTTCGGCGTGGGGTGGTCCTGGCTAACTGGACGCAACACGCTTATGCAAACTATTGTGCGATCCAATAGTCAGAGGTAGTGGGAGAGGAGTGTTTCATCCTGCTCTGTCGCCCTGCGCAGGCTCCAGCAGCTCGGACGACAGCGCGTCGCTTCCTCAGTGACCGCTCTGTCACCCTGCGCAGGCTCCAGCAGCTCGGACGACCGCGCGTCGCTTCCTCAGTGACCGCTCTGTCACCCTGCGCAGGCTCCAGCAGTTCGGTGGACGACAGCGCGTCGCTTCCTCAGTGACCGCTCTGTCACCCTGCGCAGGCTCCAGCAGCTCGGACGACAGCGCGTCGCTTCCTCAGTGACTGCTCTGTCACCCTGCGCAGGCTCAAGCAGCTCGGTGGACGACAGCGCGTCGCTTCCTCAGTGACCGCTCTGTCACCCTGCGCAGGCTCCAGCAGCTCGGACGACAGCGCGTCGCTTCCTCAGTGACCGCTCTGTCACCCTGCGCAGGCTCCAGCAGCTCGGTGGACGACAGCGCGTCGCTTCCTCAGTGACCGCTCTGTCACCCTGCGCAGGCTCCAGCAGCTCGGTGGACGACAGCGCGTCGCTTCCTCAGTGACCGCTCTGTCACCCTGCGCAGGCTCCAGCAGCTCGGACGACAGCGCGTCGCTTCCTCAGTGACCGCTCTGTCACCCTGCGCAGGCTCCAGCAGCTCGGTGGACGACAGCGCGTCGCTGACCTCCGAGGAGGCCGCCACCGCCGGCGGACGGTCGCGGCGGAAGTCGGCCGCCATGAAGGTCGCCACCTTCCCCATGGTGGACAAGTGAGTCTCCTGCCGGCGGCTGGTGGCTGCTGCAAATGAGGACGCACACGTGGGGTGTTGTTGATAGGTGTTGTCATAGGAAATGGCTGGATGGCTAAGTCGGTAGAAGTCTTGTCATTCTGCTTTTGGCTTAAAGTTGGTACCGAAAATAGCCGTCTGCTATGTAAGAATTACAGCGTGTAAGATGACCCGTCCTATCATGCCGAAAAGATTGACGTTCCTCTTCTGATCATATATTCAAAAGCCACTGCTACAAATGTGTCCTGGTAGCTGTAGACCTGACTCTGCTGTGATGGTGACTCCACTGACCGGTGTGCCGGTGACTCCTCTGACTCCTCTGACCGGTGTGCCGGTGACTCCACTGACTCCTGTGACGGTGACTCCACTGACTGGTGTGACGGTGACGTCACTGACTCCTGTGACGGTGACGTCACTGACTGGTGTGATGGTGACGGTGACTCCACTGACTCCTGTGACGTGACTCCATTGACTGCTGTGACGGTAACTGCTGATTGGTGTGACGGTGGTCGCTAACTGCTGTGACGGTGACTCCTCTGACGGTTTGTGACGGTGGCTCAGGGCGCCGCTGGTTCGGATGACCCAGGGCGTGATCGACGCCACCATTCACTGCCTGATCACCGAGTCCTGCGAGCCGGGCGACCCCGAGCGCAGGGTCCTCAACGAGTTCGGTCGCTGTCTCTCCAAGATCATCGACTACGGCTCACGGAGAGGTGAGGCGCGGCCGACTTCACTGACGCCGAGAGAGCCTAACGCTGGTAGTGCAGGATAACTGGCGTAGCGTGACCTCAGATGCTGAAGCGGTCTGAAGCCCAGACGCACAAATAGATGAAGGGGGTGTAAGGGCAGACTTTTCGTTGGAGAGTGAAGGAAGGTAAAAAGATGAGATGCTAACGGAAAGGGCTGCGGCAATGGCGGCTGCGCAGAGAAGTTGGTTTCTATTGTGAATGGGAGCGGGGCGGCGAGGCTGCTTCTCCGGCCGGCGTCGGTTCTTCAGTGTCTGAGGTCTCCTGTCGCTGCTGCCAGTTCTTGCACCACGTCCTGTAAGGCGGTCGCTGCTCGGGAACATCGCTTTATTCGCATCAGTAAGGCAGTCGCCTTGGGCCGGGTATCGGGGCGACTCACGGCTTTAAAAGCAAGCGTGCGAGTGCCAAATGTAGGCCTGAAAAGCAAGACTGATAACAACTTTGTATCTGTTGTTTTAAATGATCCAATCATAATAGTCCTGTTGTTACCTGGCGTGCAGTTAAGACAACGGGACATGTTCCGAGGAGCTCCATTGAGCGTCAGGAGATGTATGTAATCGCTACGTTACGAGGCCCGGGCTTGGTCCCGCTGGCGAGCCTTGCGTTGTGTCCAACAGCGCCCTCTCGCTTTGCTGCAGGAGATGCCATTGACGGGATGGTTTGACCCTGCTGCTCGGCACACCTGCACCAGAGCGGCCTGGCCGCACATTCTGCCCAGCGCCGCCTGCACCAGGGTACCGCGTCTGTACCAGGGTACTGCGCCTGTACCTGGGTACCGCGCCTGTACCAGGGTACCGCGCCTGCACCAGGGTACCGCGTTTGTACCAGGGTACCGCGTCTGTACCTGGGTACTGCGCCTGCACCAGAGTACCACGCCTGTACCAGAGTACCTCGCCTGTACCAGAGTACCATGCCTGTACCAGAGTACCGCGCCTGTACCGAGGTATGCACCTGTACCAGGGTACCGCGCCTGTACCTGGGTACCGCGCATGTACCTGGGTACCGCGCCTGTACCGAGGTACGCACCTGTACCAGGGTACCGCGCCTGTACCTGGGTACCACGTCTGTACCAGGGTACCGCGCCTTCACCAGGGTACCGCGTCTGTACCAGGGTATCGCGCCTGTACCTGGGTACCGCGTCTGTACCAGGGTATCGCGCCTGTACCTGGGTACCGCGCCTGTACCTGGGTACCGCGCCTGTACCTGGGTACCGCGCCTGTACCGAGGTACGCACCTGTACTAGGGTACCACGCCTGTACCTGGGTACTGCTCTTGTACCTGGCCTCTGTGTGGTTGCCTGCTGTGTTCCTGTGTTGGGTGCGGAGACATGGGTGACGCCCCGGAATGCTGCAGTCTGGTGCGGACGGCGGCCCGCCGGAGGGCCTTCCTTCCCTGTGGATAAGTCTCCCCGCTGACTTTGTGCTGGATTTTGGTACCGCGCTGGGATGATTTTATGTATTGTTTCTGGGTGTCTGTGTAGATTCGCTGACTAGGTGATATTTTGGTGTTCACTGTGGGATTGATTGGTTGGATTTTGTCGAGAGCTTGGCTTTTGCGGGCATTGTCTTCAAAAGCTTTTGACGCGTCCTGAAAATGAATGGCGTTGAATGGACGCGCATAATTCTATGAGTTTACGTTTACGTAACTTTTTAGTGACGCTTGAAATCTGGGCCGAGTTTTGGTATTTTTGCGATATGGTGACCCAAAGAGAGGACGAAACTGGTGGCTGACGACATCAGCGCAGCGTTTGCTATCCATTTGTTTATCCAGTAGAGAACTGCAGCTGGGGCTGTACCGAAAGTTACCGGTTTCGTTTTGCAAGGTAGCCTCCGCTGCCCGGGCAGAGGCGGTACAAAGGTGTGTGTGGGAGCGCCGGTGGCGCCGGCTGTTGTCTGTGAGGCTGCCCTCACCCAGTCTTTCGTCCCGACCTTTTAGCTCACCCGCTGTGGTGGTGTTTTATGCATTCATAAGGTGTGTGGACTCACCGGGAAGTTTTATCCACACAGCGTTTTCTGATGGCGATATCGGTTCTTATATACCTTTTATCGATTCAGGTGAAGAAACAGGTAGAATTGGTTGCGATTAGACAAATGGTCTTAGCGGAACGTGTTTGAGGCCGATTTTTAAATGTTTTTTTTCTGAGTTTCTGCGAATGAGTGTTTCAATTTTAACCGGTGTATATTAATAAATAGTGTTGAAATGATGAAGAATTGTTCGTGTGTTCCTTGACGGGAGCTCTTGAAGGGATGATAAAAAATGATATGGAAAGAATTAACAACATACTTATTGTAGCATTAATATTTAGTTTATTTGAATCTGAACTAAAAATAAACTTTAGCTGTTGGAAAAATGGTTGGAAGCAAGGTGGAGGGGAAGTGTTTCTGATAATTTTCTTCAGGGCAGAGGTCCGAATTACGGCAGGACAGAGTCCCGAGTGTCGAGCACCCTGCACCAGCTTACAGCCAGTGGCAGATCGCTTACGCATGTTGTAGCCACAATGGTCAAGTCGCGCGAACGGAGGTGCCATGGCTTGGATTTTATATTGGGTCATCATCCCACCAATGGCTGTTTTATGGTTGTCACAGATACTTATATGCACAGCGATTGTTTATTTACTGCTTTGAAGTCATTTACTCGTTGGCACTAAAAAAATGGGCGAGGTGGCTTTATTTATTTATTGCAGCGCCGTGGTGACGTCTTTGGATTTATTTTCAATCAGCCTTACAATCAACATGAAGTTACCAGACTAGCTGACGCGTATGAAATGAATGTGACGACAAAGCAGCGGAGCTAAACTGCTTTTGTGGTAAATTTTGTTTGGTGATGAGGCGATATCAGTGTGTTTATCAATAATGAGGTAATTCAATGTGCGAGCTAATATCAGTTTTGTGGTAGAATCCTGATTATGGCTGCGTGACCAGAGAATGTTTTGCAAGGCGTGCTAAGCTCTTCCGTAGGCTACAGGGATGCAACTCCACCGAAAGCGAGTTCCAAGCCTCCACTGGCCTCGTCTGCAGGCGCGGGGCTCTCCTCTCGGCCGTGTGCAGTGGGGCCATGTTGGCTGAAGCTCGTGTGCTCCGGATGATGTTTCGTTTCTTCCCTCGATGAGTCGTTTTATAGGCGTCGGTCCTTATACATCGTTGAAAATTCGGTGAATAATTGCACAGGAGCGGAATCTCTAATTTCAAAAGCGGAAGCCCTTGACAATCAACACTCAAGGTCAAAGAGATGGTGCTCTAACACCCGTAACACCTATCAGGTGAGGGCGCTCAACACCATCCTTTGACTGTCTCTAATATATGGTGGATTCCAGGACAGATCGACCAAGGACTGACACCACCATGTCTAGAAAAATCTAAAACTTTGTCTCCGGGGTAGTTTTGGGCCAGGAACACGCCTGTGAAAATCTTAGCCCCCTCCGACCAACGGTGACCAAGTTATAGCCCGGGCATTTTCGGGAGGTCACCTTGTAGACTCATCTTTGATGCTTCATAACTCCAAAACTCATTGCCTGATTAGGAAGTTTTTTATATCATTGAACTCGTCTTGAACCAAACATGATTTTGAAAAAGAAAATTTCAAAATTTTAAAAATTTTGACTTAATTTGTTTGGCTTTTTCTTTTTTTACCTAGCTTGACCATTTTACAGTTGAAATTGACCTTTCGGACACCTCATCATAAATTATCTTTTGATAAAAAATTAAGTTTTGCCCCTAAGAAAGGTATGCAAACGGTCTTTCACCACTGCAGTAGTACATCCTTTTGTTTAACACGGAAGGCAAAGAGATTGCTTTTGGAATCGGTTGCTTGAAATGATATTGCACTGTCTTTACGAATTTTCACCGTGCAAGTGTCAGAGTTTATGAAAATTAACACGTGCCCACACGAGGGAGTGAATAACCGGCCTCCTCAGGTTTCCACAGGTAGTAAAACAAAAACATCATCGCGCAGCGCCACCTTAATTCATCTACCTCTAATCCGACATTTTTGCAGCTTGTGGTCAAATTTTAGGTCTTGATCATATCAGGTCGGACCGCCAACCCAGGTCAAGAGACCTGACCTCGAAAAAACTTTGGAGGTGCATCAGTAAGATCAACCTCAACCTATCGTCCTTAGATTCACATCACATAGTAAGGCCACCGAGAAAGATAATTTTTCATAGCAGGATTTCCATATCGATAGCCTTGGACAAGGTCAGTGTCACGATCTTTCCATTAGAAATGCATGGGGCAATTGGCAAATTTTGATAACTTGCGAGAATTGAGAATTGCGACGGGTGTTTTACTTTTACGTTGTCGTCTGACATGCCACTGTAGTTTGATTAATATTCTTTTAACCATACAGATCCAAGCCTGGCTGTAAGTCAAAGCAGGTCAGTTTTGAAATTTGACTAGGAAAGATTACAAGATATATAATCCGATCGGGATTGACAAGAGCATTCCAATGGTGCTGAACATTTTTTATTGCTCTGCTCTGTCAGCTATCATGTCACAAAATTTAGTTTTCCACTTCGCTCCTGTAAGGAATACTTTGAACTCGAGTGACCTCAAAGGTGACTCGACCAAACGATTGTATGTAGCATTGCCGGTAAAAATCAAAACTGGCTATTTAGCGCCGTCGCTCCCAGTGCACTGTTCATTCTACACGGTTTATTGAACAGCGGAGATGACCAACATTTAGGGCGCGGAGCCTGTGTTATATCAGATAGCTCCAAACACAGCACTGCGATGGCTCGTGTGTTTTTTCAGAACTTATGCCTGGAGTATGAAAGCGAGTGAAATGGCTGAAAATGTACATCTGACGGAGAGCTGTGCTGCGCAATGGAAAAATATATTTAGCTTCATCAAATGGTGCTGCGGTGCACACGATTTTAAAGCAATGCAAATGTTTAATTCCAGTGTAAAAGTTATATCTAAGCAAAATTAAATTATGTGAATGAATCTTTTTCACTACGTTGCCCAGCAAGGGCGCCTGCGACTATATCGAGAGCACGGCCAAACCGGCAACACGTCACGATGGTTTAAAAAGGCCATTGTAAGATCGAATACCTGATGCCAAATGTACGCATGCTTTTCTTACGCATACATTTTTCAGCGCGATTAAGTTCTTCTACATTCCACAACCAAGCATAACCAATGTTGTCAGACAGATCCAAAGTCTGTTTGCCAATGTAATTATGGAAAATGAATAAAAATTGTAATAGAATACCAGTGGTAAATAACTTCATCACTGTTCATGAAATATATACAGACGAAGGAAGAGAGGTTCGGGTTTCGTATGCCTAAGTTTGAACCAAACAGTGTCGTGCTGTACAAGTAGACTATCTTTTATGGATGCTGCGTGAATGGTCGCAAATTTAGTCATGGCGAATGTCCAATGCAAAGGTAATGTTAAACATACTGGCATACATTATCTGGCTTATGTAATGGATGATCTGACGGCCGTCATTGCAGGTGAATGAATGCGTTTATGCAGGACAAAGTAAGTGTGAGTGGTGAAGTCATCTCAGTGTATTCCAATATTTTTTCAATTATTATACAAGGCATCAGGAGTGAAGAATTATATCTATTTGCGGGTGCCCGACCACCTTCAATGAAACTTCAAAACAGTGGTAAAACAACCTGTGAATGTTCTCGTTTTTCATTTCAAATACATATTCTTGGCTCAATGCAGCTCACGCGGCCTGAGAGGGCTAAAACACATGCTACATTTTGCTATTTATTTTCACGTTGTGGCTCTCGATATTTTTTCAAATTTGCCCGCCCCTAATCATTAAAAAACACCAATCAAAAGCCTTTCGAAGAGGCGTTTGAGCTGGGATCCGTGTCGACTATGAAATGTTCACCTTTTAAAAATATTTTGTGAGAAAACCTGTTCAAGTGACCAAGTCGAATACCTTATGATTTCAGGACAACATTGTTTTGCATATATGGGCAGATTCAAATTACCCCCTGTCAATGAAAGCCTTTCAGACATGTCTTTTTTAAATTGTACGAATCCTCTCAAATGTATACTGTGTTGCACTGGGTTAACTTGTATCGATACTTTTTTCCGTCTCCGGGGACGACGTAATTGTGTGAGTTAGTGGTGCTTATAGAATAAGTTATACTTATTTTGATTATTGATAAATTCGTGACATCTTTGTAAGTTTTCGTTTGAGAGTGCAAGGCTAAATAACCTATTACTAATAATTTCCTTTGCCTTCGTCTCCCTCGAAACAATGGATGTTTTTCAATCAATTTTAATAGCTGCTATCTTTATAAATTTTGTCCAAGTTGATGCCAGTTCAGTTTTAGGAGTCGGAGTCTCGCTAGAGTCATCAAGGGACTTTTCACGGGGACTCCGACCCCACCACCCGAACGAGCAACTCCCACAATGAAGGGTTAATTAAGGAACCAAAGTTGAGCGTTCCACAAAGCATAAGGACGGCCGCCTACCTTAGGTCACCCTCTCACCAGCCAGTTGCCAGCTGACCTTCGGTATTTACGGTACCTCCCAGCTGCCAGTTGACCTAAACTATTTTTCCAGAAGTTGCCACAATGTCGGGTAAGAGGGAGATGAAGTACGGTGGCGCTGCGCGATTGTTTCTTACTACCTGTGGAAAACTGAGGAGGCTAGTTACCCGCCCCCTCGTGTGGGTGCGTGTTAATTTTCATAACCTCTGACACTTGCACGATAAAAATTTCGTAAAGACAATGCAATATGTTTACAAGCAACCGATTTCAAAAGCAATCGCTTTGTTTGCAGTGTTAAACTTAGGAATGTACTACCGCAGTGGTGAAAAAACCGTCTGCATACCTATCTTAGATGGTAAAAATTTGGAATTTATAGCAAGAACGCATTTTTTTAATTGTTATCAAAAGATAATTTATGAAACAAAATTTTTGAGCTGTTTGAAAGGTCAATTTCAACTGCGAAAAGGTCAAGCTAGGTAAAAAAGAAAAGGTCAAACGAATTAAAAGTCAAAATTTTTAAAAGTGTAAACTTTTCTTTTGTCAAAATAGTTTTTGGTTCAAGACAAGTTCAATGATATAAAAACTTGCTAATTAGGCAACGCGTTTTTGAGTTATGATGCATCAAAGGTGAGTCTACAAGGTGATCTCCCGAAAATCCTCGGACTATAACTCGGTCACCGTTGGTCGGAGGGGGCTAAGATTCTCATAGCCGTGTTCCTGGCCCAAAACTACCTGAGAGACAAATTTTTCAGATTTTCTCTAGACATGGTGGTGTCAAATTGAAATATTTTTGGTCTTTTTGTCCTGGAATGCCCCCATCTGCCCTTTTTCCTCGTGGTGTAATTCACAAATAATGAATTGAGCCGGAGATTTTCTGATCGAATGAGCGCTGGGAGCAGTGGCGGGTACAAGGGGCGATAGGGGGCTCAAGCTTTCGCCCCCTCCAAATGTCGTGTACCTATAGCTAATACATAGCCGGAGACTGCTCCTGGGCAGTGGCGGGAGAGGCTCCTGTCCCATCCCCAAAATGAAGTCCTGGACCCGCCGCTGACTGTGAGTATGCATGTGAACATCTTACCAGTGAACTATGAAATTGTCCTATAAAAAACCTTTTTATGAGTTGGGTATTCATAAAAAACTTTCAAAGCCTCGTTCCTTGCAACGCACTGTCGTGTAGATATGCTGTACCGCATTACGTTCACTGTATACAAACCGTGCCGCACTACATATCCTGTAGCTATGCTGTGCCGCTCAGCACACCGGGTCTGGCAGGCGGCAGCTGGGGGATTCCACGACAAATCGACCAAGTGATTACACCCTGCATCTCATATTTGGATAGAAATTGTTCACAGTGGTTCACGCAGCTTAACGCTGTGATATTTTTAGCGTCGTCCGCCTAGTGGATTTCCAGTTATGGTCTCGGGCAGTTTTTGGATCAGTTAGCCATGATAATTATACAAAAAGTGATAAGTTTTCCCTCGAAAATTAAATTTGAGTTTTTGACATTCCATCGTGAAAAACTTGGAAGCAGGTTTTTCTAAAAATTGTTTGAGGCCATTTTTGAATTAGTATTCAAGTGCAATGTGCCAAAACATTGTATCATATAGCAGCCCTCGATGGTCCTGTTATGGAAATTATTTTTTTCACATATGACCCCAAAGACTACAATAATTCCAAATATAACTATTCTTCAACTTTCCTATGCATTAGCATGTGCCCAACGGGGGAGGGCGAGAAATTCACCCCTGCTGGTTTTTCCCAAGTAACGCAAAAACGAAAAACGCAGAGCAATGCAACTTACAGTACCTTATTTCCAATTGGTTTCATGCACCTGACTCAATTTTTTAGGTCAGGTCATGTCAAGTCAAGAAATTATTTTAGATCAAACGACCCAACGTCAAAACCCAAAATCACAAGTTTAGAGCGAAGAATTACCTAGCAACCGATTATTTCTAAACTATTATAATATAATGCGGTCATTGAGATCGTCTAGAAATTTATTATCTCTACATTTTCAAATTGTTGGCCTAAATTGGAGTTAATTTGCTGTTCAGCTATAATTCTATTGTGAAAAATATGAAGGACTGACCGCTAACCTTTCCATATGACCTTTGAAAAGCCAAATGCTCAAAAAATCCAATTAATGGTCAATATTGCGGTAAGAATACATGCTAGGAATTTTTTTAATTTGATCTATAAAAAATTTACTCAAAGTCAGCGCTTTATCTTTTTCACTTGTAGACGACCCCAAAGACTTCATCATAGTACGATAGTTTGGAACTGATCAGTTGCTAGATAACCCCTCAACGCCGCTTCAAACTAGTAACTTTTGGTTTTGAGGTTGAGTCGATTAAACTTGAATAACTCCTTGACCTGACGTGACGTGACCTAAAAAATTTGTTCAGGAGCATGAAACCAACTGGTAATAAGGTACTGTAAGCTGTGGCATACTGCGTTTCTTCGTTTTTGCTTTATTTGGAAAAAAACAGCAGGTGGCGAATTTCGCGCCCCCCGCCCAGTGCGGTGCATGCTTAAACATACAAAAATTGAAGGATATAGTTATATTATGAGATATTGTATTCTTTGAATGTCAGCTCTGAAAATTTAAATTCGATATCAGGCCACAGATGGCTGCTAGGACGGATATGATGCGATGCTTGGGCACATTGTGCTTGCATCAGTGATTCAAAAATGTTATTCAACAATTTTGGAAAAAAACCCGGTTTTAAATTTATAATTCGTATAATATAATATACGAATCATATTATAATCATATACGAAATATAATTGTAATTATACTATTATAATTCGTATAATAGTATAAGGTGTGCCAAGAACGGTAGTGCTTCGCGCCGCCGTTCTTGGCACACCTTATACTTGATCAATTTCGCAACTTTCCTCAAAATTTTAACTTTGGGTCATTTCAACTTTAGGTCAGGTCACCAGTACAGGTTAAGTGACCTCACCTCAAAAAATGTTTAAGGTGGTATAAGTAAGAAATTGGTGAATCTATCTAATTGAAGCTTATACCACATAATTGCCCCACCGAGTGCTACAACATATATACTGGGGTTTTTTTCATATTTATGACCTAAGGCAAGCCATTTTTTAACATTTTAACTGGGGAGGCATTTGCCCCTCAGTCGGCCGAAATGTTCCCCCCGTGCCCGGAAATTGCCCCCCCCAGTGAAATAGACAAGAGATGACTTAAACTTCAACAAATGCAAACTCACCTTACGAAAATAAGACAGAACACTACACGATAACGATAATCTAGGTTTATTGTTGGTGCCAAATTGTCAATCCACAAAACTTGGGTTAAAAAATTGCATTCGTGGCTGTCTCCTCCACTGTGCGAAGACGAAACAAAGCGCATAGTTACGGGAAATCCCGGCAAAGCAGCCTCAGCATCAACTAATCACAACACTGGAGATGAACGCTGGCCTACAACCAATCATACGTCATGTTCTATACGACCGGAAGCCCACACCCCAGCCAGTATCGTGAGATTGTATGATGTTCTCATTTCACACGCGGTCATTTGCGAACTCGTTAGTGGATTAGACGGGACACAGTGTAGTCAAAGCGCGAAGACTGGTTGCTGGTCTGGCGATGTGAAGTGCTCAGTCTTTTTATTTATTATTGTGGTGGCAGCATACATACCTAAACATCACTACCGGAAAAAGTGAGGGTGCCAGCAAAACTTAAACCTGATGCTGACAACGAACTTCCTGCGTTAAGGTCCTTGTTGCCTTCCGCAGCAGCTGGTTATACAAATTTCCGCTTTTTTCCTATCCAGACTGAGCCAAGAAATTGCTGGTCAAAACGTGGGCGGGGGCGGGGGACAGGCCCCCTGGTCCCTCTTTTTCCGACGCTTGTTGTAGTATACGTGAGATTTATAGTGAGATCGCTGCATCAATTTTTTCTGCAAAGTCGATAAGTTGTTAGCTGGCCTTTCTCATAGATTCCTTGGTGTTGAAAATTGGAAGAGATTATGTATTCGACCACAGCCCTTCGTTAGCCCAAGAAACCCTTCCAACAAGGAAAGAGCTGGTGACGCCATATGACCCTGACAGATGGTGCATCGATAAGCCTAAACAATTATTAACCGGTTTTTGTACTACATTCACTAGATGATTTTGACAGCAACAGAAATACATCATAATAGGTATATATCTATATATATATATGTATATATATATATATATATATATTTATATATATACATATATATATATATATATATATATATATATATAACTTATCTCGATTTAGCGATAAAACACTTGTGTTTGATGCCTTAGGAATTTACCTATCTTGCCACACTCATATAGAAAAATAAGAAAATAACCTTTTCTTTTTGAATACATTGCGGCAGCGTCAGAGCTGCCAGGCTGGCCATCTTGTGGCCAAATATCTCAAATTTGACCTGTTTGTCGTGTTTGACCCCGTGGTTTTTCGGTTGACCCTTTCTTGGAACCTGGCTTTTTGCGCCTTTTTCTAGCTGCAGGCACCTAAGCTATTTCTGGTTTGTTCCTTGTATAAATATTGCTTCTTTTGACCTCTACCCCTCTTGAATACGATATTCTGAAACTGAAGAAGCAGCAGAGCAGCATAAAAAACTGGAATGGTGGTGGGAGGGAGGGACAGAACTTTGTTAAAAATGCAATCCACAAAAATTATGGTCACCAAAAACCGGACGCGAAGGATGCAAAACTATAAGCGCCTTTTGGGTGAAAAGTTGAATGCAAAGTGCGCCCTCTGAGGCTCCGCTCTCCCCCACTTCCAAAAATCCTAGATATACACTGTTCAAAGGAAAAAATGCATAGTTGGCAAGGAGAGAAAACATTAAATATTAACGGGGAGTGGTGCGGCCAAGATGATTAACACGCGCTCCGCTGGGGGCGTTTTTCTCCCCCTCCGTATCTCATTTCCCACGAAAGCTAAAGAAAAATTACGGAGGGCGTTTGAAAGCTCTTGAAAAGACAAAACTATTTTATGCGTAGAATTTTCATGTCAGGCCAATATTGAGGTCAGCATAGGTCAAAGAAGTTTCCATAGGCTTACAACAGAACAGTGTATGTTTGTCTCTCTCTAGATCTGTCCTCAGGGGAGCTAGAGCAAATATTTGTGCATCATTGGATTCCTCTCATCGTGGCAAATCGAATGATGTATAATATAACCTAGCTAGGTCAAATGGTGAAAATGACCTGACCTCGAGCTAGATCAGGGTCACAGAGTGACCTGGTATGGTCATGCCGCATATCAATTGACTCACCGTGACAATATAAGCACAATGCAAGCAAAATGGGAGCTTTATCTCAATTCATTGAGAAGTTATTGTCAAAACAATATTTCTATGCTCCTGTGACTGTACATAACCTTTGAGAGGTCAGATGCTCAAAAACTCAACTTTATGATCAAGATCGTGGTAAGAATAGACGGTTTGAGCATTTTCAGCTTTATCTATCCGGTATTTACTGAACACGAGCCCATTCTATTTTTTTCACCATATAATTTTAATGGGGTGACCAAAAAAATGACCTCACCATAGGTCAATAATATCGAAATTCCGAGATAGCAGATTTGTAGTCCCTAATGAGCTTATTATATTGTGAAAGTTTCAATTGATCGGTTCGCTGATGTTTCCTGGGCGCCGCTTAAAACTCGTGATTTTAGGTTTTGAGGTCTGGTCACTTGACCTTGAATAGCTTCTTGACCTGATATGACCTTACCTAAAAAATTTGGTCAGATGTGTAAAATTGATCAGGGATAAGGTACTATATGTTTCGTTATTCTGCGTTTCTTCCTTTTTGCGTTATCTGGGGAAAACGAGGAGGGGCGAATTTCGCCCCCAGTGAGGCGCGTGTTAATGATGCTAACAAATGATCTGGTTATGTGGATAAGATCATTTGATGATAACCCGGGATTGGAAGGGCATCCCTGGCTTCCTATTAGATTAGTAGTATGCTAAACAAGTATTGTCAAGTAAATATCAAATTGTCAGCAATTAGTTTTAAACAGTGATACACGTCGCTCTTTCTGTGGGTTTATGACTGCCGATAGGGGTTATTTTGGACTCAAATCTGGCTTTTGTGGTATTTATGTGGCTATTTTAGTAAAAATAGAGTTTTGACCCTCTTTGGCCCTTTTTCTAACATTGTTTGACATTTCCGCCGAAAAAACTTGGCAGCACTGAGCAGCATCTATAATCAGGAATAACCAGGGTAATAGAGGACGGGTACACCAAAGGTTAGTAGTGCAAGCCGCTAGGTAAGCAGATCAAATATGCAAAAATATCGTTGCATTGCCACAATTTTCTCTTCAAAATTAAGAAATGGCTCTAACATGATGAAAACAGCAGCTAAAAGCTCAAAAAAGAAAATTAAATGTATTTTTGTCTCTATCATTTAGGAGAAATGGTAGATTCTTCCAAATTTCTTCCAAACTAAGACTAAACATGGGCGCTCCAAAATAGCGGCAAACTCTGCGCTTTTTGTTCACTCAATTTTCAATAGAAATTGAAAACAATTAGGTATCGGACGCATTTTGTTTGTTGCAAAGCTATTTATTAGACAGTTTGGTTTGCAGCAGATGTGAATTAAGTTACGAAAACTTACCGAGATTGATTGCAGTCAGTTTGAACCCTACTCTTTTATCTTTTTTTAAGGAAAAGGTATTTTTGTTCCTCAAGAGTCAAGATACTGCGTGTTGGGCCATATTTGTGTGCCAAAAAGGAACTCACTAAACAGAGTGAGTTCTCGCAGCTTGTTAAAACAAGTGATTGGAGTCCAATTTGTGGAGAAGCCTTCCTTCCTTCCTGAGTTATTGGTCAAAAGTTCAATCTAGGCAGGTAAATTTGTATTCTGACTCCACACTCACTAATTTTGGTTACCTAACAACTCTGATTGCCTGGTTTGCTTTAGTTTGAAGACTAGCAACAGCTATATTGCACTCTGTAAACCAAAATAGAGATGAAGTGAGATGAAATCAGTTAAACCTGTGCAAGGTTTCAGTAGTGTTTATGTTTTTTGTTGAGCGGCTGCAGCATCAACTGTAGTCTACGCTGGAACACATTCCTTGTGTTTGGTGTGTTCTCCTAGATGTTTGGCATGTGGACTCTGATATCAGGGCAGGATTGAGTAATCCAAAAAATATTTCTGAGGTGGAAACGAAAATGGTATTTTTTCTGGTCCTGTTGCAGCCGTGATCCAAAACCTTATTAAGTGTGATTTCTTGAGACGCTAACTTGTGAAAACTTCCACATGTGATGTGTCTTGGGTACCAGCAGTGAGTTATTTCCAGCTGTCAAGATTACTTAACTTCTAAGAGTGACTTTGTAGGTTATTGAGCTGCAGCACTTGTTTTTTATAGGTGTAAGAAATAGTCCCAGTTTCCATTCATAGTCGAGCGTGGCCACACATAGTTTTCGGATGCAATCAATATGGTTAGAGCTTTTGGCAATGGTAACCATTTTCAATCCAATTCTTGTAAATCCACATCCAACAAGATCTGGCAGGATTTGGCATTGTGATGGTAAAGATTTCCCTTACAGTGCAGAGATAAAGGAGAGTAGACTGGAGAGGGTATAACTTTCTTTTTTATTAGACAAAACTAAAAAAAAACAAAATTGTATCAACACTTCAGAAAAACATCATTAACAAAATTAATCAACAGAACAGTTAACCCGTAAACAAAACTTTTAACATATGTGAAGGGAGAGTGAAAGAAAACTTGAATGGTGTACCAGAAATGTTGACAAATTCAAGATTGAAGTGTTCTATTGGTTACAGACCCTTTTGTATCCATCCAAAGTGCCGTCGAAACCGTGATTGCTGTATCCTGATTCTCAGGTCTATCTGAATCGCCTCTAGCCCATGGAAACTGAGCCTTTAAGTTACAAATTAGTTGTAAAAAATAGATGAGAAAAAAACAGTTAGGTAGGACTAGGTACTAAATTTTATATGCTTATAAGGAGCTGCAAAAGTTGGCAGAATAGCATGACTCCTGACAGAAAATTTGACTATTTTGTCTGTGGGTTCTGAACCAGAACTGGTATCCCACTTGGGCATAGTGGGATTCAATCTAAGTGCAATTTCCCAAGCTGATTAGTCTTGCCAAGTTGGGATTGTGTGTGCACATTTTTAGCTGCATTGCAAGAGAGATGCATGTAGTTTTGTCTAGATGCATATAGTTGCATGCAGGTGTAGTTCACCTGAATATTTTCTTGGACCGAAACGTTGAGTTTTACCCTTTCCTGATTTTTTTAGCTAATTGTTATCCTTACCCGCACTGTGCTTAGCCTTTTTGTTTCCTTCATTGTAGCTTTGATCTAGACATTTAGACATTTTTAGCTTTGGTCTAGAGTTTTAGCTCACACACACACTCACACACACACAGTTTTAGTTTATGCACAGACCATGCCACGTCTCATCTGTGCTTTCGCACCGATTTGCCGTGGCAAAAGTACAGCACTGTCTGCACAGCACTGTCGTGGCAAAAGCACTGTCCCTTCGCGCTCTTTTTTTGCTCATTTTAGCAGTGTCTCTGGCAGTGTACTGAGTGGGTTTTAGCTTTTGATCCTGGTCTGGGGTTTTTCTTTTTCCTTTTAGAGTTTCAAGTACTGACTACACTGCACACTTTTTAATGAGTTGTTTTCATTTTTTGTCACTGCAAACAAGTTTGCGCTATTGAAATGTATTGGGCAAGCTACACTACGCAAAAGGAGAAAACGAAAAACGTCATTAAAAAAGAAAAAATGTCCTCATGAAACGATAAAATGTAGTTGAAAAGCAAGAAAGTGAAAAACTATTTAGTTTGGTATTTGAGCCGTATTTCGTTTGTTCACTTTATGATTATTGTTTACGAGTGTGAGGAAGTTGTTATAGTCGTTACTGGAGCAGTTGGTGGCGTCATGGGGTGGTTAATCAAATATTGAAGATATTTGGATAATTATTGTGTATGCTAGGAAGACCGCATTGTGACATTTGGCAATACACTTGCGTGGAATCAGTGGTGGATCCAGGACTTCATTTTGAGGTGGGGGGAGGCTAGTGGACTCGACCACCACCCACCAACGCCTCAGGTCAGTCTCCGCCTATGCACTCTCTGTATATGCCAGTCTAGCTAATAAAACCAATCTTGGAATGACGGAATGATGTAATGCGTTACAGACGAACACATATAGCCTCTCCAGCTGAAGTGCCCTAAAACTCAAATTATCATCAGTCTCCGCCTATGCATTAGCTACTGGCACTTAACATGGGGGTGGGGGGCTTGAGGCCTTAGCCCTCTGCCTCGTATCCACCACTGCACGGAAGCTATCTATGAGTGATCAGTAGATATTGCATTCAGATGGTATCTTTTGAATGCGGATGTTTGCAGCGTGAAAAAATCACAGGTGCCTGAACTTTTGCATTCTGGTTGACGTAGGCGGATCCAGGGAGGGTTGGTCCAGGGCCTCAGGTGGATGCAGGGAGTTTGTCCAATGTCCTTCAGATTTTTGTCAAGTATATTTCGAATTTGATGATTGAATGTTGGTTTAAGACTAAGTTTGCTTCCCTTTCTTGTCGAGTTTCTTGCCGCTTCGAGAAACAACGAAATTATCGCCATACTACATAGAACAATTCCCGTGTCATCTTTATGAAAAACATATTGAAAGCTTTTTTGAGACATCTAAAAATCATGTTTTCCCCGCAAACGTGGAAATCCAAAAAAGTACCACGGGTAAAAAATGCAGATTATCACTATCTACGCAGTTTTACGTAGACACGGTAAATTGAGGACAGGTATTGGTCCTAAAATTTCCAAAGTTCATCCGTGCGTTTATTATATTTAAGAAAGTACTTCGGTCAGAGATGCCTTTTTTATCCATTGGTATTTGACCAGTGACAATTTCAGAAATTCCCCCTTTCCCTGGTGACGCTTTACATAGGCAGATCTAGGATTGCCGATCGGGGAAGGGGGCACCTTCCCGAGAGGGGGCGCCATCCGGTCCGGGGTCGCCACTTTTGACGGGCAAAACCTATCAGATGGGAGCAAAATCCTATCGGTGGGTGCCGATTTTCGCATCCTGGGGGAGGGGGAGGGGTGGGAAGCGACATTTCAGGGGGCGCCGTGATCATTTCAGGGGGTGCCGAGGGTTGATCATGGGGGAGAAAACGTGCCCTCCTTGCCCGCCCCTGGATCCGCCTATGATGTTGTATTATCATTGTTATATTAGTCGGTGTTGTTTGAAACGGTTTCGCTAACAGCCAACATATTGTCCAGGTGCCCCAAATGATACAACAAATCAGCAGGGTTGGGTCAGTAAGTGAACTTAACTCAAAACGAAACAGGGAACCATGCTGCCTCCTCTATTGGCGGTTGGTGTGTCATTAAGCCGGACAATTATTATTATTATTAGATGACTACTGACATTCCCTGCTTTGCCCCGTTGGTATTCCATATTCTCCGCTTCTCCCCATTTGGCAAGTGGGTAACAAAGTGGCAGCTCTATTTTTGGTCATGTAGTGAAACATCTGAATGCTCACGAAGAGTTCTAAGCACTACCTTGATTGAGTAAAAAAAAGAACCATATCACTCGCAGTGCTCTACCCCAGTGGTTAAAAGCCGCAGCCGAGACTTGGATTCGAACTCACCATGGTCTGATTTCTAGACCATCGCTCTAACCGCTGCGCTACGCGACCGCCGGCGTACGGGGTATACGCCGGGAAATTTGCGGCTTACATTTGCATGGTTCTCGGAAATCGATTTTTAGGAATTTCTGTACATCTGACGTAAAAATACCAAATTGAAAGTGGAAAGGGCAGGGAACAGACCTTCCAATAAGGACGTTATATTTCTTCCAACAGCCATAGGCTGTGGTTAGCACGTGATTGAAAATGAGCAATTTAACATGTAAGCCCTATGGAGCAGTCGCATTTGTACGCCGTAACAGTATATTGCTGCCAACTAACTTTGGAGGAGGCTGAGGAATAACATAGAATAACACAAAAATTGAGAAACATTTTATTAACATTAACACGTCAAGTTTTATGAAACCCCCCAGAATGGGGTCTTGATCCCTTGAAGACACTATAACGGCCAGCACAAGAAATGCCCCCACTGAATTTTCCTTAAAAATGCCCTGACCTAAGGTCAGGTACAGATCATGACCTCTCCGGTTGAAATAGATGGAGAAAACAGAAAATAGGCTAGATTTGTGTAGATACAGCTGAGAATACCTTCGTATTCTCCAATTCGTAGTATGGTGGGCCCCTTGCCAAGTTCATGTTGTAATTTTTGGCTTGTGATCTCTGAGAGGTCATCTGGGGCTATTTAAGCAGTTTTCAGACTTGGGTCAAAAACTTGCAAGAAATGATGATACAGCTTATATTTTGATACCATTATCTTTGGATTGTTATTGCAAATCAATTGATATGCATATGGATTATGCCATGCTTAAAAGCGACCTTGTACTGATATGAAGTCAGGTCATTTTTGTGTTTTGACCTAGCATAGTCACATTATACATCATTTGATTCGCCGTGACGGAAGGAAGCGAATGGTGCCTAAAAATGATTCTAACTCAACTGTGTCAGATGCTAGAGCCCAAAAACACTACCCTACCATGCAACATTTTTTCACCTATCATGACCTCAATATTGGCCTGAACCAAAGAGTACTGATGTACTTTGTTCATGCATTTGTATGAGCTATCCACCTGCCTTCGCATTTTTTTGCTATCCCGCATAGGAGACGAGTTAAATGGGGGTGTTCAAACACCCCCACCAGGGCGAAGCTGGCTCGGAGTCCCACCGGGGTGCGGGTCAATAGAGCATGCCTAAGTCATGAACAAAATTGTAATTGAAGCAATAAGTTCAGTTTCAAATGCAAAGAACAGGAATAAAAATTCTTAAGTATGAGTGACACTTCATGTTCCAATATGTTCTGAACAATCATGCCTCAATTTTAAACTAAAAACCCACATTTCACAACAATGGTGTAACTTTGTGACGATGTTTAGGGGTGCTTTATCTAACTGGCCCATAAAATCTGATTAATGATGTGGCGAAGGGATGAAAAGCATTGGAATTATGTCTTTATATGTTTTTGTGTTTTTGCGCGGTTACGGCGGGGGTACCCGCCCCCTCGGGTTTTTTGGAGATAGTATAAAAACGGCTGCGCGTAGCGCCACCGTACTTAGTATACCTTTTTGCTGATAATTTTTACAACTTTTGTCAAAATGTTAAGGTTAGGTTATCTCAGGTCAGGTCACCAATACAGGTCAAGTGACCTGACCTAAAAAAGCTTCAGATAGCATGAGCCAAAACAGGGTGAACCTACCCAATTGAAACTCATATCACATTATGGACCCACCGATTTCTCTAAAATATGTTAAATATGATATTTATCATATCGATATAGGTCTGGTACGAACCATGACCTCTCCATTGGAATTACACGGGAAAAATGGTTTTAACTAAATAACTTGGTAATGGATGGTGATGGAGTGTTCATTTTGACTCCATTAGATTTGTCTTGTTTTTGCAGTTCTAATGAATGCGCGTCAATGCGAGTGTTAGAACGGAAACTTCAGGGGCCACCGTTCGGGCCAGGGCTGCCAATTGTTAATGTATGACCTATTACAGGGGCGCCAAATCACAGCGTGGGGCGCCAATAATTATACCCTGGGAGGGGAGGGGTTGAAGAGCGAGCTTTCAGGGGGGCCCAAGGGGTTCTCTCGGGCGCCGGAGCGCAGTGTTGGCGAGACAGGCTGGTCGACCGGGGTCGGCGCACCTGCCTCCCGTATCCGCCTCTTTGTTTAGCTTAAGGCGCCCCAAGAGCACACTACCAATGACGTTGCTGACGTAGAAGATGTCCTCTTCTCGATCACTTGAATATAACTCTTTAGTTAGATCGACTGCAGTTACAATCAGGGGATATCTGACGTTTGTTTTACATCCATATTCATATGCCTATTGATGTTATAGATGAAGGGCCAATGAAGAACAGAATTCAGCCAGGTTTTAAAAAAAATGCAAGTGGTTTCACCCCAAGAGTTGGAAGTAAAGGTAGGAGGTGAGCAAGTCAAAGTCAGCCTTCCGTGTAGTAGGAACATCTCGTTTCTGGTGCCTCCTATAGTGTATTCAGGGTGGAAGTTTTGATTTGATTTGATTTTATACCATAGGCCTTTGATGGCCTGTGTGCCAAACTGAGGCAAAACCCTCCAATCAGTAGCCGAGTCCTGTCCTAGCCTCCGGTCCGATTTTCCGATCCACGGCGAATCTTTTGCCCCATATTCATGGTCATTTAAGTGGCTTTATTTTCTGATGGTATGGCGCTATAATGTCTATTTCTTTACAACGCCCTCAATAGTAACTTGGCGGTCCTCTTTGCTAGCCTGGGCCCTTCTGGGCCGTTGTCTGGGCCTCATCTGTTGTAATCTCAGATGCATCATATTCCATTTAGTGCTCTTAGGTGTGGTAAAGGAATCTCTGAAAGATACATACCCGATTTTAGCAGCTTGCACAATCTGTATTTTTTTCAGGGGCTCCACAACTAGTCCCCTGACTTCGAGCGGACTTTGATTTGTGAACTTATGGCGTCTTTGGCTACCCGACCTTTCCCCTCCTCTCCCCCTGAAAAGCTCGAGCCAGCCTTATGGACAGGCCGTAGGACCTCTTTTATCGTCCTCCAGGTCTCATGTGTTATGCTCCTCATTTGACTCAAGACCTGTCACTGGGTTATCACGCTTTAGCCTTTTTATTTATCCTGGGGGCTCCTGTACTGATCTCTGATTTTGCTAGATGGAAAAAATTAGTGGTGTCTGAAGTGACAGTAACAAGAGCCTGGTGGCGCGACGTTCCCCAGCACTGCTGCACCAGGGGTGTCCACAAATATTTTTGGACAGTGCCTTTCAGTCGAAATTGGCGATGCGTCCCACCCCTGACGGATCCTGCTTCCCTGCTGATCCAACTGGGGGAGGGGAAATTTTTCCACACGCATCGGTTAACTGGGCTGGTGTTGTTGGCGATTATTCAAAAGATTCTGTAGGCTTATTGCCCCTTCTTGCAAATCGTATTTTTAATTCCGAGGCATCTCACTCTCGATTTTGTTATTGACGAAATATACAGTGCTGGCGCAAGTGTTCGTTGACATCTCAGCTTAGCCTAATGGTTGCATAGCTTGCGAATTATTCTGGTCTGTGGCGCATTAAATCGCGAATAAGCAATCGATTAAATCAACCGTTTATTCCATCAAGACGCAGCCACCGCACTGTTTTATGGCTTTTTAAATGCTGCAATCGCTGACCACATACCTACTGTTTCCTTTTCTCGCCGTTTTCCACCGTGGTTTGACAGCGACGTTAGGGCTGCCTTGAGACGAAAAGACGCCGCCCATCGCCTGAAAAAGTCTGTGCCGTGCCCAGAGCACAGCAATGATTTCTCGAGAGCCAGGGCAGACTTTAAGGAAATCACTGATACCAAATACAGGGAGTATCTTCTTGGACTTGTAAATGACTTCCCCGATAACCCCAAAAGATTTTGGTCGTTTATCAAGGCTCTCAAATCATCTAGGCAATCAGTACAAACATTGATGCAGAACGGCACAACCCACAAATCTCCCACTGAATGCGCAAGTCTGCTCAATAGAACTTTCATTTCAAAATTCTCAAATCCAGTTGTACAAAATTTTCCCGACTGCCCAACACTTCAACCATTACAACTAAACCGATTTGCTGTACCACCCGGCAAGGTGTTGGCTTTGATTATGAGTATTGACGGGAACAAGTCGTGCGGGCCTGACGGTCTCAGCGCACGCATTTTGAAGGAGTGCGCCCATCAGCTCGCTGTCCCTATAGAAATTTTATGCAAACTCTCTGTGAACCAGGGAGTGTTCCCGCAACTCTGGAAAGACGCCAATATTATACCCATACACAAAAAGGGCAGCAAAACATGCGCAAAAAACTATCGTGGAATCTCTTTACTCCCTCTTTGCTCCAAAATTTTGGAAAAAGTAGTTTTTGATGAACTGCTCGCTCATTTCCAACTAGCAATCCTGGTATGGCAAAACGGGCTCTTACCAAGACGATCGTGCGTGTCGAACCTGAGTGTATTCTTACACCCCGGATGGAGCTCGATTCAGGAGGGCGCTCAAACCGATGCTATCTACACTGATTATTCTTCGGCCTTCACAAGTGTCAATCATGCATTGCTTCTTCACAAAATTAAGAAATCCTTCAATGTAACTGACGGAGCGCACTCCTGGCTCGAATCCTACCTCTCCAATCGTCGTCAACGCGTCGTCATCGACGGAAAAATGTCTGACTGGGCACCCGTCCTTTCAGGGGTGCCGGAAGGTAGTGTCTGTGGCCCTTTACTTTTTATATGTTTTACTGCAGACCTACCACACTGCATACAGACGCAATGCGTCATGTACGCTGATGATGTCAAGATTTTTAATCGCATAACATGTTCAGCCGACGCAGATGACCTGCAGGCGGACCTGGAACGACTCTCCGCGTGGTCGAAATCCTGGCTTTTGAATTTGAATCCTTCAAAATGTCATGTAATAACGTTCACCCTTCGAAATTCCCCCATTTTGGCCGGATATTCATTGGATCATTCAATTTTGGAGCGCCGCACGGAGACTCGGGACCTGGGCGTCCTACTTGACCCAAAACTGACATTCTCAAATCATATTGACTCAGTAGTAGCACGAGCAAACCGCATGTTGGGGCTTCTTATAAGAAGCGTGCAAATCCCACAATGTCGGCACGGCGGTAGACTGAGATGCCAGTCAGTCACAAGTGCGTACTTTGCTCATGTCCGGTCCATATTGGAATATGGTTGTGTAGTGTGGGCTGGCACAGCTGTCACCAACCTGAAACGCCTGGAACGGATTCAGCATAAGTTCCTTATGTGGTTGGCGGTGAAGTCGGACAGACCAATCGCAGTCACTGACTATAACACGCTTTTACTACATTTTAAGCTTCCTTCAATTCGTTCGAGACTCGCGCAATATGACTTGCTTTATTTGCATAACATTTTCTCTGGACGTCTTGACTGTCCCCATGTGATGGGATGTTTCGGCCTATTAGTGCAGGGGCGTGTATCGCGAGTACAGAGGCTGTGGAATGTTCCATACGCCAGAGTGAACACTGTAAAGAGGTCTTTATTCTGCAGGATTCCGGTGCTCACTAATGATTTTCTCAACTCCAGCAGAGATGTTGATTTTTTTACTCAACGAATTTCACCTTCAAATCAGTGGCCAGACAATTCGCGAATAGCCTAAGGCCATTTGTGTGATTACAATGAGTGCGCTTTGTGACCGTGGGAATGTCTTTTGTTAGGCCTTTAGGCATGTATATGACCCGTTTTTACACTTTTACAGATGTTTAGATGTCTAGACCGTCGTTTAATGATGTATTGTTCGTGCTACTACGCTTATATAACTTATTTACCTTTTTTACCACTTGACTGCACCTGTAATTGGGATACATCCTGTTGGTGTTTACGCAAATACAAATACAAATACAAAATCAAAGTGACAAAAAAGTATCTCCTTGCTGGCCATTTCGTGATCCAAGCTCGGGCCTTTTTATATATTGTTGCCTTCACAACCTGGGAACATTTTGCACATTTCCACCACACACACGCAGACACACACTATGTACAAGGCAGCGGGGCTTACGCTTATCGGCACTCTTGTGTGACAGTCATATCCGCACGCTCCATGTCACGCGCCCCACTGTGCCAGGCAGTGGAGCTATCCCGATTTCTCGGTCCCGGCGGAACAGAGGACTGCTTCAGTGACACGCGGCGAGGTCGTGCCCTCAGGCGGTGCCACCGGCGGAGCGGTGGATCTGTTTAAACCGGCGCCCCTCCGGGGGTCCGGCGCCACCTTCGTCCCACCGGGGGCATGGACGCCCCCTCTAACTCCGAAGGTATGGGGATTAGCGCCAATCTGCAAAGTGCATTAGAAAGCTCGCGTGAATTCAGTAGATCACTTCGCATGTTTAAGCGCTCAGGTTAATGGTTTGACCTCCAGAGGTCAAGTTAGGTCATGATAGGCTATTTTCACTAAAATATGCAATGCTTAAGAACACTGGGCATAACTCTTATGCCATTAGAGCTATTGAGACTTGGTAAACTACATTGGATAGGAAGATGTCAGACCTTTTTCTGCTAGGTGGAACGTAATGACCTGCCGCCAGTGGTTTGACCTCCAGAGGTCCCCTCGTGACCTGCTATGACCTGAGGTCACGGGAAGTGAAAAAGTGACCTTGCCGTATATCAAACGAAAGCCAGTGACGAGACATACACGATAATTTCTAACACGCGCATTGACGACGGGGGCGGGTGTTCGCCCCCTCGAGTATTTCGGAGACAGCAGAAAAACGACGGCGCGTAGCGCAGCCATACTTGGCATACCTTTTCCCTCGTCATTTTTAAAACTTCTGTGCGAATTTTAAGGTTAGGTTATCTAAGGTCAGGTCACCAGTACACGTCAAGTGACCTGACCTCAAAAAAGTTTAAGATAGCATAAGTCGGAGCAGGGTGAACCTATCCGATTGAAACTCATATCACACAACGAACCTACCGAGTTCTCTAAAATATGTTCCGGTATTTTTGATATTGATGACCTAAGGTCAGGTACGAGGCATGACCTCTCCATTGGAAATACATGGGAAAAAATGGTTTTTACTTAATAACTCAGCAACAGATAGTCATAGAGCATTTATTTTAGCTGCATTAGACTCGCCTTGGCTTTGTAATTATAATGATATGCATTTTATATAATTTGACCTTAACCTGACCTCAGGTCAGGTCAAATCCTTGATTTGACCTAGTAAGGTCAAATCATATGTCATTCGATTCGGCTTGCTGCGAGCATTCATATAAATCAAACCGTTTTGCTCTATCTTAACTTGTTCAAATGTAATGGCCGAAAACATTAATTTACATGTTATCCCTATGACGGCATGTTTTTACCTCTCATGACCTTAAATGTGACCTGATAAAAAATGGTTCAAATATTTTTGATGGAGAAGTGGATGGGCTACCTAACACCGTTTACCGTTTTTCGCTACCTACCGTGGTTCTCGAGATCTTAAGGGGGCGGGTACCCGCCCCCTCGTCAAAGCGAAGGCGGCTCAGACCCCCGTCAATGCGCGTGTTAATTCGGTACTCTAGCTTGATTAGGTCAAAAGTTATTTTCAAAATTCAGTTTTTGACCCTGGTGACCTCTGATGACCATGGAGAGGTCAAAGGGAAAATATGGCCCCTGGGATACGTAAAAGGGTGCCCAAGAACGCTTTTTTAGCAGGCTCTGCATGTGCAATGGTTTTTGTGACTTTTAGATCATGAGACAGCTTTTTCCCGTGCTTTTTCAATAGGAGAGGTCACCTTGTGACCCGACCTCAGGTCACGAAATCGAAAAATCCCTGATATAAAACTTGTAGGCCCTGAAGGGGTCACGACGTGTAGAAGTTTAAAATCGATCGAGTGAGAAATGTAGCTCTCATAGAGCTCAAAAGTTGAAGTGAGGTGACCTTCGTTGACCTTGTTTGGTGACCTGACCTTGAGTGGCCCAGGGTAAAAAATTCAGGGATGGTGGGAAACGGAAGGAGTGAGAGACAGAGCCCTCAACCAGGGTGCTGCGTCTCGTCGTTTTTCTACTATCTCGAAAAAAATATTAGGGGGCCATCGATAGCCCCCGGTGGGGCGAGGGTTACCTTCTTTGACCTATGCTGACCTCAGTTTTTGATCTGAAATAAATATGCTTCCTGTAATTTATCTTCGTCTCGTCAAGAGCTTTCGAACGCTGTCCGTAATTTTTATTTAATTTTCCTGGGAAATGAGATACGGAGGGGCGAAAAACGCCCCCAGCGGGGCGCGTCATGCCAGGGACCCCAGCGGGGCGCGTGTTGAATAAACTGCGTCACGGCGGTGGTGCTAAGTTCGGGCTTTACTCCGTGCTTTTTATGAAAGGTCTTACACTTAACTGTAACACCTTTCAGTTAACACTTAAGGCTCAAGTGTTCACCCAAATGGATGAAAAGGCCACTTTTAAAGCTGCCGCAATGACTAAACAACTTTTCTCCTACAAAAGTGTTACTACTACAGTCTGATTCTACACCACGGATAGCCTCATAAACAAATTCTTAGCAAAATCGGAGAGGTAAGGTGTTACGGCTCGGTCGATCCGTCGTGGAATTGCTCAACAAGGAAAAGTGTTGGCTTTAGTTTAGTTATATAGTTAATAAGTACTTACTGGGCAATTCCAAGACCGAGCCGTAACACCTTACCTCTCCGATTTTGCTGAGAATTTGTTCATAAGGCTGTCTGAGGCGTAGAATCAGACTGTGGTAGTAACACTTTCGTAGAAGCAACGGTTTTTTAGTCATTGCCTGCGGCAACTTTAGAAGTGGCCTTTTCGTGCATTTGGGTCGTCCAACACATTTCCATTTAAAAACTACTTGACAGCAGTCCCAGTCAGTATAATATCTCGCAGCTGTCTGCCGCTCACAACACAGCACAGCAAGTAGCTCAGCAAAGCTCAGTAACAGCGATAGTGACTGATGGCGCATGCCAGTTTTTCATGTAAATTTTATATCAATGTGACTTTGAACAGTGTACAAATCTCAAGGGCGAAAAATATACGTTATCTAGGAATAAATATTGACGAAAAATTAAAATGGGACTCTCATATTTCAAATTTATCCACAGTTATAAGTAGGAATCTCGGCATAATGAGCAGAGCTAAATTCTTTATGTCAACACGTGAATTACTTTGTCTTTACAATGCCTTAATCTTGCCCCATTTAAATTATTGCGCGCTTGTCTGGGGTAGTAATTATGAATCCAGACTAGATAAAATCATTAAACTTCAAAAACGAGCAGTTAGAATTATAACGAAGAAACCCTTTTACTATCCAACGAATGAACTATTTCTTGAGCTAAAAATTCTGAAGTTTCCAGAACTAGTATCGCAACAAAAAATAGTTATTCTATCAAATGTATTGAATGGTACGATGCCAACTGTGATGTCTTCAATGTTTCAACTCCACCGAGCAAATAACACTAGACTAGTACAACATTTTGAAGTACCTTTAGCCACCACAAATTACAGAAAATTTTCTATTACATGTTCTGCACCAGAAATTTGGAATAAAACTTTATGTGCCAAATTTAGGACTACGGAAGATGTACCCCTAAACAAAAACACACTAAAAAAACATGTAAGGGATATCTTCCTTGCCAAATATAGAACAAATAATTAGTAACCAACGTGACCATGGCCGTGAAATTTATAGTGGGGGAAGACATGTGAACCTTGGTAATGGGGCTGCACATTGAAGACTGTAATTGTGTCCCAATAAATGCTTCCTAGTGTATATGTGTAGGTTTGTGCGTGTTGCATGGGCGTTGTGCATGTTGCATGGACGTTGTGCATGTTGCATGGGCGTTGTGCATGTTGCATGGACGTTGTGCGTGTGTACGTGTACGTGTACGTGTGCGTGTGCGTGTGCGTGTGCGTGTGCGTGTGCGTGTGCGTGTACGTGTACGTGTACGTGTACGTGTACGTGTGCGTGTGCGTGTGCGTGTGCGTGTGGTGTGTGTGTGTGTGTGTGTGTGTGTGTGTGTGTGTGTGTGTGTGTGTGTGTGTGTGTGTGTGTGTGTGTGTGTGTGTGTGTGTGTGTGTGTGTGTGTGTGTGTGCGCGCGCGCGCGTGCGTGCGTGCGTGCGTGCGTCTGACTCCCTGCTGCGCTTGCTTGCTAGTTGCCTGCTTGCTTGCTTGCTTGCTTGCCTATGCCTGCATGTCTGCCTTAATTTGCTTACTGTCTTCCGAGTTCTCTGGCGAATGTTACTAGGCCTCTATCTTTTCGCCAGAATCTCGGAGGGGCTAACACGAATCTCCAGTTTTGGGTAGTCCCGTTTGGAAAAAGACTAACAATCTAACCGGTAATGAGCTAAATTATTGTGCATTTAACCTAAATAGACCTGTATTCCTGCTCCCTGTATATTTACAGGGAGCTACTACTGGCATTTTTTACTAATAGTATTGATATTTATTATGCTTTCTCTAAGTTACTTTCTTTTTCCTAGCAGGGCGTGCCGCGACTTGTAATATTTTATGTTCTGGTGGTGTTAACGTAAGGGTACTGTTGTCGTTGGGATCGCGGAGGGGGCACGCCTGGCTACCCGATTAAATGGGTGGCGGACCTTTTCTAGCAATAGAAAAAAAATCTTGTATACAAATTGTATTACATGACCATTTTCCCGATTTTCTCATCAACTTGCGCATTACCAGCAAAACTTTGTATCTAAATCATCATATGGAGAGCTAGAGTAAAAAACACTGTCTTTGATATAAGGAGAGGTGTTGAAAAATGTGTTACAGGACATTTTCAGGCCAATTTGTGACCTCAGGTCACATATCCACCACTGGTTCCGCCCATGGGTAATAATGCCCTGCTCCTAATACAGAGCTGCTGCGGAGGTGCGTTCCGATGATAGGAATGGCTGCTGGCAGAGCCTCTCTGTCACAGCTTTTTCGCTGCCGACGAAGGGAGGAGCAAAAGACAGTGGGGATCTGAATTAGGGCACGAGTCACCGCGTCCATTGCGGGAAATTGTCTTGAATGTTCGCCCCTGGTAGATGCAGGGACACTTGCCATTCCGAGTTTTTAGTATCATTAATGCCAATTGAAGCGAAAATGAGGTCATGAAATGAGTTATTCACTAATTCCGAACATAAAGCCAATAAGTCAATTCTTCAAGTTACGATCTTCTTTCTCTCTCTCTCTCTCTCTCTCTCTCTCCCTCTCCCTCTCCCTCTCCCTCTCCCCCTCCCCCTCCCCCTCCCCCTCTCCCTCTCCCTCTCCTCTCTCTCTCTCTCTCCCTCTCTCCCTCTCTCTCTCTCTCTCTCTCTCTCTCTCTCCCTCTCTCTGAACCAACCTCACTAAGTTTGCGGGTATGGTGAGTCAGCTCAGTGTGAGCTGGTGACCAGGAGGCTTTCTAGATCACAGACCAGGTATCGTCATGACACTCCTCAGACGTTTCGCTGCGGTTAGCTCGCACCATCAACGGCAAGTCCAGCTTCCGAACGCACCGGGTTGATTGCTCCGCTCTCCCACATATTTCAAAATCCATTCATTTGAGCCCCAGTCAAAGCGTGTTCTTTGGTGGTTTCACCTCCGTTTTCGTGACCCTGGACCCGCCTCTGACCTGGTCGAGAATAGCTGTCCGCAGCCGGGCTGTGAGCAGGCCGGGTATTTTGGCAGCCGACCGGCCGGACACCGCACCGGCCATACCCCGTGAGATCCCCAGCGCTGACAGGGCGGGGCCCCGGATGGCCGAGGGTATCAAACTACATGCCAGAGGCAGAACTTTCGCACGCAGCCAAGCCCACAGAAGGGATATTGTCTACTTTGGACTAGGATTAATCCAAAATTTTGCTAAGGGCGAAGTCACCGGTGAAGCCTCGGGAGGCGGTCAATCTAGCTTTTCGGGGGCGACTATTATTATCAGGAAGGGTGCTTTTGTAATTCTGCCTGTTGTCGATGACATTTAAAACAGGGCTGACTAACACAACTGGACAGGGAACGGCAGAATTTCTCAAAATGTCTCTGTTTAGACAAATACCAGTAAAATAAGGTGTCTCTGCCTGTATTACTTTTTTAAGTCAAATTCGCGCACAGACGGCCCTTGGAGATTTTGAGGACCAGTTTTTCTTCACAATTCACCCTTTCTGTGTTGAGCGGATTGTGATAAATCCATAATATTCTACATGAGGGCGATTTTTTCAATTTACACCTCTCTAGGTAACGCAAGCGAAATCTGCTGGCGATTCCTGCCAATTTTTAGCATTTTTCATACAGATTCTGGACACAAATTGTCTTGAGTGGCAAAAAAACATCCACCAAGCTAGTAAATGATAAAAATGAGGCCTCCAACAGCATACAGACTTGTCAGTAGGTTCGGAATATTCCTAAAAAAATATAGATGATGACAAGGTGTGGACTGGCCTAGGTGTTATATTGCCCTACTCGCTACACATAGCTGACAACGGTCAAAATATAAAGGTACGGGTTAACGTAATCAAACTCTGCCTCATGGAAAACATAATTCTATCAGCCCGCTATATTGCATCGCAGCATATTGTCGTTTCAAGGTATCGGGCGAGCATGGGTTCCCAAGTGAATCATAGGTAGTGACTGATCCATACCCGGCACTGGTCGACATCCCAATCACAGCATCAATGAACTCGGGACAAATTCTATCACCAAAAGCAGATAGTGGTCGATGCTGCAGTGGGGCCCCCGAAGGTTAAAAGGGCGACCAATCCTTAACTGTTCAACCACAAAGTAGAGGTGAATGAGGACACCCGGATGTGAATGAGGGCACCCGGAGGTGAATGGGGGCACACGGAGGTGAATGAGGGGGAACTGGAGGTGGATGAGGGCAACCGGAGGTGAATGAAGGCACACGGAGGTAAATGTGGACACCCGGAGGTGAATGAGGGCACACGGAGGTGAATGAGGACACCCGGAGGTGAATAAGGGGAACTGGAGGTGAATGAGGGCACACGGAGGTGAATGAGGGGAACTGGAGGTGAATGAGGGCACCCGGAGGTGAATGAGGGCACACGGAGGTGAATGTGGACACCTGGAGGTGAATGAGGGGGAACTGGAGGTGAATGGGTGCACCCGGAGGTGAATGAGGGCACATGGAGGTGAATGAGGGGGAACTGGAGGTGAATGAGGGCACCCGGAGGTGAATGAGGACACCCGGTGGTGAATGAGGGCATCCGGAGGTGAATGAGGGCACACGGAGGTGAATGAGGGCACCCGGAGGTGAATGAGGGGGAACTGGAGGTGAATGAGGGCACCCGGAGGTGAATGAGGGCACACGGAGGTGGATGAGGGGGAACTGGAGGTGAATAAGGACACCCGGAGGTGAATGAGGGCACATGTAGGTTAATGTGGACACCTGGAGGTGAATGAGGAGGAACTGGAGGTGAATGAAGGCACCCGGAGGTAAATGAGGGGCACACGGAGGTAAATGAGGGGGAACTGGAGATGAATGAGGACACCTGGAGGTGAATGAGGGCACCCGGAGGTGAATTAGGGCACCCGGAGGTGAATGACGGCACCCGGAGGTGAGTGAGGACACCCGGGAGGGGAATGAGGGCACCCGGAGGTGAATGAGGGCACACGGAGGTGAATGGGGGGCACCCGGAGGTGAATGGGGGCACCCGGAGGTGAATGAGGGCACATGAAGGTGAATGAGGGCACACGGAGGTGAATGGGGGCACCCGGAGGTGAATGAGGGCACACGGAGGTGAATGAGGGGGAACTGGAGGTGAATGAGAACACCCAGAGGTGAATGAGGGCACCCGGAGGTGAATGAGGGCACACGGAGGTGAATGAGGGGGAACTGGTGGTGAATGAGGACACCCAGAGGTGAATGAGGACACCCGGAGGTGAATGGGGGCACACGGAGGTGAATGAGGGGGAACTGGAGGTGGATGAGGGCAACCGGAGGTGAATGAAGGCACACGGAGGTAAATGTGGACACCCGGAGGTGAATGAGGGCACACGGAGGTAAATGTGGACACCCGGAGGTGAATGAGGGGGAACTGGAGGTGAATGAGGACGCCCGGAGGTGAATGAGGACACCCGGAGGTGAATGGGGGCACACGGAGGTAAATGTAGACACCTGGAGGTGAATAAGGGGGGAACTGGAGGTGAATGAGGGCACCCGGAGGTGAATGAGGACACCCGGAGGTGAATGGTGGCACACGGAGGTGAATGAGGGGGAACTGGAGGTGAATGAGGGCACCCGGAGGTGAATGAGGGCACACGGAGGTGAATGAGGGGGAACTGGAGGTGAATGAGGGCACCCGGAGGTGAATGAGGGCACACGGAGGTGAATGAGGGGGAACTGGAGGTGAATGAGGACACCCAGAGGTGAATGAGGGCACCCGGAGGTGAATGGGGGCACACGGAGGTGAATGAGGGGGAACTGGAGGTGAATGAGGGCACCCGGAGGTGAATGAGGGCACACGGAGGTGAATGAGGGGGAACTGGAGGTGAATGAGGACACCCAGAGGTGAATGAGGGCACCCGGAGGTGAATGAGGGGGAACTGGAGGTGAATGAGGGCACCCGGAGGTGAACGAGGGCACACAGAGGTGAATGAGGGGAACTGGAGGTGAATGAGGACACCCGGAGGTGAATGAGGACACCCGGAGGTGAATGGGGGCACACGGAGGTGAATAAGGGGGAACTGGAGGTGAATGAGGGCACCCGAAGGTGAATGAGGGCACACGGAGGTGAATGAGGGTGAACTGGAGGTGAATGAGGACACCCGGAGGTGAATGAGGACACCCGGTGGTGAATGAGGGCATCCGGAGGTGAATGAGGGCACACGGAGGTGAATGAGGGCACCCGGAGGTGAATTAGGGGAACTGGAGGTGAATGAGGGCACACGGAGGTGAATGAGGGCACCCGGAGGTGAATGAGGGGGAACTGGAGGTGAATGAGGGCACACGGAGGTGAATGAGGACACCCGGAGGTGAATAAAGGGAACTGGAGGTGAATGAGGGCACACGGAGGTGAATGAGGGGAACTGGAGGTGAATGAGGGCACCCGGAGGTGAATGAGGGCACACGGAGGTGAATGTGGACACCTGGAGGTGAATGAGGGGGAGCTGGAGGTGAATGAGGACACCCGGAGGTGAATGAGGGCACCTGGAGGTGAATGAGGGGGAACTGGAGGTGAATGAGGGGAACTGGAGGTGAATGGGGGCACCCGGAGGTGAATGAGGGCACCCGGAGGTGAGTGAGGGGGAACTGGAGGTGAAAGAGGACACCCGGAGGTGAATGAGGGCACCCGGAGGTCAATGAGGGCACACAGAAGTGAATGAGGGCACACGGAGTTGAATGGGGGCACCTGGAGGTGAATGGGGGCACCCGGAGGTGAATGAGGGCACATGGAGGTGAATGAGGGCACACGGAGGTGAATGTGGACACCTGGAGGTGAATGAAGGGGAACTGGAGGTGAATGAGGACACCCGGAGGTGAATGAGGGCAAACGGAAGTGAATGAGGGGGAACTGGAGGTGAATGAGGACACACGGAGGTGAATGTGGACACCTGGAGGTGAATGACGGCACCCGGAAGTGAATGAGGGGGAACTGGAGGTGAATGAGGGCACACGGAGGTGAATGAGGGCACCCGGAGGTGAATGAGGGCACACGGAGGTGAATGTGGACACCTGGAGGTGAATGAGGGGGAACTGGAGGTGAATGGGTGCACCCGGAGGTGAATGAGGGCACATGGAGGTGAATGAGGGGGAACTGGAGGTGAATGAGGGCATCCGGAGGTGAATGAGGACACCCGGTGGTGAATGAGGGCATCCGGAGGTGAATGAGGGGGAACTGGAGGTGAATGAGGGCACCCGGAGGTGAATGAGGGCACACGGAGGTGGATGAGGGGGAACTGGAGGTGAATAAGGACACCCGGAGGTGAATGAGGGCACATGTAGGTGAATGTGGACACCTGGAGGTGAATGAGGAGGAACTGGAGGTGAATGAAGGCACCCGGAGGTGAATGAGGGGCACACGGAGGTAAATGAGGGGGAACTGGAGATGAATGAGGACACCTGGAGGTGAATGAGGACACCCGGAGGTGAATGAGGGCACACGGAGGTGAATGGGGGGAACTGGAGGTGAATGAGGGGAAACTGGAGGTGAATGAGGACACCCGGAGGTGAATGAGGGCACCCGGAGGTGAATGAGGGCACACGGAGGTGAATGAAGACACCCGGAGGTGAATGAGGGGGAACTGGAGGTGAATGAGGGCACCCGGAGGTGAATGAGGACACCCGGTGGTGAATGAGGGCATCCGGAGGTGAATAAGGGCACACGGAGGTGAATGAGGGCACCCGGAGGTGAATTAGGGGGAACTGGAGGTGAATGAGGGCACACGGAGGTGAATGAGGGCACCCGGAGGTGAATGAGGGGGAACTGGAGGTGAATGAGGGCACACGGAGGTGAATGAGGACACCCGGAGGTGAATAAGGGGAACTGGAGGTGAATGAGGGCACACGGAGGTGAATGAGGGCACCCGGAGGTGAATGAGGGCACACGGAGGTGAATGTGGACACCTGGAGGTGAATGAGGGGGAACTGGAGGTGAATGGGTGCACCCGGGAGGTGAATGAGGGCACATGGAGGTGAATGAGGGGGAACTGGAGGTGAATGAGGGCACCCGGAGGTGAATGAGGACACCCGGTGGTGAATGAGGGCATCCGGAGGTGAATGAGGGCACACGGAGGTGAATGAGGGCACCCGGAGGTGAATGAGGGGGAACTGGAGGTGAATGAGGGCACCCGGAGGTGAATGAGGGCACACGGAGGTGGATGAGGGGGAACTGGAGGTGAATAAGGACACCCGGAGGTGAATGAGGGCACATGTAGGTGAATGTGGACACCTGGAGGTGAATGAGGAGGAACTGGAGGTGAATGAAGGCACCCGGAGGTGAATGAGGGGCACACGGAGGTAAATGAGGGGGAACTGGAGATGAATGAGGACACCTGGAGGTGAATGAGGGCACCCGGAGGTGAATGAGGGCACCCGGAGGTGAATGACGGCACCCGGAGGTGAGTGAGGACACCCGGAGGGGAATGAGGGCACCCGGAGGTGAATGAGGGCACACGGAGGTGAATGGGGGGCACCCGGAGGTGAATGGGGGCACCCGGAGGTGAATGAGGGCACATGAAGGTGAATGAGGGCACACGGAGGTGAATGGGGGGCACCCGGAGGTGAATGAGGGCACACGGAGGTGAATGAGGGGGAACTGGAGGTGAATGAGAACACCCAGAGGTGAATGAGGGCACCCGGAGGTGAATGAGGGCACACGGAGGTGAATGAGGGGGAACTGGTGGTGAATGAGGACACCCAGAGGTGAATGAGGACACCCGGAGGTGAATGAGGGGGATCTGGAGGTGAATGAGGGCACCCAGAGGTGAATGAGGACACCCGGAGGTGAATGAGGGCACACGGAGGTGAATGAGGGGGAACTGGAGCTGAATGAGGGTACCCTGAGGTGAATGGGGACACCCGGAGGTGAATGTGGACACCTGGAGGTGAATGAGGGGGAACTGGAGGTGAATGAGGACACTCTGACGTGAATGAGGGCACCTGGGGGTGAATGAGGACACCCGGAGGTGAATGAGGGGGAACTGGAGGTGAATTAGGGGGAACTGGATGTGAATGTGGACACCCGGAGGTGAATGAGGGCACACGGAGGTGAATGAGGGGGAACTGGAGATGAATGAGGGCACCCGGAGGTGAATGAGGGCACACGGAGGTGAATGTGGACACCTGGAGGTGAATGAGGGGGAACTGGAGGTGAATGAGGGCACCCGGAGGTGAATGAGGGCACACGGAGGTGGATGATGGGGAACTGGAGGTGAATAAGGACACCCGGAGGTGAATAAGGGCACACGGAGGTGAATGTGGACACCTGGAGGTGAATGAGGGGGAACTGGAGGTGAATGGGGGCACCCGGAGGTGAATGAGGGCATACGGAGGTGAATGAGGGGGAACTGGAGGTGAATGAGGGAACACTGAGGTGAATGAGGGGGACTGGAGGTGAATGAGGACACCCGGAGGTGAATGAGGGCACACGGAGGTGAATGTGGACACCTGGAGTTGAATGAGGGGGAATTGGAGGTGAATGAGGGCACCCGGAGGTGAATGAGGGCACACAGAGGTGAATGCGGGGGAACTGGAGCTGAATGAGGGTACCCTGAGGTGAATGGGGACACCCGGAGGTGAATGTGGACACCTGGAGGTGAATGAGGGGGAACTGGAGGTGAATGAGGACACTCTGACGTGAATGAGGGCACCTGGAGGTGAATGAGGACACCCGGAGGTGAATGAGGGGGAACTGGAGGTGAATTAGGGGAACTGGATGTGAATGTGGACACCCGGAGGTGAATGAGGGCACACGGAGGTGAATGAGGGGGAACTGGAGATGAATGAGGGCACCCGGAGGTGAATGAGGGCACCCGGAGGTGAATGAGGGGGAACTGGAGGTGAATGAGGACACTCGGAGGTGAATGAGGGCACCCGGAGGCAAATGAGGCGGTACACGTAAAAGTGAGGCGCTTCATGGCTGCAAAAGAGCCGAAAGTGGTCTGACATCCCTGTTGTGAGTTACTGCACTGTTGTGAGTTACCGCCTGGAAACCACGTGGAATATAGAGGTGAAGTTCGCCAGTCACGTTAACGGTAAATTGTCTATGATTCGCCATTCTTTATTTTGCTAGGCTCTGTGCAAGTTGGTGTCATCCACTTATACCCATAGCGCGACATAGCCTAGTCGCTGAGGCGCCCTAAGCCCCAACACACAGGACTTCTAACGATAACATACCATTGCAACTGGCCACCTTTGTTGCCACATCTTATTTGAAATATTCCTTGGACTAGGATATACGTTAAATTGATCCTTAAAAACTTCTTTCGTTTTTATTGGCTTAAATATCCACTTTTGTTTACAGTGAATTTTTGGCAACACAAGGCAGTACTGCAAGAGCTGTTACTCCTTTTCTGACAACATGGCATCCATGGCGAGCGGAGCCCCGCGTCCTCACCTACTGAAAGAGTCGGTTACATCATGGCAGCCATGACGAACGGAGCCCCGCGTCCTCACGTACTGAAAGAGTCGATTTCGTTACATATTCGGCTTCAAATTATGCTTGTTTTGCTTATACCTATATACTTCAGAAAACCTTATTCCTGTATTCCACTTGTAAAACTGTAGTTTCCTATTCTCTTCCGCTTTCGTTGGCAACATTTAGTATCTGGTAACGTAAAATTACTGGCAGCATTTGTACCACGGTCCGTAAGCCGCGATGAATTAGCACTTTTTAGTCTTGCGGTATTCTTATATTTGCATGAATGAATCATTGTGCATACACGATAATTCAAGCCTAGAGGCTTAAGTTTTGATAAAATCAAACTTTTCCCTGTGCCGGACGTTGAATAGGAGAGCATTTTGAGCTGTGCTGTTTCTTTTATCATTAAAAAGCTAAATAATAACTTTGAAAATGTCCGGAAACATTACTTCAGTGCAGTGGCAGGAGCAGGAATTTTAAATAGTGATATCAATACTCATGTACAAATGGTTTTGCTGGTAATGATTTTCATGTCACGTGTTTTACATTTCACGACACTTCAACACAGGCCTAACACCCTCATATCCCTGATTTTCTTCAAACCTTATCCATGGAGTTACCGGCAGCCCAGAACACGCCTGTGACATTTTTAGCTCACTAGGTGCAACGGTTCAGGATTTATAGCCTCTGGCAATTGTACCCTTTGGCGGCGGAGGAGTTTCTTCTACAGCTATTTTATCCAATTAGAATAATGGTAAAATGGTAAAATTATATACCGAAAGATTTATAATAAGCCAATAAATACAACAGTGATAATTTCAAAATATTTTACTTTCATTGAGAAAAGTTTTAATTATTTAAAAATTGCAGGTAGTCTTAAAAATATGCTCTTCTGCGCTGATTTGAAAACTGGCCATAGCACGTCTCAAAGTATAAAGATCACATAAAAACTGTGGGCATTTGCCTCTAGACATGAAAAACACCAGAATATACCATAAATACGTGCCGTTAGCGCACCCCGCGCGGTGCACATTGTCCGTTTGCTTCCCCCTATACGTTAGACGCCATGACATTGACCTGAAGATATCGGCCGTTGGAGCAAGGGGTTGTGCGATGAAAGTAGAACTTTATTTCCAATCATTTCTGCCCCTTTTTACTCATTGTTTCAGCGATTTAAATTGCTGTCTTAGAGCTCTAGGCATAGAGAAGAGGTTCGTAATTTCGTTAATCCGTTTTTTAGTAACCAGTAATTTCGTTGAAAATGTGTTGTTCAGTGTGCATCTGAAAATTGAAACTAGCACCTGAACAAAGACGTCTCAAAATAATGAGATTAAGGTCTAAAACTGTGGCAATGTGTTTGCAAGTGTATAATAACTCACTTACGATAACTATTCATAACAAATGTTTAAGCACTCTCTCGCCGGTTACTACCCACATATTTCGTAAAGCACTTCAACTTATTTCGTAAAACAGTGCTTATAATGATTCAGGTGATTATATTTCAGCTATGATTTGCGTTAGCTGACGAATTCTGGGTTTGTGACTTTCCTTCCCTATGCCCTCGTGGGAGGGAGGCATTTGAACGAGTCCCAAATCTGAAACATTTGCCGCTGTACCTGGCCGTTCCCATGATGGCGGTCTGCCACGTCAAATTTTAATTCTAAAACCATGATAAAATTGTTACGATATCCAAAGTTTAGGTGAAATTTCACTTTGGGTTCATTCCCAACACGCCTCAGGACACAAAGTTGGGTTTGGCCGTGCTTGCAACTGTTCCTTTGAGCGTTGAGGTGGGAGGGAAATAAAGCAAGATACCTATTTGGCGTGATATTTGAAACAATGAAGTGCTAAACAGTTCAGTCTGCACTTTTCTTCAGCATTTCTAAAAGAAACTTTATACTGCCACCAGGTCTTGGAAAAATGCAATACATTTGGGAGAATGCAACAGACCAACATAAGAGTACATATCTGATAGTTTTCCTATTTGTGAAGAGGGGTTGTTAAGTGTATTTTAATAATACAGTATTATAAGCATCATTTTGGCGCTTCACGTGGCAAAAATTCGTACGACAATGGTGAGAGCGCATTGAAAATAATCGCAGCTAGTGTGAATCTGGCCTGTCCGCAGTCTCGGAAAATTAGCTCAGCGGTGAAGCTTTGCCATTTTAGGCAATACAAACCGGACTTTAACCCACATGATTAATTGTTCCTAAAGAATACATTTCTTAACCTGATTGCAAATTCAAGGAGATATTCGGAAACGTGGAAGGGCACGATAAACACGAATGAAATATGTGAGCATTTCCCAGCGTCCTTTTTCTTATTTTTCAGTTTTTCAGGATGGGAGAAAGGCTCTTGAGCGTGAAATTTCGAGAGGGGATTAGAGAATTTTGGTGGCCATGTGATCGAATGCTGGGAAAGATCATGGCAGGTGTGATGTGTCACATCAGCGGGATAAATTGGAATACAAAATTAATCAGTTTCAATGTGCGCAGTACGCTCCTGATAAATTGATTGCTTGTTTTCGTTTATTGGCAATGATTTGCGCGTTTAATGATCACAAGTCATTACCGTATAATGCGTACTGCATTTCTCATGGTCAACACTAATAAAAAATCAGTTAATAGTTTCACGTAATTGAAGAACAACGTAATTGAAGAACGTTCCAAGTAATCAATCCGATAGCTCCTTGGATAGTCCCGAATGTAGTCATTTTCTCACTCTGCAAACGAGAAAGCATTTCGATATCCGTTTTATGTCATCATCTAATATTTCGGGCTTTTGAAACGGTAAGTTATGTGCAGTGTTCAAACAGAGGTGAAAATACCATTTAGATTGATAAAACGGTTGTATTTTGTTACCGACCATCCACTTATTCCATCAACCATCGTCTTCAGGCCGAGTTCAGGGCGCATCATGTAAGGGAAGAGGTGAGCGCGCGCTGCGCATTGCGCAGGGTTCGCCAGCGGTGCTTACCCATATTATATTCCGACGGTTTTTCATGCTTAAAAGCATGATACCCGCAACTTTTATTTTTGATTTCAACACTCTGACGACGTTTTCTTTCACACTCTTGTGACAGTTTTGAAATACACGCTGAAGAGCTCGTGTTTTAACTTATTTACTGGTTGAACTCCTCATACCTCAACCGGCATGTCTCGAGCTATAAGACCGCAATTCCAATCGCTGAAACAAAGAGAAAAAACTACAGAAATGATTGGAAACAAAGGACTTCGTCAACGCACAATCCCTTGCTCCATCGGCAATTATCTTCAGGTCAATGTAACGGCATCTAAGGTAAATGAGGAAGCAAACATGACATGCGCACTGCGCGGGGTGCGCTAACGGCACGTACTCATAATATATTTTGGCAGTTTTTAGTGTATAGAAGCAAATACCCCCGGTTCTTATTATTGATATTAATACTTTGAGACGTGCTCTTTTAAGTGCTACGGTCAGTTTACAAATCGAAGTTGAAGAACAATTTTAAATACCTAAATTGTTTTAATAATTACCACTTTTTCAATGCAAATAACATATTTTGAAATTGCGACCATTGTGCTTATTGGTTTATTCCAAGCATTTTGGTATACGATTTTACCCTGTTATAATTAATGACTGAATGATATGTGTGTGTGTGTGTGTGTATGTGTTTGCGTTCCTAGAGAGAACCTATTTCCAGTCATCACTTATCGCCACAAACTGTGTACTCGAGCCCAGCTACATAGCGAACTGGTACGTAAAAGAGCACTCGCGCACCCAGGGCTCCAATTGAGGGGGAACTGGTTCTAGATTCTGGTGGGCGTGGGAAGAGGGGAAGGGGAGTTGGAACGTGACATGACTTGCTGGATATGAAAAATTTTCGATCAGTGGGAACGGTTTGGGGGTGGAGTTAAGTCAAAAATATTTTTTTCATAGAAAGGTATCTTTTAAAGAAAACTGATGCAAAAAAACAGTTCACAGTGATATTATTCACCAGTTATCCTTTCCCAAAAGAGAATGAACCGAAAAGTCTTGGGAAGATATCCGTCTATTTCAGCTTGCTAATTGCCGCTCTTGTTTTTAGGCCAAACTAACGTCTATTAGTGCTTTACCCGGTTTAATGTAACCCTAAATTGGAAGTTTAAAGATGGTGCTGTTGATACTTTTATCCCTTGCCCCGGTGGCGGGTACGAGCCACCTTCGCCCTGGTGGGGGGCAGAAAGACCCCCCACGATCTCAAAAACTAAGAGAGCTAGAAAAAGCGCAAAACGGCAGTCGAAAGCTCTTCGAAAATGATATCGAAAATACTTCGGTCATTTTCATGTCAGGTCAATATCAAGGTCACCAGAGGCAAAATAGGTCAAAATCGCTAATATGAGGTGTACTAAGAAAACCTCCTATATCTCAGAAACTATGATAGCTAAAAACATTTTCTAACACCATTCGAAAGCTCTTGAGATGCGCTTTTATTACAGTGGCATTCATTTTCGTGTCAGGTCAAAGCCTAGGGAGCTACAGGTCACTAAATATTGGCATATTCTTGGGAATGTCCACAGCCACCCATGCATAAGGGCGTTTACTTTTTCGCTAATAGCTTCCAAACCAAACAAGATACAGCCATAGTTTATGCACCATTGCAATCCTCTCGTCAATACGAATCGAATGATATATGATATTGCTATGCCAGGTCAACTTTAAGAATTTGACCTGACCCAGGCAACGGTCTGACCCAACTTGACCTGGTATAGTCATGATGTATATCATTTGACTTCCAGTGACTATAAAAACACTTCGGTGACAAAATAAAAGCTCTATCTTAGTTTATTTAAAATTTATAGAAAAAACACCAAAAATGCTTATTTGACCTAAGGTGACCTTTTAAAGGTCACAAGTCAAAAATTTTGGTTTCAGCTTCAGAAATGGGCTAAGAGCAAATCGCAACCGATGTTTGAAGTTGATTCCATCCATACTTACTGAGAAAAGCTCATTTCGTGATTTTCCCCATGCATTGTCAATGGGGAGGTCATGCTCTGCACATGACCTTAGGTCACCAATATAAAAAATCCCGGAACAAATGTTGTAGCTCCTGGTGGGCCCAAGATGTGGTATGAGTTTCAACTTGATCGATAAACCCTTCTTTTAGTTATGCCGTCCTAAGTATTTTTGAGGTGAGGTAACTTCACCTGACCTGGTACCTGACCTGATATGACCTTGAGCCAAAATTTTCAGGAAAGATGTAAAAATGATGAAGGAACAACTAGACCAAGTTTGGCGCGCTGCGCGCCGCCGGTTTTGTCACTTCGAAAAACCCGAGGGGCTAAAAGACCCCCACCCGGGCGAAGGTTATACCGGACAGCTATTTACCTAAGACCACATGCTTCGTCAACGACAGCCAAATTTTAACGCCTATCATTTTCAGTGATCGCATCCAGGTCCACCTTACGTTATGGGAGAGGTTACTCAATCATATCGAGGATTCTATGTGCAAGACATATTATGACTGAGGAAAACCAACAGAATGGATTTGTTGTCAGACCCTGTGGGTGTCTGAAAAAATCTTACACGCTTAAAGTTCATTTCCGAAAGCCCAGACTAACCGCCGCTTCATTGCTATATTCCCCTATGGAAGGGAGGCACCTCAATGGTGGTATCCTCTGGTCTATCTAAGGGGAGGGGGCACGGTGCCCCTTTGCCCGTCCCGTTCCGCCACCTGTGCGCCCGAGGTTTGTGCAGTGCTAATGTTCTTGTGGAGGCCAACAGCGCGGCCGTTGTCATGGCCACTCAGTGCTTGGTTATGTAACGAGCAGAAATGACGACCACCAAGAATGCGAAATCCTTCAGGGTCTCTGGCTGGAGTTGTATCGGTTTTTATCAGGAATATTGTGATCTGCATAATGAATTTTGGGGGCAGCCTTGTTTCGAGAACCGTGTTTCTATAATTGTGCCGTCGTCTCTTTTCTTTACTTGTTCTACCTTGAACCAGGCAATGTGCGGAATTCCGGTTATAGTAAAAACAGGGGTGGTGTCAGCCTGACTGATGCATTTGCCGCTGATCGATTGGCGTCCAAAATGCTCAACGTCTTGGAACACTTATTTCCAGACATAGCACGCAGGATTCCACATTCGTGCATGCATACCTTTTTGTGATGGAAGTGCCTATGTTTTCTATTTTGCATACAGTGTCCATTATGTCAAGCCGCAGGATGTAGTTATTTTGGGCAGGTACATGTAATCTTTAATGGTTCACTTTATCATCAATTGTATTATTTATTTAATTTTTACATACTGACGGGGACAAAAATAAAGGAAGAGAGCAGCAAAAGAAGACATGAGCAAGGCAAAGCAACACGGAGCAACATAATGAAAGAACTTTATAGGCATGCAGCATAGGACAAAAAGAAGTAGGCAAGCATGTCATCAGATTAGTGCAAATGATCAAAATAGATAGGAGGAGCAAACCATAAACCGCCAGCAAAGAAGCAGCACTCATGGAACAAGAAAAAATAAAGGAAAAACGAAAAACGCAATACCGAACAGAGAGACTGGCAGGACATAACAAAACGAGATGAGACTACACAAAACAAAACGAACTAAACAGAAATATAATGTCAAAACATACTTAAAAGCAAATAAAAATTAAGAACACACAAAGCAAACAGGAAGTGGAGTGTTTTATTTAGGAGTGTTTTTGGTTCCCAGCCCTCCCACTGGCCCGAGCCCACAGGATTTTCTTCCTCGCAGGAATGGTGCCCTGTTAGCTCGAAAATTCCACACGCCTGTTCCTCCACTGTGGGGCCTCCACTTCACTGTTCCTCCACTGTCAATCCTCCACTCCACTGTTCCTCCACTGTCAGGCCTCCACTCCACTGTTCCTCCACTGTCGGGCCTCCACTCCACTGTTCCTCCACTGGCAGGCCTCCACTCCACTGTTCTTCCACTGTCAGGCCTCCACTCCACTGTTCCTCCACTGCCGGGCCTCCACTCCACTGTTCCTCCACTGTCAGGCCTCCACTCCACTGTTCCTTCACTGTCGGGCCTCCACTCCACTGTTCCTCCCACTTTGAGGCCCCACTCCACTGTTCTTCCACTGTCGGTCCTCCACTCCACTGTTCATCCACTGTCAGGCCTCCACTCCACTGTTCCTCCACTATCAGGCCTCCACTCCACTGTTCCTCCACTGTCAGGCCTCCACTCCACTGTTCCTCCACTGTCAGGCCTCCACTCCACTGTTCCTCCACTGTTGGGCCTCCACTCCAATGTTCCTCCACTGTCAGGCAAGAGACATTATGCATGCATCAGAAAACATACAATATTACCACTTTGAGTGTTGGAATGCACTGATTTTGGGTGGCAGAGTCCGACATTCATCCCCAGTGAAGTTCTGTATAAATGTTGACCTCTGTCGATACAGAGATACTGCGTACTGTCAATACAGAGGTACTGCGTACTGTCAATACAGAGGTGCGACTCAATAAAGGGGACTGTCAAAAAGGTACTGGTACGCAATACAGAGGCGCGTACTGTCAATACAAAGGTGCTGCGTACTGTCAATACAGAGGTACTGCGTACTGCAATACAGAGGTACGCGTACTGTCAATACAGAGGTGCACGTACGTCAATACATTTGACAAATTTGCCGCCCGGTAGCTCAGTCGTAGAGCGTTGGGCCGCCCGCTGCTCAGAAGCATGTAGTGGCAGTGCATGTCCAGGCTTGATCCGTTCCCGAGACGCTCCGGCGCTCAATAGTTACCCACGTACAGGTCGGCGGCAACGACTGGTGAGAGGGTGACCTGGGCGGGGCGGCCGTCCCTGTCTTTGTGGGACGTTAAACTTTGGCTCTAAATTAACCCTCCATTGAGGAGTTGCTCGTTCGGGTGGTGGGGTCGGGTCTCCGTGACAAATCCCTGATGACTTTAGTGAGACTCCGACTCCAGCAGCCGTACTAGAATAACTTTAACAAAATTTATAAAAAATACAGAGGTGCTGCGTGCTGTCAATACAGAGGTGCTGCGTACTGTCAATACAGAGTGCTACGTACTGTCAATACAGAGGTACTGCGTACTTTCAATACAGAGGTGCTGCGTACTGTCAATGCTGCGAGGTTGCCATTGACCCCCATTGATCCAGCTGTTTGGTGGCTCTGGCCAGGGGCCATGGTCTCTCGCAGCGGGACGGGCGCTGGCGGAGAGGACATGCTGGATCCTTTCCAGCACTGGCGATCCGAGCGAGCCGCTGTTCTGGCCACAGCTGAAACACAGCTCCTGGCCGCAGCTGAAACACAGCTCCTGCCAGCGTAGATAGGGAAAGTCTCCAGCAGCCAGAGTAACACGATTTCCTTTCTTGTCCGTTTATTTCCCTCAGAACTGGGTCTGGTGCCCATTTTAGGGTCTGGGCCTGGTATCACAATGTTAGTACCTACGTGCTGATTGTGCAGATCGGAGACGCCATATCTCTCGCTGGACTCCATAAGCGCTTTGGTATTGTCCCGCATAGTCCCTTCTGGGCCAAATAACGCCCACCACATGCTGTGCGGGCATCAGTCTCAGTACAAATCCACCTCCACCTCCACACGAATGCACCAATGCAACCACTAGATAGATAGGTCGTGATGACTACATTGGTATATAGTATCGCCTACCCCGGTCTCAGCTGCCGTCCCCAGCGGTTAGGGGCAGTGTTGCAGTTACCGTGTTACAGCCCAGCCACTTATAGCCTCGGGCAGTGTCAGCTGCATGCTTACCTGCCTACTCTGATTCATGGTTACGATTAAAAAGTCTTTCAAAAGTAAAAATTAAAAGTAAGTCTTTCAGCGAATGTGGAAGACAGATAATGTCATCTTTCCTCTTTTTTACCGCGCCACTAATGTGCAGAGGAAAAAAGAGAGGCCAAGGTACTTTTATTGGGTATGCGGTACGGTTATTTTTTCTGCCGCTGCTCTGACTGGCTCCCGTGTCGCCCGGACACTGGGGTTTGTTGAGTGCACAAAATTAGACGAGAAAGGGCTTTCTAGTGCCGCAAAAATTTGATTTAGAATTTATAGTTCGTTCCTCATTGTTCCCTGATCTTCCTTTACATTTGTATCTAGCCAAAGTTTCAACTGAGGTGAACTTTCTCCCACGGAAGTTGCAGTTTCCTTTCCAGGCATTGATAGCGGATCACATTTAGTTCTCCTATATCACGTTTATCCGGGCTTCTTCTGTTTTTAATTTTCCTCCGTCTTCCCTCGACACCCAGCTGCCCGCCCCCTCGCCCGTCTGGGCACGCCTCTACTACCCGGCCAGGAAGCGGCGACCTGGCAGCGCCGTCGGCCCCGTTGGCAGCGGCGCAGGAATTTGGCAGGCGACGCTGACCGCGTCGCTGGCGACGCCGGCTGCCCGTCGCGCCGCACGTCACTGCTGGCCACCGCAACCCGCAACCGATCTATTGAAAGAGAGGGGATGGCCACGCAACCCGCAACCTATCCAATGAAAAAGAGGGGATGGGCACTGCAACCCGCAATTTATCCAATGAAAAAGAGGCGATGTGTTTAAGCACCCCTCTCGGGATTTTCGATTGGTACGAAAAACGGCGGTGCGAAGCGCCGCCGTACTTGGCGCATTTAATTCTTGATGGATTCCGCAGCGATCCTTAAAATTTTAACATTGGGTCATCTCAGATCAGGTCACCAGTGTTGGTCAAAAGAGCGCACCTCCAACAATGTTGAAGGTGGCATAAGCGTAAGAAAAATAATTCTATAAAATACAAACTTAAACCACATAATGAGCCCACCGAGTACTACAAAATATATTCCGGGGATTTTTTATATCGATGACCTAGGGTTAGATACAGATCATAACCTCCCCATTGGGAATGTATGGAGAAAACAGGAGTTGGGCTGTATTTGTCTAGATACCGCTGAGAATACTTTCAGATTCGCCAAACCGTAGTATCCTGGGGCCCTTTTCGGGTTCATGTTGCAATTTTTACCTGTGACCTCTGAGAGGTCATCTGGACTACTTAAGCTGGTTTTCAGGCTTGCGTCAATAACTTTTCAGGAACTGCTGATAAAGCTTTTATTTTGATACCAATACGTTTGGATTGTTATTGCAATTCGATTTACGTGTATATTGTCTATGCTAGACCAGATAGTGACCTTGACCTGACCCGAAGCCATGTCATTGTTGTGTTTTGACCTAGAATGGTCATATCACACATTATTCGATTTGCCGTGCCGAGAGGAAGTGAATGGTGCCCAAAAAATATTCTAACTTAACTCTGTTAAACGCTAGAGCCCAAAAACCCTGCTATAACATGCAACCTCTTTGACCTGCCATGACCTCAATATTGACCTGAGCCATAAAGTGACAGATGTAGTTGCTTCATGAATTTTTATGGGCTATCCATTAGCGTCCGCATTTATTTCGCTATCTGGCGTAGGAGCCGAGTTCGAGGGGGCGTTTGAACATCCCCCACCAGGCTGAAGGTGGCTCGGAGGCCCACCGGGGTGGGTGTTAATAAAGCTTAGACGCATTAGTGATATAACAGTTTTCCCAATTTTTTTGTGTTATTCCATATTCTAGAGATTATAGATGCTGCCCAGGGCTGCCAGGTTTTTTTCCGCGGAAAAAGGCAAAATCAAGTGAGAAAAAGGCCAAGAAGGGGCCAAATTTAATTTTTACTAAAATGGCCAAATAAACACCACAAAAGCTAGTTTTGATAACAAATAACCACTAACAGTTGTCATAAACCTACAAAAATGATAGGAAACATTGTTGAAAAAGAATTGTTGAAGCTTGATATTGCCTTGACACAATATTTTTTAGCACACTGCCCATTTACTAGATAGCCAGGAGTGCCGTTCCAATCCCGCGTGGGCATCAAATGATTTTATCTACATAACCAGAAAAGTTGTTCAAAACTCTCGGTAGTAGCCCACCAAGTATCTTGGCCGCACCACTTCCCGCTAACATTTAACATTTGTTAAGCTGTTCCAACTATGGAGTTTTTGCTCTCAAACAGTGGCGGATCTGGGACCTTATAAGTGGGGAGAAAGCGGAGCCTCAAAGTGCCCACTTTTCCATCACTATTTCACCGAAAGGGCGCCTATATGGTATCGCATATATATGGCCTACCATATATGGTATGGCATCCTTCGCGTCCAGTTTTCGGTGGCCGTCATTTTTGTGGATCGTGTTTTTAACAGAGTTCTGTCCCTCCCTTCCATCGCCATAACAATTTTTCTGCTCCTGTGTTGCTTTTTGTGTCAGAAAATCTTATTTAACCCATTAACGCAGCGGTCATTTTGTCCTCGACTTTGACAGGCTGCAGAATCGGTACCAGGAAGTGATCTTCATGTTTATGATATGGATGTGTGTTTCAGAGCGGGGCAAGGTGGAAAAATGTATTTGAAAATTCTAGGTTTTTATGGGAAGATTTGGTGGAACTTATTTTGGCGAGGTTTTGGTCAGCGTGAGATAGCTCTGAAAATTTTGTTTCTCGCAATAACATATGGAAAGCTGAAAAGGGTTTGCATGATTGACATTAAGCCAAGACCACTAGGAGTCAGATGGTGAAGAAGGAGTAAGATTTTATTGAACGGCTTTGCCATGAGACATCGTCAAATATGAAGCGGACAAAAATGACCCGCTGGGCGTTGCGACATCTGCGGGCCGCTGAAAATGAGAAAAGGATGTGTCCTGTCCTCCCGTCTGGTGCGTTAGGTGCACAATGTTACCTAGAGGGAATGGAGGCATTGTGGGTCCTGCGAATGAAGGGTTGCCAGTTTATATATTTTTCATCAAATCTGAAGATTTTTAGTGCAATGTCGATACGTTTGGAAACTTTGAAGTTCATGAAATGCTTCCTACCGTTTTCGGGATCTGTCTTATTTTGGGAATGATTATCACATAATTTTAACGGAAACATGCAAGATGGTTCCAGTATTTTGCAAAGGCGTTATTAAATACAATTTTCAGGGGTTTTGAAAACTTATCAAAATTTTAGCAGTGACTAAAATCTAGCAGAGCCTTGTCTTTCCCCTCGATGAATTGTGTGTAGTGGATAGAGAGAATAGGGAACAGTAGCGGACTGAGGACTTCATTGGGTGGTGGGGGGTTGGGGGTCTCGAGCCTCCCCGCCATGGCCTCGGAACAGCCTCAGTAATGCATTTAGGTACTATAGGCACACTGACATTTGATACCATACACGTATATTCACACTACGGGGCGATACATGATCCATACAGTGATTTAAAAAAAACAAGAAAACAAGCCCTGGCCGTGGTGGGCAAAGATAAACTACACACGGAGGCGCTGGGCCCCGAACCCGTGACCGCCGACGGCGCGAACGCTCTAAATTACGCCCAGACGGGCACGGGCTCGAGCCCAGCAGACGCCCACCGGCCGGGCGAGTGACAAATACATCAGAATGATAATGAGCGGTACAAGATCGGTACAAGCAACACACAGCCAAGGCGTGAGCGACACCAATAAAATACGAGGCGGTCTCACACCGCGCAGACACCGCCCAGCATCAGCAACGTAGACCCGGCGAATCCACCACACCGCCCCGGCGAAACGCACAACGCTCTGTCCACCCGGCAGCAACAACCGGACTCGAGCCGGGCCCTCGACTCGCAGCCGACCCCGCCGGGGACGGGACCCGGCTGATCGGCCGCAGGACAACTCAACGGCTCGGCAGCCCACGAACTTCCCCGACTCCGCTGTGGGAAGTCCCGCGGCGGCGGGCCCTCCGAAGAATCCTCGCCACCGGCCCCGCCGCCCAGGAGACATACCGTCAGACTCGAGGGGCGGACCTCCGATCTCCCCCTCCGGAACCCGCGGAGCCGCCCGTCCAGGAGGCGCCGCCACCCCGATGTCCAGCCGAGGCGCAGAACCAGTCCCGCGTCGACAGACGAAGACCGCCGTATCCGAGGAAGTTTGACGCCGCACCCCCACCGCAGAAGAAACCTTATCCTCCGCAGATCGGCGACGCCGGGGCGCGCCCTCGCCGCCAGCGCACAACGTCGGGGCCAAAGGGCCACCGGTAGAGGCGATCGCTGAGATCGGCGGCGGCAGAACGACGATACACCGCCAAACTTGAAAAGTCGGACTCTAGATCCCCTTCTTCCCGGACACCGCGCAAGACAGGCACCCATGAGCAGGCATCCAGAGGCAACACCGCAGGAGTCGCCCGGCCGAAGGCGCCGCCAGCCGGTGCACGACGATCCCGCGCCGACAGATAAAGGCCTGCCCCGGCCAAAAACGTTTTACGCCGAGCCCCATCACAGGAGAAACCCAGCCCGCGCAGATGTGTTGATGTCGGGACAACGCTCGCGGCACTAGCGGACTACACCGGGCCCCAGGGACCACCGGCACCGGCAGGCGAAGCCCAGATTTCGGTAGGGGGCTTGAGCCTTCCTAGCCCCTTGTGTCCACTAATGATTGAAAGCCAATGACCAGCTGACAAAAATGAGTTGAAATTATCGCGCCAACGCGCTGGTTTGTTTTGACGAGATGGTGCAGTGTCAAACGTCTGGAGCAGTATAAAACGGATGAAAGCTTGGGAAGTTCTAGAACTTCGTCTAAAACGCAACTAGCACTATTTTTGCTTGGTTCTAGTCAAGTGAAACTACCATAGTGAACATCCCGGGTTTAGGAGGAGGGTCAAGACCTGCCTGTATTTTTTTGTCTCCCACAGACTTTGTGTAGGGCTTGGATTGCAGTGCCAGCGTTAAAACATCCAGAACCCCTCCTGGATCGAGAAGAAATCCCAGCCATGTAGACATAAAAATGTCGAAAGCATAGTTGTTAGCAATGCCACAGATCAAATGTTTTGCAGGAAAAGAAGCAAAATAAGTTGTTTTAAGTGCGCAAGATAGCGGAGCGGATCGAGTGCATATCATAATCATACCATCACAAAATATATTAGTCATGAGGATGAGAAAGATGATGAGCTGACCAGCGTTACAATGACCAGTGGCATGCCTGGAAATGTGAGGTTCACATTTATGCAACTATGAAGCGCGCTACTTGTTCCAAAGAAAAGTTGGAAAGATGGAAATGGACCCGTTTGGAGATTTGGAGATAAATCAAGCTAATGTCACCGCGTGGGGAGCTAACGGATTGAGTTTTCAAAACTTTTCATCTGTATGCTGAATATTACGATTTCTCGTTGAAAGCTCAGTGAGCATCAGTCACAAAGTCTGGGAGGTGGAGAAGGAAGGGGTAGAGACAAAGGAAACAGTTTCCCAAAACCTTGATATTCACAAATATTCTTAAAATACTATGATGTTCGCAATTTTAGTCTATCCCCGCAAATCATCAGTCTAGGTTAACCACGTTTGTATACTATTTGCAAATATGCTGTTAGTGTTGTCTTTAATAAAACCTTAAGAGCATAGAACTGTCTAAACATTTTACTATGGCCTATGTGCAAGAGGAAATAAAAACACTTCACAGAACTGCAGTAAAAGCGATGCGCATTGGGCCGCTGAGTGCGGTGACAGCGCCGCCCGGGAGCCGGCCGCGCAGTGCCAGCCGATGTCCCAAACGCCCAGCGGGTCATTTTTGTCCGGTGTCATATCTCAGAATCTAAAAGTGGTATCGATTTAAAACTTAAGGAACATCTTATTGGGCATATTTTAACCCTCGCCCCACCGGGGGCCATCGATGCCCCTAAGGTTTTTCCGGGATAGCAGAAAAGACGAGGCGCAGAACCGCGGTTGAGGGCTCACCTCTCACTGCATCATTTTCCATCATCCCTGAAATTTTTACCCCGGGTCACCCAAGGTCAGGTCACCAGACGAGGTCAACCAAGGTCACCTCACTTCACCTTTAGAGCTCTGTAAGAGCCACATTTCAAAGTCGATCAATTTGAAACTTCCTACACTTCATGACCCCTCCAGGGTCTACAAGGTGTATATCCGGGATTTTCGATTTCGTGCCCTGAGGTCAGGTCACGAGGCGACCTCTCCCATTGGAAAAGCATGGGGAAAAGCTATTTCATGATATAAAAGCCACAAAAATGATTGCAAATACTCAAACTGCTCAGAACAACGTTTTGGACACCCTTTCACGGAACCCAGGGGTCATATTTGCCCTTTGACTTTTCCAAGGTCATCCAAGGTCACTGGAGGTCAAAAACAGTATTTTGACAATAACTTTGACCTAATTGAGCTAGAGCGGTGAAACAAACACCATCGTGTTTTTCTTGTCACTGGCTTTCATTTGATATACGGCAAGGTCACTTTTGACCTTCTGACCTCAGGTCATATTAGGTCACGAGGTGACCTCTGGCGGTCAAACCACTGACGGGAGATCTTTACGTTCCACATAGCGGAAAAGTACTGGCAATTTGCTATCAAATTTACTTTACCAGGCCTCAATAGCTCTAATGACATAAGAGTTATGCCCAGTTTGCTTAATCATTGCATATTTGAGTGAAAACAGCCGATCTTGACCTAATTTGACCTCTGAGGTCAAACCATTGACCTGAGCACCAAAACATGCGAAGTAATTTCTTACTGAATTCACGCAAGCTTCTATTGCACTTTGCAGATTTGCGCTAACGCCCATATTTTCGGAGTTAGAGGGCCATCGATGGCCCCCGGTGGGGAAGGTGGCGCCGGACCCCGGTGGGGCGCGGGTTAAGCATAGGAAAACATTTGTTTCGCCGATTTGAAAGCTGGAACTAGGTGCGGGCGTTAATGGGTTAAGAGCGGAAAAGACTAAAAGAAACCATGTTTATACAAGGGAGAAACCAAAAATAGCTGCTAGGTGCCAGCTTCTAGAAAAGGGCCAAAAGGGCCAGATTTCATGAAGGAGCAAACCGAAAAAATTGTGGGGCTAAACACGACAAAAAAGGTCAAATTCGAGATATTTGGCCACAAAATGGTCAACCTGGCAGCCCTGATGCTACCGAAACGTATTCAAAATGACGACACTATTTTCTGAATTTTCCTTATGAGTGTGGCAAGGTAAGTAAATTCCTCAAGTATCGAAGACGTATGGTTTGAAGTCTAAATCGGCACAAGTTTTATTTACATACCCACCATGATGTGTGGCTCTTTCTGTCAAAATCATCTAGGGAATGGAGCACAAAAACCAGGTAATAATTTTTGGGGCTTATCGACGCACCAACTTTTAGTATGCTGCAACCCCAATAATAAACAAATATGCTAATAGACTAACAAATGCGTCATCGATACTTGAGGAAGTTACTTATCTTGCCACTTCACGTCGCCACTCCAGCAACCAGTCTGCCGCGCTTTAACTGCACCGTGTCTCACCTAATCCACGAGTGAGCTCTGAGTGCTGACAACTGACCGCGTGCGAACAGAAAGCATCATGCAATCCCATGGTACTGACTGGGACGAGGGCCTCCGGTCCGATAGAAACTATGTTGTAAAACGATTGATTTTAAAACGATTGATTTTAAGCTATCCCCAGCGTTGTGAATAGTTGATGCCGAGGCCGCTTTGTCGGGATTTTCCGTAACCGCGCACTTTATTTCATTTTTGCACCATGGAGTAGACATCCAGTGTTATACATTTTTTAACACAATTTGTGTGTATTAACTTTTGGAACGAGCAATAGAACAAAATTGGGGGCGGGGTGGTGTAGCTGTCAGCGCAGCTACCTTCCACGCAGCCGACCCGGGTTCAAGACGCGGTAGGTTTCCCTGAACAAGGAGCAAGCTGGCTTCCGAGAAATGTATGAAATGCGATACGTTCGAATTCAATGGGCAGGAGTACTCTCGGATAAGCAGCCTTGCAATGAGTTCAGCCCTAACACTCGCCCGGGTGGGGGGTGTTTGAACACCCCATCGGGTTTTTCCAGTGGCACGAAAAAACGGCGGCGCGAAGCGCCGCCGTACTTGGCATACCTTGTCCTTGGTTGATTCTGAAACTTTCCCCAAAACTTTAAGGTTGGGTCATCTCAGGTCAGGTCACCAGTGCAGGTCAAGTGACCTCACCTCCAAAAAGGTTTAAAGTGGCATAAGTAATAAAAAGGATTGCGATTCAAATGGAGCGAGCACTTGAGTCCCTCTTCCAGTGGTTTTGCAAAAATGGGATGAAGCTGAAAAATAGTAAGACACAGATGATTGTGCTTTGTACTCCATCAATGCCCAAGACTTTGGTTAGATCATTTCTAGTATTTTCAAGTGACCATGCCAATATAACTTGTAACTTATGTTATTATTTTCACGACTGAAGAAGAAGTTTTGGCCTTCAAACGTTCAAATGTTATATATAATAATCAATATTTAATATATATTTAAATTTCACATTCTTTTTTGGGTTTTGGGGCCCAAGCCAGTTTCAATTTATCTGTATTCCCAAATTGGAGTCTTTTGTGCTTTTCTGTAGACATGCGTACTGAACAAAAAAAAAACGCACGTAGAGCGTGTTTTAGTCCTAAGACCACTTGAAACAAAGGAAGCCAAAGAGTTGATAAGTTTTGAAGTGCTGCGGCAGGAGCATGATGATGAGTTGTTAAGATGTTCCTGGCCTCTCCCTCGAATCCGGAAATGTAAAAACACTGAAGATTATATATTCGGGCACAGCCCTTCATCAGAATCGTGGAGTAAATATCAATAATTCTCAGTCCTAGTATAGCCAGACCTTCAATTTGAGGTCTGGCTATACTAGACTGAGAATTATTGATATTTACTCCACGATTCGATGAAGGCGTGCCCGAATATAAATCTTCAGTGTTTTTCATTTCCGGATTCGAGGAGAGGCCAGGAACATCTTAACGAAGCCAAAGAGTCATCGATCTGCATTTTGCCAGGTAACTTGTTAGGCCTTGCATGGCGCTAGGAATAGGCGAACAAGATTTAGCTCTAGAATTAAATGCAAACCCATTATCATCCGATTTGATTAAGGTGAGCTTGAAAAAATGTCCAAGACGGCGCCATATAGCAGTGATTCTTTCTGTGAAATTCACCTCTAAAAGACAGTCTGGTACATTTCCCATCGACAAGATGGACACCATTTAAGGTGCCCTCTCCCTCTTGGAAGAAAGCATTCCTCCGCCAGCAATGGACAGCCGATGGATGAATGCAACATAAACGTGGAACAAAGCATAACACCTTGAAATGGGTAAAAATTCAATTGCAGTCTACCTCATAAGTGTCGCCACCGGAAAAAGTGGGGGGGAGGGGGCAGCCAAACTTCAACCTGATGCTGACAAAAAATTTCAACGACAGGACCAAAAACTGTTCGAATTTGGGCTCTTCGTTGCCTTCCGAAGCGGCTGGTTATAACAATGACCAGTTTTCTCGCATTTTGACTGAGATCAGAAAATTTTTGGCCAAAAAGTGGGGGCCAGGCCCCCCTGGCCCCCCTTTTCCGACGCGTATGGTCCATCTAGTTTTAACCACCATCAACAAACAGTGTTCGGGATTTCGGCAGCCCCGAAACTCTGGTAGAATCTCCAAGCACAATGGAATAGATAAGCAAAAGGAATTTAAGACTGAACTCATGGCTAATGAACCAAATGCATTCCTCGTAAAGCAAAACGCAAGACCGAAACTAAGTAAAGGTGTAGGAGTTCATTGGTAGAATAAAAGTGTCTATCTCATTAAAACAAACAGAATGGTAATAGTAATACTTTTTTTGGGGAGGGGGCTTATCGACACACTAACAACCAAGGTCATAAGGTTTCGCCAACTCTCTCCCTGTTGGCAGGGTTTCGGGGGACCCATAATTCTCCTTTGATCAGGGAATCCGCTGGGCTTCGAACCTGGGTCGGCCGCGTGAAAATCAAGCGTGCTAACCACTACACCATCGCGCCCCCGGTGCACTTGGACAACGCTCGAACAACTCGATGTTGGCCAGCATTTACAAGGTTGAAACAGTTATCCAGCCTCAACACCACTTTTAAACACCACCCATCCGCCGCAGGTTTGTGAGGACAGCTTTCTTGTGGCCGCCGAAAATATCCAATGCCACGCTCCACATGCCTGACACCGTCGAGTGCGGGTAATCGGGAGGCGACAGGCCTGGGACAGGGCCATCCCTTTGATGACTCACTTCGGGCGTGCTAGCCAAAGCCTTACCAAATGGCACGCTTCAAGAGGATGCGATGACAAAATCAGTCGTGAATCTCATCTCCAGTTATACATATGATGCGAATGAGGGGTAAGTGATAGCAGAACCGAGGAACAAGGAAGGGGCTGAAAAATAAAGCGCAGGACCGGACCCTTTTTAAGCAGTTTGGCGGCATTAGGGGAGAGTGTGTAAATTGCTCCCTATCTACAAGTGTGATGTACAAGTATACAAATGTACAGTCAGTTGCGAAAGTATCGTTCCGCTGCCGACCCACAAGTTTGGAAGTCACTGTACGCTGTAGCGCTGAGCCGGGCGAGTGGGCGGGCATTGGCCGGGGACAGCTGAGGAGGGGTGGAACGCACGCCTCACACATGTTGTTTGGTCAAGTTGAGGTCAGTTATACATGGGTGCTACAACTGCAGATTCGAACTAAAATGGACGAAATGTTAGCATCACATGCCACCTGACGGGGTTTCTTTATGCCTCTCTTGAGATCTATAGAATTGGGATATTGCCAGGCGTGCACCAAGGATTTTCGTTTGGGGGCCCGGCTGACGAAGGGGGGGGCTGATGGGAGGTGGCATGTTTGACAGGGCGTGACAGGCTACTGCAGGGGAAAAATTGGCCAGAGAGGGTACTTATCAGGTAAAAAGCAATACATATTTTTCGTATGGTGTAAAATGCAAGTAAAGGGGGCATAAGCGTCGCCACCGCGCAAAAAGTGGGGGGGCAGCCAAACTCCAACCTGATGCTGACAAAAAACTTTCCACGTCAGGACAAAAAAACTGTCTGAATTTGGGCTCCTCGCTGCCTTCCGCAGCGGCTGGTTATAAGCATGTGCAGTTGTCTTGACTGAGATCAGTAAATTTTTGGCCGAAAAGTCGGGGACCAAGCCCCCTGGCTCCCCTTTTCCAACGCTTATGGAAGGTGATACAATTATTATAAACCGGGCCTGTGGTTGAATCACATACTGAGTGAATAATTCACCGCAGGGGCGACAAACTGTGAGCAGGGGCGGTAAGGTGAAAGGAGAACTGGAACTAAAAGCCAGATCAATCCTCATTTTTACTCTCGATGGGTGCCTGCAGCGGTCAGTTATTACCAGAACCCACGTCGAGTGCCACGCCAGACATGGCCGAGGGCCGGCACTTTGGAGTCAAAGCGTTTGGGGAAGGGGTTCCGGGCCCGCTGGCCCTCTCCTTGGGTGCGCTACTGGGTATTGGAGAGCGTGGCGGATTGAGGGGGTTAATCAGGGGTGACATTGACCTATCCCATTTCCACGGTTTTCTCTTATTTTCTTTGCAGACTTTTTACGATTCTTAGGTCTGTTGTCCCCCAGACCAACAGTTCAAACTCGCAGGTAATTGTAAATTTCTTTGAATCAAAATCTCCCAACATTCTTGATTTTTTTCCAGTTCGGGGATCAACCTAGAAACAGATATTTAGGGAAAATTGATGCTACCTTGGTATATTAAATAAACTCTATACGAATTCAGACCTAAGTATGTATATGCGTAATTACCGAAACAAAGGCATCATCACCAAACGCATCATTTAAGATGCCTACTTTAATTGGACATCACTGTCAAAGTTTGTCCATGGCGTATAGGGGACATTCCATGACAGATCGACAAGTCGATAACACCCTCATATCTCAGATTTCGGTGTATGTTTTTGTGAGGGGGGCTATTGATGGACCTGATGACCATTTTTCTATTCATTTTGCTCCCTGACTTACGGATTGAAAATTTTAGCCTCAAGCATTTTGATCATATTCACTTACATGTCTTTTTTAAAGACGAAATTTTACCTGTATGATTCAAAAAATACCATGAAGACTTGATCTAGGTCTCTTAAGGATGAATTACGAACTTTGGCTCATGAGAAATATAATTCAAAAAAAAAATTTGAATGTATTATACATTCTTGATTTTTCTCAAAATCAATAAAAAATTGTTTTCCTATGCCTTATTTTAAACTTTTTGAGGCTCATATTTATGAGGCTCATATACTCTTTTACTTTTCGCTATAAAATTCAGCAATAAAAAGAATTGAGTCTTTAAACCATCGCGAGTTCTGAGTTCCTAAATGTCCCGATCCCCACTTTTATGAGGTTCGTGCGCCAGCGCGGCCCGCCGTCGCTGCGACTATCAAACGTCTCTGGTCACGAAATATACCTTCTTTTCCACGAATCCCACCATTGACACTTGTGTCAACGATGGGATTCGTGGGGCATGAGGGTAAGGATGTATTTAAAACAATAAATTGTAATTAATGTCCCATTTCTTAACACCCGCACTGGAGAGGGGTCTGACACTTACGCGCACTGGTGGGCTCCCTGAGCTCTCGGAAATTAAGAGACGTAGAAAAACTCCGGTTGGAGGCTGGGTGGGAGCTATTGAAATCTATACTATGACCGATTTCGATTGACCTAGGTAAGTACCGTCAAGTTCAAACGAGGTCATAAGGGTCGTGTATGAGCCGTGCTGGGGATTTTTCTGGAAATGCTGTGATTGAGCGCAAAAAATTTAAGAATGCACTAAAAACGGACCAAGGTCATAATGAGAACGTTCCAAAAATGCTAACTTAATTTTTGGGGTTAAGTCATTCAAGTTCATTGACCTATAACCTTACAATATTACATATTCCCTATAATTACACCATGACCAGCACCATAGCAACCGTTGGACGGGAAATGAGGATTGACCTTTACCCATGACATTTTACTTTGACCTGTGCCTTGACCTTTACATTGAGTTATCTTAACTTGGACGTCGTAGCATGGTATGCGTCATACTGGGTAACGCCATGCGATCGGAAGCACCGGACCAATGACTTTGAGAATGCTGGTATGGTGTTGAACTGTGGGCTTGATCTTCATGTTGGGTGAACTTGACATATAACCTCATTTTATATACCGCTATAACTTTGCCAGTCGGTCTTTGATGCACGCGAACTGGTACAACCGCGCGATTGCAGCGATCTCAAAATAAAGGGTTTAACTTTGAAAGTCTATAATTACAAAATTGGGGCCGATTTTCAAGATAATTTGACCAATCGACGTGCCATTGGATATTCTCAAAAGTAGCTGTTTAGCATTTTTGGCCACGAAGTGTTCTCCGGCAACCTTGAAAAAGTAGGTGAGGGCTTCCGAGGCTCCCCTCCAGTGTGCTTGTTATCACGCGCTGGTATGAGGTCCCAGGCCACCTTTACTAGCATGGGGGTACTCATCCCCCTACGATCCCAGTAACCATGCTTGGAAGGTAAAAGGAAAGCAGTGTTCCATTGCTTCCCTCGATCTCTACCAAAAATGCTAATACAACTTTTCGGTCAGGTCATTTTTGTGGTCTCAGAGGCCAAGGTATGTTTCCATAAGAATACAACGAAAACTTAAATCTTGTATCGTAATGGCTAACAAACTATAACAAGAGTAAAGTTATTGCCATCGTTGAAATGTATGTGCAGAAACAAAAACTACTCAAATTAGCTACTGAGCTCAGAAAATGCTTCGATAAGGCAATCACGAGAGAAGGAACGTTGAAGATTCACAAGTTCGAGCCGGTTAATTCTAAGGCCATTATTGTGCATGAGCTCTCGAACGACGAGGGACAGAATGTTCAAGTTTCACATTTAATATGTGAACTTCAATTGCGCCACGGGATGGAGTCGTTCTTCCGATCCGTTGGTCCGATCTTAACCCTCGCCCGGTGGGGGCGTTTGAACACCCCGTTGGTTTTTTTCGGCGGCAAGAAAAACGGCAGCGCCAAGCGCCGCCGTACTTGGCACAGCTTATCCTTGATCAAGTCCGCAACTTCCCGCAAAACTTTAAGGTTAAGTCATCTCAGGTCAGGTCACTAGTGCAGGTCGAGAAACCTCATCTCAAAAATGTTTAACACGCGCATTGACGGGGGTCTGAGCCACCTTCGCATTGACGGGGGGGGCGGGTACCCGCCCCCCTAAGATATCAAGAACCACGGCAGGTAGCGAAAAACGGTAAACGGTGTTGGGCTGCCCATCCACTTCTCCATCGAAAATATTTGTACCATTTTTTTGTCAGGTCACATTTAAGGTCACGAGAGGTCAAAACATGCCCGTCATAGGGATAACATGTAAATTCAGTTTTTCGGCCATTACATCTGAACAAGTAAAGATAGAGCAAAACGACTTGAACTATATGAATCCTCTTAGCAAGCCGAATCGAATGATATATAATTTGACCTTGCTAGGTCAAATCAAGGATTTGACCTGACCTGAGGTCAGGTCAGGGTCAAATTATATAAAATGCATATCATTAGAACCGCAAAGCCCAGGCGAGTCTAATGCAGCTAAAATAAATGCTCTATCATCATCCGTTACTGAGTTATTCCGTAAAAACCATTTTTCCCATGTATTTCCAATGGAGAGGTCATGCCTCGTACCTGACCTTAGGTCATCGATATAAAAAATACCAGAATATATTTTAGAGAACTCGGTGGGGCCATTATGTGATATGAGTTTCAATCGGATAAGTTCACCATGATCCGACTTATGTTATCTTTAACTTTTTTTGAGGTCGGGTCACTTGACTGTACTGGTGACCTGACCTGAGATGACCTAACCTTAAAATTTTCACAGAAGTTGTAAAAATGATGAGGGAAAAGGTATACCAAGTACGGCGGCGCTACGCGCCGCCGTTTTTCTACTCTCTCCGAAAAACCCGGGGAGGGCGGGTACCCGCCCCCCCCGTCAATGCGCGTGTTAAGGTGGCATAAGTAAGAAATGGGAAATCCATCGAATTGAAACTTATACCACATAATGGGCCCACCAAGCGCTAAAACATAGTTTCCGGGATTTTAATATCGATGACCTAAGGTCAAGTACAGATCATGACCTCTCCATTGGAAATTCATGGAATAAAAGATATTGGGTTGTATTTGTGTAGATACAACTGAGAATACCTTCATATTCTCAAAATCGTAGTATCCTGTGCCCCTTTCCAGGTTCATTTTGCAATTTTTGACCCGTGACCTCTGAGAGGTCATCTGGGGGTATTTAAGCAGTTTTCAGACTTAGGTCAATAACTTTGCATGAAATGATGTAACAGCTTTTATTTTGATGCCATTGCGTTCAGGTTGCTATTGCAAGTCGATTGATATGCATATCGACTATGCTAGGTTAAAAGTGATCTTGACCTGACCTGGGGTCAGGTCATTTTTGTGTTTTCACCTAGTATGGTCATATTCTACATCATTCGATTCGCCGTGACGAGAGAAAGCGAATGGTGCCCAAAAAATTGTTCTAACTCAGCTCTCAGACGCTAGAGCACAAAAACTTTACCCAAAATGCCACTTTCTTTGACCTGTCATAACATGACCTCAATATTGAACTCAGCCAAAAAGTGACTAAGATAGTTTCTTCATGAATTTGTATGAGCTATTCAGCAGCATTCGCGTTTTTTCGCTATCCCGCATAAAGGCCAAGTTCGAAGGGGTTGTTCAAACACCCCACCTACCGGGACGAGGGTTAATAACAATATGACATATTTATGTCAAAAGGTACTCCTTGTGTTTCAGTGTTAGTTACGTGTACTAAAAAAACACGGTTGTCATCACAACTAGCTGTATGCAGCTAATGACATCATGATTGACTTTCCAATGGTTTCAAAGACCATTCAGAAGAACACGTTCTAACGTGTAATTCTGAACGAAAATAAAGTAAAGGACTTCGCTCCTCAGCCGCAACTAACGCCGTTCGGTCCCTGTAGGTTCACATATGATATGGTACTAGCAGACTAATGGTACCAAGCGGAATGGGTCTGTAATTTTTTAGCCAGAGGGAGAACCAATTTTTAATGGGCTGGATCGTGGCTTGTTTCCACAATTATGGACATTTTTCCTCATTAAGGGATTTGTTGAAAAGAACAGTACGTGGTTTGTAGATCAGTATCGCCGTTAGCTTCAAAATACGAGGGGAATTCCGTCGGGACCTAGAGGTTTATTGAAATTGCGTGAGTTTAGTGGGTTCAACACTTCTCGCTTGGTGATAACGATGTTGTTTAAATGAGGGCTGATTTCTCTGTTTGTGTCCATGTGAGGCTGGGATTGATCATCGATGTGTGGCCTGAATAACGAAGCGCAATATTTGTTTAGCAAGCTTGCTTTCTCTGTGTCCTCGGAGACTAAATCGCCGGAGTCATAGACCAAAGGGGCTGTGATAGAAAGTTGCTGCCGTCCTATAATGGTTTTCAATGTATTGTGATATTGACAGGTTTTGGAGTGCTGCGGCGAGGAGCATGATCATAAGTAGATATGGTATTGGCTGGCCTGTCTCCTCGAATCCTAATCCTCGAATAATCTAAGTGTTTTTTTTTACATCCGGATTCGAGGGGACAGGCCAGCCGACACCTATCTATTGTGATATTGAGATGGATTTTGCTTAAACTGGACATGCGTCGCTAATTTTTTTGCACCATCCATCTTTTCCAGCCTTCCCCCTGTCACGCTTTTTAGCCAATTTGAATTGCGATTAAATTTACGAATGCTTTTTAAAACCTCCGATGTCACCCATTGGTTTCTCCCGCTGTTAATTTTTCATTGCCTTTTCATCTGTCACCACTGATCACCACGCTTATCGATCTCTATCCGTCTCTATTAATTCCGACCTCTTCTGTATGGACGCAACAAACCCAGTAGCATGCACCTGTCCGAGTTAGTCAAGCGCACGCTCAGTACGGCTCCTCGCGCAGGCAAACCACAGCACAAAGGGGCAGCAGTTTGAAAAACAATACAGCACGCCCCGTGATGAGGAATTAACGTGCCTTACATTCGCGCGTCCCCAGCTATACAATGGTACAGTTACTGTGCAATTGGCTCTCCTATCACCCCTAAACGGCGCGCTTCCTAGCACCTGCTACCTCTTTGCCGGGTCACAAGATCACATTCTCCGCAATCCGATGCCTGCTCAGCTCGCGCCGGCACCACCCGCTCAGGTCACGCGACAGCGAGGGTCGTCTCCGCAGACCACTCAGCTCCGTGTTTAGGTCACGTGACAGTGAGGGTCGTCTCCGCAGACCACTCAGCTCCGTGGCAGCAGGGGCGGCAGCATACAGAGACAACGATAGGCAAACATAAAATATAAAAGTATGAAACACAGGTCCCCAGTTAGATATAACGCGGCACATACGCTAATGATGACGATGGCGGAAAGGCCAGGCCTTCCGCTGATCTTAGCCTGGACGCGGTGCTGCATATGGCGCCGGGGTGACTTAATGCTCGCCCGAAATACGGCCCTTGAATGTGCAAAATGGAGCTCGGATAATTTAGAACCAAGGTTTCACAGACGTGCTAAATTTGGCATCAAATCTTTTAAATTCGCGCATCCCTAAACGTATGCAAAGGCGCTATCACAATCCAATAGGGTCTCAACTATCGCCCCTGAACGATGCGCTGCGTGACATCTGCTACCCCTTCGCTGGGTTACAAGGTTACATTGCCCGCATTCCGATGTCAGCCCAGCTCCACCCCCTCAGGTCACGTAACGGCGAGGGTCGTCTCCGACATGACAATGTGTGGAAAGCTAAACATGCTTGCTCCTAGAAGCATCATTTGATAGGTTGGCATCAGTATTCAGTTTTGGAAAAAAACTGCCAAGCTATGCACAGCCAACCCGGGTTCGAACCAGCATGCTCTGTAAGAGAGGGGAACATCCTACCCACTACACCACGGCTCCGCACGCTGCCGCCACCCCACTAGTCCGGACAGGCGACCCGTTTGAAGGTCACGTGACTCTGCCGCCAGTACCTCCGACTGATCGAGGACACTCGCGGTGACGGAATCTGGCGTTGAACGCTGGAGTGGGCCAGAAATTAATTTCAAGAGAAGCGCTGACATCCCAAAATGTTATTGAAATCGATGTTTCGGAACAGTTAAGATGCAACAATCCGCTGTAACCACTGTGACGTCCCTAGCATAGGTAAGATGGTGCTGCAAAGTGTCAAGAGATCGATGAAATTGAGGGGCTGGCTCATCAGTCATTAATTAGTTTGAGTTCTGCATCCCTTGCACCTCATGGGTGAATTCAGGGAAGGTAAGTGAGGGCACTTGCTCCCTTCCCTAGATTGAGCCTCGACGCCCCTTAAATGGTCGTGGCTTCTCCTAAAATGTCAGTGGCGCCAACTTTCGTTTGCCACCCGTTTACTCTTTCCGTCAGGATGCAAATGAGCACTCCACGATAGGTTTTGGTTTATCACCCCTCCCCCTCCTGGCTCGGATGGCGACCCGCTTTTAATCATGCGTCCTCCCATAAGAAATCCTGTATTTGCCCATTCTGCACCCCCGACAACCATGTTATCCCCCCTCCTGCCAACTTTCTGGCAATAATGTGACCTCTGCTCCCCTCTCCGCTTCCTGGCAGTAATACTACCCTAAAACATACGGTCCTGCCTCCAATGGTATTTGGGGTTCAGCTCTCAATAGTGGGGAGGGATACTTGGTGGCCTACCGCAGCGGAACCGAGAAATCACCATTATGGTGCTTCGCCTCTCTGTCGGGGAGGCTCAAATACAGGAGTTTCCACGACTGAAAGTGAAAGCACTGGGTCACTCCACCCTCCCCGGCTGACCCCAGCCTCATCGGTCCGACCCGCTAACCGCTGGGGAGGTCGACCAGCCGAACAGGCCACGCCCTCAGACATGTGGTTCCCAAACTTCATGTTTCCGCCTGGTCGGGCACCCCTGGAACGGAACGATACTTTCGCAACAGACTGTACAAATGAGCGAGTGTACAATAAGTACAAATAAATGTACAAGTGAGTGTTTTGGCCACTTTAATCAAGTTCTCACCTCTAAACCAGACAATGTCGCAGCATTTCAAACTAGGTATTCGTGCATTGGAATGTATTTTATTCGGCTGGGGTCTCAGAGATACTTCTCAATATGGAAACAGACGGTATGGAAGATTACCGAGACCTGAAAATAATTTCCACCCCACGGTATTCGTTATCTGCTTCCCTGAACAAGGAGCAAGCTGGCTCCCGAGAAACCCTTCCAACAGGGATGGATGGATGGTGATATCGTCAAGGTCGGTTGGTTGCAGCGCGCTCCGTACACTATTTACCTCTGCGTGCGAACTAATGCGAAGATTACCAGTGCAGGTGGTCCGATGTGCTCCTAAGGTGCATTAAATATCATAGGCATCTACCTTTTGAACTGCTCATCCGGTATAGGTACAAATAGAGCCGGCTCTGTGTTGGTCAGGGTGTCCGAAGCTTCTGGAAACCTCGATGGGACTGCTACACTGCATATACATGCTCTGAACAACTAGTAGCCAGGCACCGGAGGCGGTCGCTCCGCGGTGGCCGAGTGGTTTAACCCGCGCCCCACCGGGGGTCCGGCGCCACCTTCGCCCCACCGGGGGGGCCATCGATGGCCCCCCTCTAACTCCGAAAATATGGGCGTTAGCCCAAATCTGCAAAGTGCAATAGAAAGCTCGCGTGAATTCAGTAAGAAATTACTTCGCATGTTTTAGTGCTCAGGTCAATGGTTTGACCTCCAGGGGTCAAATTAGGTCAAGATCGGCTATTTTCACTCAAATATGCAATGATTAAGCAAACTGGGCATAACTCTTATGTCATTAGAGCTATTGAGGCCTGGTAAAGTACATTTGATAGCAAATTGCCAGTACTTTTTCCGCTATGTGGAACGTAAAGACCTCCCGCCAGTGGTTTGACCGCCAGAGGTCACCTCGTGACCTAATATGACCTGAGGTCACCAAAGGTCAAAAAGTGACCTTGCCGTATATCAAATGAAAGCCAGTGACAAGACAAATACGATGGTGTTTGTTTCACCGCTCTAGCTCAATTAGGTCAAAAGTTATTGTCAAAATACTGTTTTTGACCTCTGGTGACCTTGGATGACCTTGGAAAAGTCAAAGGGCAAATATGACCCCTGGGATCCGTGAAAGGGTGTCCAAAAACGTTGTTCTGAGCAGTCTGAGTATTTGCAATCATTTTTGTGGCTTTTATATCATGAAATAGCTTTTCCCCATGCTTTTCCAATGGGAGAGGTCGCCTCGTGACCTGACCTCAGGGCACGAAATCGAAAAATCCCGGATATACACGTTGTAGACCCTGGAGGGGTCATGAAGTGTAGGAAGTTTCAAATCGATCGACTTGGAAATGTAGCTCTTACAGAGCTCTAAAGGTGAAGTGAGGTGACCTTGGTTGACCTCGTCTGGTGACCTGACCTTGATTGACCCGGGGTAAAAAATTTCAGGGATGATGGGAAAATGATGCAGTGAGAGGTAGAGCCCTCAACCGCGGTGCTGCGCCTCGTCGTTTTTCTGCTATCCCGGAAAAACCTTAGGGGGGCCATCGATGGCCCCCCGGTGGGGCGAGGGTTAACGGGGGCACTGGATGGTCAGCCAGAAAGAGTGCGCCCGGTTCAAATCCATTCACGGCGTGTTTTCACTATGCATCTCTGGCTTCTCATTTTTCTATTGCTCGCAGGAGAGCGAAACGGACAACATGCCCTCCGGCGAGTGGCTGCCCCGGCAGTGGCGAATCCAGGAGCGGAGAAGCTGGGTCGTGCCCCCAGATTCTTTCACACAGCTGTTAAACATAATGCAAAGTCAACCTCAACGTTTAACGTGACTCGCCTCCTGACATCTGGCGACATACAAGTAAACCTCGGACCCTCGCAAATGACAGGCGAAACGCTGCAGATCAGCACTCAAAATGTCAGAAGTATAACAAACTGGAAACCCTACGGGCATGCTCGGAAGAATTAGCAAAGTTTGATATTGCTTCATGGACAGAGACTTGGTTGAATGAATCCGTATGCACAGAAGAGCTACAATCAGCTCTCCCCAATCATATATGGTACAGAAGAGACCGACCAACTCATGCTGGGGGAGTGGCGTGGGCCGTAAGAGACAAATTTCCGACTTTAAGGCGACTTGACCTTGAAGCAGACGGCACCGAGTCTCTAGTCATCGAGATAGGCACGGTGCCCAAGATGCTCATGTGCACTATTTACTGCCCCCAAGTGATATGAATGCCTTTAAAAGTGTATGGAAATGATGTGTGACATTGCAACCAGATATCCGGGCAGGCCTCTAGTGTTCCTAGGAGATTTTAACACACCGGATGTGAAGTGGTATAGAAAGGCGAATTTAGGGACTTATGCATGCACTCCTGAGCATGTGAGAATATCAGAGCGGGCAGTTTTTATGTTAGAGAAGTGCGACATTGCTGGTGTATCCCAAACAGTAGCTGAACCCACGTGAAACGACAACTTTTTAGACTTGGTGTTTTCGAAGTCCGCTCCTGTGAATTCAAGCGTACGGCCTGGTGTGTTCTTCTCTGATCGTTTAGAAGTTATCAGTGAGGTTAGAGAAACGGCACCTCAGGCACCTGTTGCTAATAGGTCTACGGCATTAAATTACAAGAGGGCGGACTTTGACGGCATGCGCCGTAGCTTGCAGCTTTTTCCGTGGGAGGCTATGTTAGATCTGAACACCGATGCAGCGACAGATGTATTTTACGATGTTTTACAGGCTGCCATACAGGACCATGTTCCAACTGTCACCTTGCGCCGACGATGTCCCTCCTGGTTTGACGCTGAGGCTAGGCGGGCTTTAAGAGAGAAAGAAGCAGCTTTTAAGAGGATAAAAGAGACAAAAACGATGAATCAACCCGACAATTTTCGGGTAAACGGCGCCTTTTCAAAAACATTTCCTCTCACAAATATTTTAGATACCTTCAACGTATGATCGGAAATTTTAAGACAAACCCAAAACGGTTTTGGTCTTACCTTCAGTGCATTAAGGGTAACAATGCAAAAATTCCAAATATGATGGACGGTCAAAAAGAAATAAGTGGGGACACAGAAAAAAGCCAACCTGCTAAACGCAACATTTGCAAGCAAATTCACTTCACCGGATGTTGAGGAATTTCCCGCTGTCACTGAACATGAACTGCCATCGCTTAACACATTAACCATATCAGAGGGAACAGTATGGACTATCTTGGACGAGTTGCAAGTGCATAAGGCATGTGGGCCAGATAATATAAGTGCTAGGATAATTAAGGAATGTCGTGAGGGGTTGGCCATTCCACTTTGCATTCTGTTTAAAAAGTCGACAGATGAGGGGGTATTCCCGAGCAGGTGGGCGGAGGCCAATATTGTTCTAATATCTAAAAAGGGGTCAAAAAAGTTACCACAAAATTATCGCAGCGTCCCGCTTCTCCCTCTATTTGGTAAGGTTTTGGAGAGGTGCATATATCAGACCCTTCTGACGCATGTGTTGCCAGTACTTTCCGAAAACCAACACAGCTTTGTCCCACGCCGATCGTGCTATACTAATTTGGCAACCCTTCTGAAAACAGCTTGGGACACTATCTCTTCCGGCCATCAAACTGACGTTATTTATACTGACTACTCTGCGGCGTTCCAGAGTATAAATCATAAACTCCTGCTCTTTAAGCTTAAAAAGTCTTACAACGTTTCCGGAAAGGCTCTGTCTTGGCTCACTTCATTTCTTTGCTGTCGAAAACAACGCGTCATTCTAAATGGGAAGTGTTCTAGTTGGACGGAAGTGCGCTCTGGAACGCCGGAATGTAGTCAGCTCTCTCCTTTGCTTTTCGCCCTCTTCATAAAAGATCTTCCGGAAGAAATTCAAACAAACTCTTTGGTCTTTGCTAACGACGTGAAGCTATACCACAAAATTTGCTCTCCGGGCAGATTCTAGACTTCTTCAGGAGGATCTTGATAGGCTGATTACGTGGTCGGAGGCTTGGAAACTGAATTTAAACCCTTCAAAATGCCACTCGTTTCGAATCACATTAAAAAAGAACTTTATACCGGCCACATATCAAATTCGGGGCACCTCTTTGGAACATATGGAAAAAGTTAGCGATCTCGGTATTTGGCTAGACTCGAAATTGAATTTTGCGGACCATGTAGATTTTACCGTCAGCAAAGCTGACAAAATTTTGGGTCTGCTTGTGCGTTCTCTTCAGACCGGCCAGGTGGGGGGCAGGTTCAAAGTGGGACCTATTTTGGCAGCATGCTTTGGAAATATTCGTTCAATTCTGGAATGTGGGTGTGTCCTCTGGGGCGGAGCTGCGAAGTGTCATTTGGATAGATTAGAAAGGGTTCAGCATAAGTTTCTCATTTGGCTTGCATTTCAAAACCATACATCTCAGCCCTCTCAATCACTAACATATCATGATCTCTTACAGCTTTTCAAAACTAGCAGCTTGTCCCAGAGGAGACTACAGTACGACATTTGCTTTGTTCATAAAATTATCTCCGGTAGAGTGGACTCCGCTCCCCTGCTTGGGAGTTTCACTGCATGTGCCCCAGCGAAGAACCAGGGGGCGCCTCACCATGTCCTGCACGTGCCGGTGCCTCGAGTTGAGGCGGTGAAAAGAGGCTTGTTTCGCCGGGCGGTGCTTGCTTTTAACGCACATGTCGGTCGCTGCCCCGGAGGTGGATCCTTTTAATTCACCACATGCTAGTTTTAAGTCTAGTGTAATTAGGTGCATTAAAGATCATCCTTTTAAAATCATCCGTGTGCTTTAGAATTTTATTCGTCGAATGAACTGCTTAAGTTGCTTTAAGTCACACTTTTACCGTTTTAAATGTGTTTTACCTTATATTTTTAGTCATTGGGTCCCTTTACCACCAATAGGAGATATGTCATTGTAAATACTCATCTAGTGTTTTCTTTTATGTCCATGACTTCAGCTGTAATGGGGGCCAGATACCTGTTGCTGATCTAAGTGAATAAATACAAATACAAATACACATATCATTGGCACTGTGGGGAGAAAGCGTGTCATAATGTGATAAAATGTAGCAATCGTGCAATGTGTAGTGTTAATTGAGCTATGTATGTATCTGCTTTATGACGTTAGTG
>JAOTON010000845.1:0-81187 GCA_034440635.1 Lepas anatifera | reverse complement strand
ATTTACAAGAGCTATCCACCGGCTTTCACATTTTCCGCCCTCCCGCACAGGGCCGGAGTTCGAGGGGGTTGTAAGCACTCGCCGCAGGCCACCGTGGCGGTTATAAAACTCGGCTAAAACTCTCTCTCCTCTCTCTCTCTCTCTCTCTCTCTCTCTCTCTCTCTCTTTTACACTATGCTAGCGACTGATGTTCAGTTTTTGCACCAGTGTGGACTGAGAAGGACGGACGGACCGAGAGTAGGATTGATGTGGGAACTGAGGAACGGAGATGGAAAAACCAGACAGCTTCCCAACCAGGGATTGCAACAGACCTTAGCTATTCTGAAAATATACAGTGCGACAACAATCGGAATTCCGGAACCCGCAGAGAAAAGAACAAAACTCCCAGGAAGGTCCAAAGCTCCCAGGTCGTACTTAGCTAAAAGCATCGATACATTGGCGGATCCATGAGGCATCAGGGCACTTGACCATATGGCGTAGCCATGCTTTCCTGAACTTGTAGGGACACATCCAGCCTCTTGATTAGGTACCCAATTATGTTTATTTTATAATTATTATAATTATATAATTCAATTTATTATAATTATGTTTACTTTTAGCCGAAAATCAAGGCGGCATCCATGATTTCTCTGAAAAAATATTCAATAAGCTCAATATTTCTATTTTTAAATGCTCCTCTGGGAAAAGAAAGAAAAATATCTGCCTGTGGATGATGTCATGATCTGGCAACCACTACCATATTCAATACGCTTCAAGGGCTTCGATTGACTGATACTCACCGTGACGTCAGCATATGTCGTCACACCAACAGTCATGAGAACTGTGGCCTGCTGCTAAGGGTACATGAGGGGAACATTTCAGGTAAGTTTTAGCTTTTCTACGAAATTCTTGATTTCCAAGACAAATGATATATTGAGTACCGGATCTTCCGACTTGCTTTGAAACTTGGATATATCAGTTAAATTGTATAACAGTGGTTGACAGATATAAACACTTAAACCAACACAGCAGGTAGATGAACGCGTTTCGACAAAAATTGTCTTCTTCATCTATGGTAGGAGGGATAAGGAACCCGTCATCAAGACATTCAGCAGTTTCATCGTTTGGATTTTTTGTGCAAAATTATCGTGCGATAGAAATATACAGGCACCGTTTTTGAGGATATTCCAATAATGCTTCTTGAATTATTCTAAAATGTATACAAGCAAGCTTTGATATGTGACAATCTAGCCTTATCACTGTTTTAAATAATGTTCTATTTTTATTTTATCATCATTATTGTTTTTGCTTATTATATAAAACTTTTTCTCTCTCTTTGCTTAACCAACTCCTAATACAGCCGCAGATTTTGCCCATTTCATGAAGCCTGGCCTAAGATTAAAAGTATCATTTTTTAGCTATATGTGCTGCTTCGGTATATTTCTATCGCACGATAATTTTGCACAAAAAAATCCAAACGATGAAACTGCTGAATGTCTTGATGACGGGTTCTTATCCCTCCTAAATAGATGCTGAAGAAGACAATTTTTGTCGAAACGCGTTCATCTACCTGCTGTGTTGGTTTAAGTGTTAATATCAGTTAAAATCACGTTATGAATGTGCCACATTCCCTTTAACACGTGCTTTGACGGGGGTCTGAGCCACCTTTGCTTTGACGGGGGAGGGGAGTGGGGGCAGGTACCAGCCCTCCCCTTAAGATCTCGAGAACCATGCTAGATAGCCAAAAACGGTAAAGGAAGTTTAGTAGCTCATCCACCTCTCTATCGAAAATATTTGCACTATAAAGGTCACTGGAGGTCAAAACTATGCCGTCATAGGGATAACATGTAAATGAAGGTTTTTGGTCATTACATCTGAAGAAGTAAAGATAGATCAAACAATTTGAACCATTAAAATCCTTGCAACAAACCGAATCCAATGATATATAACATGGCCTTGCTAGGTCAAATCAGGTCCAATATGTCATTGGACCTGACCTAAGGTCAAGTCAAGGTCAAATTAGGTCAAAATGCATATCTTTAGAACCGCAAAGACAATCCCAATCTACTGAAGCTAAAAATAAACACTATCACTATCTATGACCAAGTTATTTAATTAAAACCACTTTTCCCATGTATTTCCAGGGAAGAGGTCAAGCCTCCGTACCTGACCTCAGGTTATCGATAAAAATGCCCGGAACATATTTTAGACAGCTCGGTGGGCCAGTATGTGGTATGAGTTTCAATAGGATAAGTTCACCCTGTTCCGAATTATGTTTTCTTAAATTTTTTAGGTCAGGTCCACTTGACCTGTACAGGTGACCTGACCAGAGTGACCCCAACAACCTTAGATTTTTGACAAAAGTTGTAAAAATGATCAGAGAAAAGGTATACCAAGTACGGCGGCGCGTGCCATTCTTATGTTATCTCCAAAAAATCCGAAGGGAGCGGGTACCCAAACCCTCCTCCCCCGTCAATGCCCGTGTTAAAAGGAGCACAGGCTGTATGTTGGATTGGGAAAGCGTCTGAATGCGGCCATTTGCGTGTCTAAGAAGTGTGGATATAAACCTAGCTACCTGTCTCAGCCTTGACTACTATCAGATCCCAGTACTAAGCCGTCGAGCATAAAAGAAAAACACCAATTAACATTCTGGCCCACTCAGGAAGCCTATCTCACCGGCTCACACGAGCAGCAGTGCTCAAAGTACTACATAACCTTCTTAGCAAAACAAGACGAATATCTTGAAGGATCTGCGGAGCGGTAACAGGACGCCAGCTGGCGCGGTCGCGTGTGCCGGCCTGTTGGTGGGCGCGTCCGGCAGGCTTCTGTCCATGGCTGTCGCCATCGGAGGAGCGCCTTGAAATCGGCTGGTACTAAACTATTTTATATCGAACGCATGCTTTAGATGTTTGGTTAGTTGATTTCTTGCTTCTGAATGTGTATGAATGACTACATGGATCTATTAAACTCATCGTGAGAGCGCCGCCAAGGTTTAAGCCCACTGCGGTTTTTGCACCAGACTTAACGCTATTTCTGTAATGTCTTTGTATGTCAATTCATGTATCTGCATCTTTACATAAGTTTACAGCCCACCAATGTTCAGTTTAGGGGCACTTCCCCATTTTGTCCTACCATAGATCCGCCACTGCAATCAGCAGGCCTGTGATTGCACTCAGGGTCTTCTAGAAAAATGTTTGACAAACTCAACCTCTTCTGGGGCCACTAAGTTGTCGGTTGACCTGTCCACCTTTTGACCTGTTGATATGGTCGAGGAAAAGCAGATCTTTGGATAGAACTAAGCCTAAGTGTTTCTTTTTATCACGTTTGAAAATTGCTATGCCAAATTTTAAACGGGGATCGACTGTTCTACGTTTAAAAAATTGTTTATATTGTTTCGACGGAATTGTGGGTTATAGCCAACACCTGGCCTTATCCATAAATGTCCACCATGTCTGCAGCAGCAATGCTGAATCGTCATTATGTCATCAAGTATGTGAGGCACTTTGAGAGAGGGGATTTGGGTATTTAGTAAACATACCGTCAAGGTAGGTAAATTATTGTGAATAATGAGCCGAGCACGGATCGCTGTGCACATCCTGATTTTAGTTCTTTTATATCCGATGATGCTAATAATAATGTTGGAGATGAGGTTACGGATGGTTTTGATGATGTTGAGAGCGTTGGTAATGAGCGATTGTTAAGTATTACCCCCTGGTTCCGTCCTGGCAAGTATAAATGAATCAATTTCAAGAGTTGCCCTAAATCCCCAATACTATGTTTATGCTTGGCGAGGAGACCATAGTGCCATAGAGATGACCAGTTTTCTTAAATGTCGTTATAATTAATGGTGAGTTCGGATTCATTACTCAGGTCAAACATGTGTTTTGACCTGACCTAAGGTCAGGTCAAGGACAAATTAGGTCAAAATGCATATCGTTAGAACCGCAAAGAAAGATAAATCTAGTTCAGGTAAAATAAACACCTTGTAACTATACATTACTAAGTTATTCAGTTAAAATTATTTTTCCCATGTATTTCCAATAGATAGGCATTGGCTCCTATCTGACCTTAGGCAATCTATATAAAAGATACCGGGACACATATTAAAGAACTCGGTGGGCCAATTTTGTGATGAGTTTCAACCGGATTAGTTCACCCTGTTCTGACTTACGCTATCGTAAACTTCTTTTGAGGTCAGGTCACTTGCCCTGTACTGGTAACCTGACCTGAGTTGATCTAACCTTAGAATTTGGAAAAAGTATAAAAATGATCAGAGAAAAGGTGTGCCAAGTACGGCGGCGCTAAGCGTCGCCGTTTGTATGCTATTTCCAAAAAACCCGAGGGGGCCGAGTACCCACCTCCCCTCCGTCAATGCGCGTGTGAACATTCATTGACATTGTTGATATTTATTTTTATCATTTGACTTGTTGAGGATGTAACCTGAAGAGGAATTTTGTTCAATTATTTAGAGGAAATGTCCACTCAGAGTAAGTGGCTGCTGAAGCTTCAAACGAAATCTAATCACCGTATATTTGAATGTGCAGTGAGCAGCGAAGTGTTTCGATAGACCTTCAGCTTGCTAATCCTATTCGCTTCTGAAATTTCCAAGAGTTGTTTATTATCGTATTGATTAGTCCCTCTCTGTTTAAATTCGGATGATGAGTCCATGAATTAAACTATGGTTGCATCCGTAGCTATTTGGGTTCTCGGGGCGCACAGTGTGGTCCTTTTGCGCCCATATAACACCCACGTTGCATCCCAAATATAACTACAGCGAAATGAGCGCTAGGATATGACTAAACTGAATTTAGTCCTCATGCGTTTTGGTATCCTGTACCTGGAAAGTTATTCCATGCTTCTAATACATTTTAGCATATCCCTTTGAAAATATTGCTCAAATACATTCGTTATTCTGTGTCTGTGTCACCATTAGTTCTTAGGGTTGTGCAAAAATAATCGCGGTTCATGAATGACGAAGCTCGCTTAACTACATGAAATGACACATTAAAAACACGGCAATGGAAAAAGATAAAACATATAACAGCATCAGCAACATTTGTATAACCAGCCATTTGTGGGGGGGGCTGGGGGACTCGCGTCTTCCCCTCCTCGGACAGCCTCCGGCTATACTTTACAATAGGTACTATGATATTTCAGTGGTGGGTCTTGAGCCCCTCTAACCCCCCTTTATCTGCCACTGCATTCCCTGTATGACAATTGTCAACAGATAACAACTGTAAGAATTGTGCGTGTTGAAACGTTCGCGGAAGTGCGAGATTTTTACTGGGTCTTGCATTCTTTGGTATGGGCGTTGGTTGGCCCACGTAAGTGTTTTACCCCCCCCCCACAAGCGGTGACGGTGAAAGTAGGCGGGCTTTTGGGCTCGGAGCCCAGCCACCTACCTATGAACATCGGTGGGCTGACATGCCATTTATTCCCACAAAGGTATGCTCCAAAAATAGGGGAAAAGCTAAAAGAAAAATGTTCAGAAAGGGAAATACGTTCAACACAATGTTGCGAGAGCATTGCGTAGCTATATCACTGCAATTGGGCTTCTGTGGTCTGCATATGAAGCCCTGTGTTGATATACAGTTACCTATCCACTGGGGGCGGAACTCGTGGGGTACGTGGGCACGGTGCCCCTCCTTAAATGATAAATTTTAACATTAACCCTCTGGCGTTGACTGGAAAGAAATGGGGTACAAATTTCATGGCCCCCCTTGAACCAAGACTTTCCGCCGCTCCTGTGCCTGTCACTAGGCCCTCGTCTCCAGTAGTTATCTTGGTCCCGATTTCAATTCCTTGCTTTTGGTATCCTTATTGATGCAATTAAATGGGAGCTTGAGTAAAAGTGCGGCTGTTTCGACCAGCAACACCAACCGCACTTGACTCACAGCTGACCAAGCGTTAACCCACGCCTCGGTGAGCCTCCGAGCCACCTTCGCCCTGGTAGGGAGTGTCCAAACAATCCCCTCGAACTCGACTCTTATACAGGATAGCGAAAAACGTGAAAGCAGGTGAATAGCCCATTGAAATTCACGAAGAAACTACATCAGTCACTTTTTGGCTGAGGTCAATATTGAGGTCATGACAGGTCAAAGAATCTAGCAAGGTAGAGAAGAGTTTATGGACTCTAGCGTCGGACAGAATTGAGTTAGAATCATTTTAGGCATAGTTCACTTTCTCTCGTTACAGCCAATTGGATGATGTATGATATTATTGTACTAGGTCAAAACATAAAAGGACCTGAACTAAGGTATTGCCAGGGTCAACATCTAGCCTAGCATAATGAATATGCGTATAAATCGACTTGCAATAACATTCTGAACGTAAAGATATGAAAATAAAAGATTTTTCATCATTTTGTGCAAAGTTATTAACTCAAGTATGAAAAACCTGCAGTGGATAGCCCCAGATGACCTCTTAGGTCACAGGTTCAAACTTGCAGCATGAACCTATAAAGGGGCCTAGGATACTATGTTCTGAAGAATAAGAAGGTATTACACGCGGTATCTACAAAATTAATTCAATTTTTTCGGCCAATTTCCGTTTTCCCCATGCATTTTTAATGGAGAGGTCATTATCCGTATCTGCCCCTAGGTCTACGATCTGAAAAAATTCCGAAATTAGTTATAGTACTCGGCAAGCCCTTTATGTGGTATGCGCTTCAATTCGACAGATTCGCCCTTTTCTTACTTATGCCACCTTAAACATTTTTGGAGGTGAGGTCACTTGACATGTACTGGTAACCTGACCTGAGATGTCCCAACCTTAAAATTTTGGGGAAGGTTGCGGACGATCATATATAAGGTGTGCTAAGTACGACAGCGCTTCGCGTCACCGTTTTTTCGTGCCCCTGAAGCAGCCCAAGGGTTTTCAAACACAGCCCCCCCCCCACCCTGGCGGGAATTAACAATCCGACGTTGTCATGGTGACCAATCCTATTCACGGAGATCAGCTTGCAACTGGAGTATTTTTCCGCCTTGCTGGAATCGGCGCTGGTGAAAGAATGTGGCTTCTTAACCCTTGCCACACGGGGAGGGGGGGCATCGATGGCCTCTAAGATTTTTTCACCAAGATCATTTTCCCACTATCCTTGAAACTGTTTACCCCGGGCCACACTAGGTCAGATCACCAGGCGAGGTCAAACAAGTTCACCTCACTTCAACTTTTGAGCTCTAGCATAGCTACATTTCTTGGCCAATTGATTTAAAGTTGTCTTCACTTGATGGCCCCTCCAGGATGAAACAAATTATATCCGGAATTTTTCAATTTGGTGACCTGAGGTCAGGCCACGAGGTGACCTCTCCCATAAAAAGACATGGGGAAAAGCTGTCTTTTGGTCAAAAGTCACAAAAATGATTGCAAATTATCAAATTTGTCAGGAAGGTATTCTTAGCAACCTTTTCACGGATTCCAGGGGTAGTATTTTCCCTTTGATATATCTGAGGTCATCTCAGGTCACCAGGCATCAAAAATAGTATTTTGACCATAACTGTTGACCTAATTAAGCTAGAGAACTGAATTAGACGTCATCATGTATGTCTCGTCACTGGCTTTCATTTAATATTCGATAAGGTCACTTTTTTACCTTTCGTGAACTCAGGTCATGTCAGGTCAATAGGTGCCCTCTGGAGGTAAAAAACTGTCGGCAAGGCATTATATTCCACACAGCGGAGAAAGCCCTGACATTTTCTATGAAATGTAGTTACCAGACCTCAATAGCTCTAATGCCATAAAAGCTGTGCCCAGTTTTCTTAAGCATTTGCATATGTTAGTAGAAGTAGCCTATCGTGACCCAACTTAAACTCTGGAGGTCAAAATATTGACCTGAGCGCTTAAACACATGCAAGTTAAGACCTTGCTGAACTCACAAGGGCTTTCCAATGTACTTTGCAAATTTGCGCTAGCCCCCATATTTTCGGAGTTAGATGGGGCCATCGATGTCCCCGTGGGGCGAAGGTGGCGCCGGACCCCCTGGGGCTGCCCATTTTACTGGCACCCCCAGGTTTGCAAAATAGTCCACCAGATTCCCATTATTTGGGCTAAATGCTGCTCAGAACTCGTTTTGGTTTCCTCGAGCCCCGAAAACTGACCATGCGCAGCGGAGTTGAACATAGCTCCTATATCGTACCAATACACAGTGATGCAGGAAGCCAGAAGAAAACGGGGTGGAACACCTAGCTCAAAAGACCAATTGCGATAGAACGATGAGTTTTGCTTCAAATGAAGGCTTTCTATCGGGTAGTTTGGGCTTACGAGAAATGGCCGTTTGGTGACGTCAGTAAAATATCATAATTGTGTATTGGTGATAAATACTTTTGATTGAGAACCTATGACGATAGAGTGATGATTTTTCTTCAATTGAAAACTGATGGTCAAATGGTTTGAATCAAAACACAAAATATCAATTTTCGATTCCAGATTTTGACAACTTATGATAAGACAGTGATATCATGTGTATATAGTGATGTATAGTGATATAAGTATATATATATATATATATATATATATATATATATATATATATATATATATCACTTATATATACAGTGATGTCATAAAAATATCACTACACGTTGGTAATACCATAGGCCGATCCGGCAGGGGGGGCAAAGAGGTACAGGTGCCCGGGACCCCTGGTGGAGCGCGGGTTAACATCACTCCTATTTTTATACGGTACAGAAATGTGGGACAGCTTTGGGAAATAGATGTAGATGTAGATGTATATTATTGAGGTCTCCATTAAAATATGGCTTTTCAGTCCTCAATTACAAGGATACAGCACACATAGGGAGCACACACTTTCGTAAACCACACAATACTTTACATAACATGACCGTTGTAGATAACAATTTTAAAGAAATGCGCTAGTTCCTTTTTAGCCTATCCTCTTCCCTAAATGCCCACCACACATATACTTAGCTCTCTCTCATCCCACTGTTTCATGCTTCTACCTCTCTGAAGCGAAAACTGTGCTTGGCTTGCTCCGTTCGCACCCTTGGGAGTTCTAGCATATCACGGTCAGTCCCGCGTGTGCTCCGGCTAGAGATTTCGGAGCGACGCGAAACTGACCGCGACAGTGCACTTCCAGAGTCGTCGGAGAGCAGTATTTTAATATCTTTTATGTCCCGTTTCCTTAGCAAATCCGGGAAACGTCGGCCAGCCCAAGGATTGCAGGGCTGGGGTCACGTGCTCATGCCTGTTCAGTCCCTTACGATGCGTGCGCCAAAATTTATAAACTTTCTGGATGCGATGTTTTTGAGTGGCATTGCATCCTCCCCATACAGTCAAAGAATTCTGTATATGTGGGGAAAAGTAAAATTAAAGGTTATAAAATCATTATTTTTAATATCTTTGGTACGAATGACGCTGTCCGGATTTGCATACGTAAGAAGTAGGTAGGTACAATTGGAAGATGTATTGGAAAATTAACATATTGCAGTTGTCATATCTTTCCCGATCTTCAAAACTTGTAGGGACATTCCCTACAAGTTTTCGGGGGTCTCCAAACTTGTAGGGACACTGTCCCTAGTGTGCCCTGGTGGTGGCTACGCCCATGCACTTGACCCCATCCCTATCAACCCTCACCTTCCCCTGAAATGATCACGGGCCCGCTGAAAGGTTGGTGGAGCCACCTGAAATATCGCCTCCCACTGACCCCCTTTCAGAAGGGAGGTTCCGGCGCCCCCTCAATAGGTTTTTCCGCCCAAAAAAGGCATCCCCATTCTCCAAATGCCACCTTAGTATGTGCGCCCTCTTTTCCAGCGATCAGAAATCCTGGATCGGCCTAGACGTCGTGATAGACGATTCAAAAGACAAGACTTTGTTGCAAATAAGGCAAGTGACTTACAATTGTCTAATTGGAAGTTACGTCCCTTTGCTGTTTTTTTCAACCAACACACACTGCAGCGCCGCGGTCAGCAATGACCTTCGGCATGCGAGAGCCAGAGTTACCGGGTACACAGGGTTCGACAGCAAATCCTGACGATTATTTCATGTCGAATGCATTTTGAAAATTACGAGCATACACATAACATTTTTCATCTAATTCGCAGGATATTGCATTGATAGTCAGATTTGGTCACTGGTCGAAGGGTATTTGGGAGGTATGTGTTCGGTAGCAGGGTCATTTCACCATATATCGACCAAGACATAAAGGCCTACTATTTTTAATTTCCATCAAAATTGGTACATGAGGACTCATAAAGGCGTAGAATCCACCCATGGCACCTAAACAATTATTTTAAAATCGGTTTGAGTGAAATAGCCTAGGGCAATTTTTGAAGGATGTAGGCACTGTTTAGAATACCTAGCTCCAAAAATTTTATAAGTGATTTCTTAAAAGTTGGTGGTTTTCGAATGAAAATTTTACGGGAAAAATTTTGGCTATCTTCAATTTTGAAGTTTGAACAAAAAAATTGTTCGTGACGTCAGGACCTAGCTTTTTAACGGTGACCTTGACCCGTAGTACAGTGAAATTCAAACATTATCTTAAAAACGTTTAAACATATATGTCACATACTACCATATATTGTAGTAGCCATATGTCAAATACGTTTTTATATAGCCATATGTCAATGTTTTTCATATAAAATAATGAAAAAATGGCTTTCGAGCTGCATATACTACTTTTAGCCTCATATATACACTAGGTATCACTGTGGAGCTATGCTATCGTAACTCATGTTCTAATTGACTAGCAACTTTAAAATGCAAATATTGGAGAATCCAAAATCAAGCAGTCAACCTAGAATTGGTCAAGCAGTCAACCTTGTCAACCATTTTACCACATGCACAGGAATAATGGGCTTCCCTCCCCCATTTTGAATTTACATTATTGTCCTTTTGGGAATGAACTTCAACATACGAGTCTACAATTTATCACCGCTCTTATTCGCTCTTCCGTTGTTCTCCTCCGTCTCCGTCGGGGGATGATGTTTGTACGACGAGTCCACCCCAAGCCAAACAGCAGGGCAATGGTGCAGGACAGTGCGGAAAACAGAGCTTCCTGACAGTTTTGCACTCATGCTAAAACAAATGTGCTAACCCGGATTCAACGCCGCTGCGACGCTAACCTCAAAGAGAGGTTGATGTAGATCAATATTTTCCGAACAATATTTACTCAAATGGGCTTTTCAGTAATTGCTCGATGGATTCATTCATATATTATCATCAAACACGATGGGTAAACAAAAGTACAGGGATTAAAAAAGCACAAAACGTCATAAAGAGGCCAAAAAATTGACATATAATATGAAATAAGAGTTGGTGTGAACAGTATCGGACCCAGGACTTTGTTTCGGGGGAGGGGGTAGGGGCTCAAGTCTCATCCACCATTGCTTCGGAATTGCCTTTGGCTATGCATTTACTATAGGTACTCTGAAACTCCGCGGGGGGACCTCGATCCCCTAGCCCCCTTGTATCCACTACCGTGTATAAAGGTAAAATCAAGCGGCCATACACCGCCGCGCCCGTGGCGCAGCTAGCAAAGGCGTCACGCTTGGGTGTGGAGGGCCCCTGGATCAAGGCTGACCTATGGCAGCCTTTTCCGTGGCCGCCTCCTACCCAGGAGATAGCGGTACACTGGGGAGTGCGCGCCGCCGCAGTGGAATCAACGCCGTGCCAGCCGGCGTCCCTGTTTGTGGGTGCACGGGCCTTTAAAGTGATCCACCGGTCTGGTCTCCCGCCCGCGGCCCCAATGTGAGGGCTCGGCCTATGCCGGGCGCTGCGGCTTGGGGAGACTGGAGCAGCCTATGACCCGCCGAGTGCGGTGCCGCTGTCCCGTAAGGGTGCCGGCAAATAGAAACTTCCGCTCTGTACATAGTGTGAGTGCGTTGTATGAATAATAGCTAATAACACAAAAATGCTTCCAGGAAAGGGAGAGCGTTTTTTTAAGCGTCCATACATCACAATAATGCTACTTAAACTGCCCTACTAAATGTGCCAAAAGCACACAATTCAACCCACCTACGAATAATGTCTAAATGTCTGATTAAATCATCAATTGACTCCTACAGTGCCCATGATTTGACTAGGTTCTCATACAAGATACGTGATGAAAGTCCATGCATTCTACGATACTGAAGACCTCAGTCGTGTATGCCCAGACCAAAAGGATAACATTTCTGTACGCGACAGTGATGGGAAAAAGTAACGGTACAGAAAAGTTTCATACTTGGAAACCTGAGAGTGGTCTATTAGCTCTATCGGTCTGCTGACAAGAACCCAGCGACAAGCTTCTCCATGTTCGCAGATCTGCGTCCTCTGCGCTGCGTACTGGCCGGGAGCAGCGGCACACATTCAGTCTGCGTGTGGACGTAAGAGGTTCTACTTGTCGTCCCGGCGTCCCGGCGCCGGGACATTCGAGTCGGTCGCTCACAGAGGGTGGACGTGTTTTTGGTGCTCAAGAAATGGACGTATTTCATCCTGTTCTTTTTTATCCGGGGTTGATATTGCACTGACATATTGTTATTTTCATCGGCTACGTCATGTATTGATTTGCATCTTCCTCAGTGATCTCTGGGACAAGATAAAGCAAGATAAAATATGAAATATTTTATGTGTTTTCGTCCGCCATTGCTTTTTCGCAGCTTATGTCCCCGCTTGATTTTTTGCTGATTTTGGAGGCCGCTTGGGACAAGAAGTAGCTGAATCACATATTTTAAAACTGGCAGCCACCTTCAAAGTTCGTTAGTGATGACGGCCTTGGCTAAGTTGTATTATTCCAAAATAACGCTAAGGGGACAAGATTCAAGTCAAAACTCGAAGACAAGATCATACAAGAACAACGAAGTCACTTATTCTGGGCCATCCGTTCAAGAATGAAACATACACGAAGCCGAGTATCGCCTATTTCGCCTTCATCTTCTTCAGTTTGTTTTTTTGTTTTAAGTTGATCTGTGTGTAGCAGCCGGAAATCCTTATCCTATTCTCCTCCTCATCCTTAACCCTCGCCCCACCGGAAGGGGGCCATCGATGGCCCCCCTAAGGTTTTTCCGGGATAGCAGAAAAATGACGAGGCGCAGCACCGCGGTTGAGGGCTCTACCTCTCACTGCATCATTTTCTCATCATCCCTGAAATTTTTACCCCGGGTCACTCAAGGTCAGGTCACAAGACGAGGTCAACCAAGGTCACCTCACTTCACCTTTAGAGCTCTGTAAGAGCTACATTTCAAAGTCAATCGATTTGAAACTTCCTACACTTCATGACCCCTCCAGGGTCTACAAGGTGTATATCCGGGATTTTTCGATTTTGTGCCCTGAGGTCAGGTCACGAGGCGACCTCTCCCATTGACAAAGCATGGGGAAAAGCTATTTCATAATATAAAAGCCACAAAAATGATTGCAAATACTCAGACTGCTCAGAACAACGTTTTTGGACACCCTTTCACGGATCCCAGGGGTCATATTTGCCCTTTGACTTTTCCAAGGTCATCCAAGGTCACCAGAGGTCAAAAACAGTATTTTGACAATAACTTTTGACCTAATTACGCTAGAGCAGTGAAACAAACACCATCGTGTTTGTCTTGTCACTGGCTTTCATTTCATATACGGCAAGGTCACTTTTTGACCTTTCGTGACCTCAGGTCATATTAGGTCACGAGGTGACTTCTGGCGGTCAAACCACTGGCGGGAGGTCTTTACGTTCCACATAGCGGAAAAAGTACTGGCAATTTGCTATCAAATGTACTTTACCAGGCCTCAATAGCTCTAATGACATAAGAGTTATGCCCAGTTTGCTTAATCATTGCATATTTGAGTGAAAATAGCCGATCTTGACCTAATTTGACCTCTGGAGGTCAAACCATTGACCTGAGCACTAAAACATGCGAAGTAGTTTCTTACTGAATTCACGCGAGCCTTCTATTGCACTTTGCAGATTTGCGCTAACGCCCATATTTTCGGAGTTAGAGGGGGGCCATCGATGGCCCCCCGGTGGGGCGAAGGTGGCGCCGGACCCCCCGGTGGGGCGCGGGTTAAACCACCTGGAGGTAGCGAGCGCATGCACCTTGGGCAGCAGCGACCCCTCCAGGTAGTATTCCACCTTCCTTTACCCTCATCATCCTTATCCTTGCCGTCTCCTGCCATAGTTTCCATTGTTTCATGTTCATTGCGACGGCACTTGAAAAGCCACTACCTGTGTTGAAGTGTTCACAGCTAATACAATACAATAATACATAATGCTGGTTCCGGTCAATACCTTGCTAGGAGCAGCTGGGCATGTGCTGGAACCTTTCCGGGGCCTCGGGAGATTAGAGAACGCGATAATATCAAAGAAGCTCTAGTTTGTTGGAGCCTTGATCAGAGTGCAAATAATCCGTTGTTTTACAATTTTACTTTTATTTCAACAATTTGCGAATGAATAACCTAATAACCTAATACTGATAAGCGCGGTCAAAAGAATTGACTAATTCAAGCCTGCTAAACCCGAACAATCTTCGCATGTTGTCAGACTATAGTCAGTCAGTTTCAATTATCTTTTTTTAAAAAAGATATTTAAACACCCCAAACCTATTAGGAGTGTCAATATAACAACTTGAGATCCCCAAACAAAGTTAAAATTGTGCCCGTAGTCCAGAGGAAGGGCACCTGTATTGTAATAAATTTGGTTGAAATTACACTGCAGTAACAAAATTGCACTCGATATAACCCTGAAAAAGAAATGTCCCATCATCCTTATCCTTGCCGTCTCCTGCCATAGTTTCCATTGTTTCATGTTCATTGCGACGGCACTTGAAAAGCCACTACCTGTGTTGAAGTGTTCACAGCTAATACAATACAATAATACATAATGCTGGTTCCGGTCAATACCTTGCCAGGAGCAGCTGGGCATGTGCTGGAACCTTTCCGGGGCCTCGGGAGATTAGAGAACGCGATAATATCAAAGAAGCTCTAGTTTGTTGGAGCCTTGATCAGAGTGCAAATAATCCGTTGTTTTACAATTTTACTTTTATTTCAACAATTTGCGAATGAATAACCTAATAACCTAATACTGATAAGCGCGGTCAAAAGAATTGACTAATTCAAGCCTGCTAAACCCGAACAATCTTCGCATGTTGTCAGACTATAGTCAGTCAGTTTCAATTATCTTTTTTTCAAAAAAGATATTTAAACACCCCAAACCTATTAGGAGTGTCAATATAACAACTTGAGATCCCCAAACAAAGTTAAAATTGTGCCCGTAGTCCAGAGGAAGGGCACCTGTATTGTAATAAATTTGGTTGAAATTACACTGCAGTAACAAAATTGCACTCGATATAACCCTGAAAAAGAAATGTCTTGGTTAATGCATATAATGACAAAGCTAGAAATGTCTTCCTTTTCACTCTTTTTTGGCCGGAACCAGTGCCAGAACCAGGTTGGGTCTTGCCGGCACCTTGCCGGAACCATTCGAGGCTTGCCGGTGTCGGGTCCGGCGCCGAGACCAATAATTTAAAAGTAGAGCCTCCAGTGCACATATCATCAGAACCATATCTTTCTTCTCCATGCCTTGGACCTTACAGGTCTAACATGCCATGATTTGATGGATGCTGCGGTTTGTGACGCGAGTAATCGAGACTGCATAGTGAGGGAATGCGACGAGTGCCTTGGCGATAAGAGGGTTGCCGACTTTTTGTCAATGCTGCTGCACGATAATGGCGAAGACTCAACTAGTGACAACGAAATCCGATAGAAACAATGGAAGAGCATGGATCGATGCACCCTCCAGAACATAGTAGCAAGTCTTGTGGAATGGTAGGCTAAGTCAGCATGGATTGTGCAGCTGACGCTCCATCATCATCAGACCAGGGAACAGGCGCCTTACTTCAGACATCAGACGCTCGGTGGGAGATGGTGAAGTGGTACTGCAAGGGGTTTTACGGAGAACTTTTCATCTGTAGTTCAGGACGCTGCCAAATAATTTCCTTAGGATTTTTTTCCAGTACACATGACACCTGTTTGTTGTGTATACTGGAGTAACGACGGTGAGAAGTCTCACAAAATTTACTGCGTGATTTCAGACTCTACCAAACCCAACACAACTCTACCAAACTAACATCGATAATATGGATTGAGCAGTTGTCAAAATGGGAGGTAGGCCCTTTTGGGATGACAAGTGGTGGCAATTGTTGTTTCTTTTAATACAAATATTTTAACCGGTGCGCTGTGTTATACCATCCGTTGAAAAAGAATCATCAAATATATTCAAAATATCCGAAAGGCCGTTTTATACCTACATTGCCAAAAACCAAATGCCCAAAAACCTAAGAGTTGATTCTGGCAAACACAGTTCATTAATTTCCGCAACGTCTAGTGCCGGAAATCAAGCGCTATGTTCCTGACCTGAAGAAAATTCCTTATTTCATTGACAGATATGTGCACAACATAAGAACAAAGATAACTTTGGAAACGTCTGCAGGCACAATAGTGGCTTTGATGGAGTGTCATGTGAGTGACACTTTTTGCGACCTCTCGTGGGAAGGGGCCATGTTATGGCATACGAGTAGTAGGCGCTGTAAGGCGACGACTTACAGGGAGAGCTAGCGGCGCATCAGGACTGATCAGGTCCTCACGGCTGAGGACATGTTTGTCTTTTTAGATGGTAAACTGAAGTCTACGATGCAGTTAATGTAGACGTGAAGACGTGAAGACGTGAAAAATCAGCAGCAGACTTAAGCGGCCGTTTCGCAAGAGCAGTCACGGAAAAGGGTACCCGGAAGCAAAATTTCTCCCCCAGGAGACGAGACAACAATCCGAGTCCATGAACTGTCGAAAGACTAACGGTGACGAGAAGTGATGGTGTTAAAAAGTTCTGGTCACTGCTGAGCCAATAATTTTGTTACTGTGAACTGTCTCAAAGGCCTTGGTGTGAACTCCATTTACCCGGACAGGTTGACATTTTTTCTGGGTTCGAACGAAGTTTTGTTACGCGCTTTGTTACCTTTCACTAATAATGGCAGGGGCGTAGCCAGGATTTCGTTCAGGGGGAGGGCGGTGCCCCGAAAAGGGCCCCCGCGACAGCGCCAAAGGGCCCTGATGGGTAAAAAGAGCCCTGCTTTTTACAGAATCGTGTCATCAGAGGGGCCCTTCGGGCCCCTCAAGGGGGGGTGGCTGTCCCTGCCACCCTCCCCCCTTGGCTACGCCCCTGAATAATGGTATGATTATATCTCAATTACCATAAATGTCTACGTCTCAAGAAACAAGGCACTGATCGACAGTTATCACAAACACTTAACATTACTTTTATTTCAAAACTCTGCATCAACCATACCCTGAGTTACAACGGTACAACTCCATAGTGACACCTAGCGTCATGTTTTGGAAGTCAAAAGTAGTGTATTTAGTGCAACAGCCATATTTCCATTATTCTACCTAAAAGAAAATTGCCAAATGTCAAAATGCTATCACACAAATCTATAAATTTCATTGTACTGCAGGTCACGGTCACCGTTCAAAAACTAGGTCACGAGGTCATCAGGTCAATTTTGCATAAATATAAGAATCGAAGATAGCCAAATTGAAAACTTCTAAATGGTGATCAAAAACCTAAAGGTCAGAAAACGTCCGAACGTGCCAACACAGTTGGGGAATATCTTCTGTTGCCGGGGAGTCTGTACATTGTTCATTCTTCCTCTACTAAACATTTTTGGAGGTGAGGTCCCTTGACCTGCTCTGTTGACCTGACCTGAGATGACCCAACCTTAAAATTTTGGGAAAAGTTGCGAAATTGATCAAGGATAAGTTGTGTCAAGTGCGGCAGCGCTTCGCGCCGTCGTTTTTCGTGCCGCCGAAAAACCTGAGGGGGATGTTCAAACACCCTCCCACCGGGGCGAGGGTTAAGTTCTGCCCAAGGTGGGGGCGATCGCCCCATTGCTCCCCCCTTGGATACGCCCCTGCCAACAGCTGACAACTGTGGCCGGCCGCTTGGGTACATTTTGGGTACATTTCAGGCAAGATACATTTACTTAAAGGTACGTTCAAGAGGGATTCCTCCACACATGAGTGACGTCACACGGGCGTGGAGGAATTCCTTCACCATTGAGAGCGTGTCTTAAACTGTTGCTAATGGCACCTTCCGCTTACGAATTTTGGAGAATACACGGTAACCAAGTTTATCCCAAATGCAATGAATAATCATTTCATTTTCAATTCTGGGCCTTTTTTGTAAAAATTTGGATATTTAATCATTTAATTTTCCCATGTTATATGCTACGAGGTATGACGTCACATCCGGTGGTCTGTGCTTACTGTTGGAGGGGCTGCATTTCAGGTAGGTTTTTAGCTTTTCTCTACGGAAATTTTTAGTTTCAAGACAAATGATATATTGAGTACCGGGTTTCGCGGCAGGCTTTACAACTCGGCTCTCTCAGTTAAAATCACGTTATAAAGGTGCCACATTATCTTTAAACACCCACGCCAATACTCCCTGTAATTGCGCAAGTGTGCCTGTTGGGAGTGGCCCTAATAAAATTACACATCTTCGCTCCTACATTCGTAAAAACCGTTGTTTTTTCACAGCAACTGTTAAAACAAAAGCCCAGTTTCACGAGCACCGAGGTACCTAGTAGTCGAGAAGGCGGTAACCGTCTGGCTCACTAACTGCCGCGACCGCGATGGTAGCGCAACAAGCGCAGCTGCGGCGGAAGCAGCGACGACAGCGGCCGGCGCCATAGCGTCGACGGTGGTGCCACCATTGACCGGGATCGAAGTACCGACGGTAGCGTCACCTGTAATCGCGATGGCAGCTTAGATGGTTATGCCACCAGTGACCACAGTGGCAGCATTGATAGTGACGCCATCAGTGGCTACGGTCGAGTTATCGCCTGCACTATATCTTCAACCAGTGAGGAATGAAGAGCACGTCTATAACTGCGGAGATGGAGATTCACGGATGGTTCCTTCAATGGGGTCCATCTCATCAGCGGGAAATGTCCTATAAGACCGTTCAACGTTAAATTTAACAGAAGTCATGAATACCTTAGCGTGCGGTTGAAGTCACGATATTTTCCCAATGTCAACTACTTTGAATTTGAAAAAATGGATACATGTTTACCATCCAGAGATAAATGCTTAGGTACTCGCCGATTATTAGGGACAGGTAATGTCTAACAAAGAAGTGTTGAGCAGAATGCAGATTTCTAATTTTTTAGCTTTCGATTTAATTCATCTTAGAGGCGCAAAAGACCGAGATTTGTGTCTAGAATTTTATTGTGATACACACTTGAACATAAAAAAAGTCATTCGGGGACAAATTCATTTTCAGCGAATAAGGGACAGTGCAACAATGCATTAAAATATGTATTTTTGTGCCCCCTAGAGTGACAACTGGATACACATACCTAGATATGAGCCTATTAATCAATCAAACCGGTTAAAACAATTATGAAAAAATAATAAAACTAATAACTTATGTTGAAATTCTAATAATTCACGCGTTAACCCTCGCCCCACCGGGGGCCATCGATGCCCCCTAAGGTTTTTCCGGGATAGCAGAAAAACGAAGAGGCGCAGCACCGCGGTTGAGGGCTCTACCTCTCACTGCATCATTTTCCGACCATCCCTGAACTTTTTTACCCCGGGTCACCCAAGGTTAGGTCACCAGACGAGGTCAACCAAGGTCACCTCACTTCAAATTTAGAGCTCTGTAAGAGCTACATTTTTAAGTCGATCAATTTGAAACTTCCTACACTTTATGGTCCCTCTAGGGTGTACAAGGCGTATATCTGGGATTTTTCGATTTCGTGCCCTGAGGTCAGGTCACGAGGTGACCTCTCCCATTGAAAAAGGATGGGGAAAAGCTGTTTTATGATCTAAAAGTCACAAAAGCGATTTAAAATGCTCAGCTTGATCAGAAAAGCGTTCTTGGACACCCTTTCACGGATTCCAGGGGCCATGTTTGCCCTTTGGTCTCTCCAAGGTCATCCAAGGTCACCAGGGGTCAAAAACAGTATTTTGACAATACCTTTTGACCAAATTAAGCTAGAGCACTAAAACAAACACCATCATGTTTGTCTTGTCACTGGCTTTCATTTGATATACGGCAAGGTTACTTTCTGACCTTTCGTGACCTCAGGTCATCTTAGGTCAGGAGGTGACCTCTGGAGGTCAAACCACTGGCGGGAGGTCTTTACGTTTCACATAGCGGAAAAAGGACTGACAATTTCCTATCAAATGTACTTTACCAGACTTCAATAGCTCTAATGGCATAAGATTTATGCCCAGTTTGCTTAAGCATGGCATATTTGAGTGAAAATAGCCGATTTTGACCTAATTTGACCTCTGGAGGTCAAACCATTGACCTGAGCACTAAAACATGCGAAGTAATTTCTTACTGAACTTACGCGAGCTTTCTATTGCACTTTGCAGATTTGCGCTAACGCCAATATTTTCGGAGTTAGAGGGGGGGCATCGATAGCCCCCCGGTGGGGCGAAGGTGGCGCTGGACCCCCGGTGGGGCGCGGGTTAAAACAAAAACTGCACCGAAACAGTTTAGATTCTCTGCACACACGGTCTTCCTTATAAAATAGGCATGCCTAAGGCTATTTCATTGATCGTCTCTTACCCGGTGCAAGTGCACCAATTTTCAAAATATTAGAGGTGTTTCGGTTCCGGAGGTTTACGACCTAGTTCTAGTAGAAGGCATCGTGGCGGCTGAAGCTGGCTCAGTGTCGGGAGCGATGCTGCTGTGGACAGTTGCCCTCTTCGTGTATAACCTCAAATCCGGCGTAACAAAGCGCCTCCGACGCTTCATAGCTGCTGAGGTGATCGAAGTCTCTTTTAACCCTCGCCCTGGTGGGGGTGTTTGAACACCCCCTCGGGGTCTTCCGGCGCTACAAAAAAACGGCGGCGCGAAGCGCCGCCGTACGCAGCGCCCCTTCTCCTTGATAAATTCCGCAACTTCCCTTAACACATTAAGTTTAGGTCATTTCAGTTCAGGTCACCAGTACAGGTCAAGTGACCTCACATAAAAATGTTTAAGGTAACAAGTAAGAAATGGGTGAATCTATCGGATCAAGACTTATAACACATCATGGCCCCACCAAGTTCTGGAAAATATGCTCCGGAATTTTTCATATTGATGACCTAAGGTCAAGTACGGACTATGGTCTCTCCATGGGAAATAAGTGGGGAAAACAGATACTGTGCTGTATTTGTGTAGATAAAGATGATAATACCCTCATATTCTCCAAATAAAAGTATCATGGGCCCCTTTCCAGGTTGATGATGCAATTTTTGACCGGTGACCTCCGAGAGGTCATCTTGAGCTACTAAAACAGTTTTCAGACTTAAGGCAAAAACTTTGCATAAAATGATGATACAGTATTTTCATACCGTTGTGTTTAGATTGCTATTGCGAGTCGATTGATATGAATACTGACTATGCTAGGCTAAAAAGTGACCTTGACCTGACCTGAGGTCAGGCCATTTTTTCGTTTTGACCTAGAGTTGTCATATTATACATAAATCGGTTCGCCGTGATGAGAGGAAGCGAATGGTGTCTACAAAATTATTGTAACTTTACTCTGTCAGATGCTAGAGCCCAAAAACTTTGCTCAAAATGCCAACTTCTTTGATCTGTCATGACCTAAATATTGACCTGAGCAAAAAGTGCCCGTATAGTTTCGTCATGAATTTTTATGAGCTATCCACTAGCCTTCGCGTTTTTACGCTATCCTGCATAGGGGCCGAGTTAGAGGGGGTGCTCAAACACCCCCAACAGGGCAAATGGTGGCCCGGAGGCCCACCGGGGCACGGGTTAAACAATTTTGGAGTTGAGTTCACTTGACTTGCATTGGTGACCTTACCTGAGATGACCCAGCCTTAAAATTTGGGTAAAGTTGCGGAATCGATGAAGGATAAGGTGTGCAAAGTACCGCGCTGCCATATGTTTGTGCCGCAAAAAAAACTAACGGGGTGCTTAAACACCCTCCCCACCGGGGGAGGGTTAAATGTTGAATTGCGCTCAGCTAATTTACCACAAAATGTAAATTAAACCATGATTATGGAAATACCTGCACGAGAAACCACTACAGATGTGCAATACAGGGCATTGCGCTCAGGGGTGTAGCCAGGATTTCGCTCAGGGGGAGGGGGCGGCGCCCCGAAAAGGAGCCCTGTGACAGCGCCAAAAGGGCCCTGATGGGTAAAAATGTCCCTGCTTGTTACAGACTCGTGTCCTCAGAGGGGCCCTTCGGGCCCTCAGGGGGTGGCGGTCCCTGCCACCCCCCTTGGCTACGCCCCTGATTGCGCTACCCCTTTCCATTAAGTTTAGAACAATGCAAATATTTCATCTTTAGTATGCACACATTAACCGCGTTGAGCGGGCTTACCGTTTCGTGGGGATTCACGGATACAAGAAGTAGGTAGGTACTGGTAGGTAGGCGAGACGAAAAAAGCAGCGCTCCACAGGATATCAGGAGCAGTGATTTTGACCGCAGGTGATCAGGTAGGAGTTTGGACTTTGGAATGACATCTGCGGAAGGAGGCAATATAGCAGTCAAATTTCATCAAAGATGCGCACACCAGGTGTTTTTGCGCGTGATATTATGCAACATAACGCCGCCCCGAGAGTTTCCTCTCTTCTTATGGATAGGTAAAATTCACCTATGAGTAACACAACTTCGAATTTGAGGTCACCACTACATACTAGACCACGAATTCTTAAGATTTATGTGACCAATTCTGACGAAGAGCTGTGCCCTAATATATTATCCATTTTAACTTTTATTCGAAAAGATTTGGAAACTTCATTGGATCAACTGATACCACAAATGTACTTCTTTTTAATATTCCTTGAAATAACAGTAAACTTACTGATAGGCAGAGGTAGGATTCGGTAGATTTTTTTCTACCGGCTATATCGGTATTCGGTAGATGAAAACGGGCCATTTGGTTCGGAATTTGGGTAGATTTACAAAAACCTACCGAATGATGCGGTATTTCGGTATTTTGGTTCGATAGATTAAACAAAAATCAAAAACATTTTTGAAAACACTTCAATATATTCTAGAGCCCATAAAATACCTATTTTAAGCCTTTAAAATCATTTTAGGGTCTCTATACATTTGTTTTAAAACCTCTTAGCCATTTGCAACCATTTTGTAAATGTATAAGGCTTATAAAGACCTTTTAAGCGTAAAAAAAACTAATACACTATCTTCGGCAACAAGTCACTGCAGTTGAGTCAACTGGCCCCCTCTGCAAGAGGTCTGTGCACCGTCAATGAGACGTCGATGTTATAACAAACCAAACAAGCTGCAAATCACTGAAACGTTTTGGACGCAATGAGAGAGCCGAGAGGAGTGAGTCTATTCTGCTCGAAAGACCAGAATGGAGTGGGCTTCCCGCCAAGACCAGCGTTATCTACTAACTCGTCGCTCGCTGCTGATTGGCTGCGCGGCCCGGTACGGCCCGTAATTGGCTGCAGCGGGGGCAAATCCAGGCTTGCCTCTGCTAAGAAGATTCTTTGTCGGCGCGGGAAGTTCAAATATTCCGAAGAAAGCCATTCGGTAGATCCATTCGGTATCGGTATCGGTAGAGGTTCGGTACCAAATATTCGGTAGCGGTATATCAATCTATCGCCAGTGTTACCGAAATACTGAAATACCGAATTCATTCGGTAGTCCTAGCTCTGCTGATAGGTTCCGTCGGACTCGCAGAAACTTTATTCGTCTCGCAGAAACTTATGTCTGCAAGCGGAACTTTTCGTAAGCACACATGATCGTACGCACTTGTATTCGTAAGCGGAAAGGTTTGTTCTTGCTCATGTTTGCAAGCGAATCAAGTACAAAAAGGCGCCACTAGCCGTTTTCACAACGTGAATAAATTGAAATCAACCTTGGGTGTCTTTTGGTAGTTTTTTTTAACATTTCCCAAGCCAAAAACAGCGCTCATTTCAGTGAAACTCTAGAAGTTTGAGAAATATGCTTACCCAAAATTGAAAGTAATTACCCTAAATATCTTAATTCTGAGCTTTTCCTGGCATTAAATTCAATAGATAAATCTAAATTAATGGATATATATTTTGGAAATATCCCAAGATCTTGGGCGTCTTTTTGAAAAAAACCGACCTCCAGGGTCGGTTTTTTCAAAAGACACCCAAGCCTCTAGATTCCGTCTTTTCGGTCTCCAGATTTGTCTGGAGAGATTTTTCAGAGGCTTCCATATGCAGGAGCGAATTTTGAGGTCGGTGATTTATGCAGGACTTGCCCGCTTGACGTCACTGCCTACGTCATAGCCAAGAACCAATCATCGGACAGTATTCTGGGAGCAGCATGGCCGCGTTCAAGGCCCGAGAGAGAGAGAGGTCGCGTTCGGGGAACGTGTTCGGGAAAAAGTTTGTTCTCTAATGTTTCTTTTCTCACGGTATATGAGCTACGATCGTTATTTTACGTGTATTTAGGAACAAAAGCTAAATATTTGATTGAAATTATTTGATCGTTACCAATTTTTTTGCGGTAGTCAGGCAGACATTTTTCCCATCACCATACAGATCGGGGGTCAATTAAAGGGGCAGGTGCCCCTTCTATCGACCATCTGTGCCCCTGAATCATAGGCGGATCCCGGATAGCCGATCGGGGCACCTTTCTGGGTTGGCACCATCCAGACCAGGAGGGTGCCACTTTTGACCAAAAAACTATGAGGTGGGCGCCAAATCATATTGGTGGGCGCCGATTTTCACATCCTGGGGAGAGGAGGGGTGAGGACCGACATTTCAGGGCAGCGCTGTGACCATTTTAGGGGCGCCGAGCGTCAATCGGAGGGACACTTACCCCACCCCCTGGATTCTGCCTATGCCCTGGATGGCTACGGTGCCGCCTGAAGGGTTGATGGCGCCCCTGAAATATCGCTTTTCACCTTTTCTCCAAAGATGCGAAAATCGGCGCCCATTGTTAGGATTTTGCGCCCGCCTGAAATATTTTGCCGGTCCAAGGTGGCGCCCCTGGTCCGGATGGCGCCCCCGGGAAGGCCTAGACGCCGCCGACATTGCCGATCGGGGGCACCTTTCCAGTGGGTGCCACTTCTTGCCTGCAAAACTTTTCAGGTGGGCGCAAAATCCTATCGGTGGGCGCCAATTCTCGCATTCTAGGGGGGATGGGAAGCGACATTTCAGGGGGCGCTATTCAACTTTCAGGGGGTTGCCATGACCATTTCAGATGGCGCCGAGGGTCCATCCTAACCCCCCCCCCAAGATCCGTGTACGCGAGGTGACGGAACTAGTGATGTGGGAGGTGACGGCACTGGTGAGGCGGGGGTGACGGCACTGGCAAGGCCGGAGGCGGGAGGCGACGGTGTTCGTGAGGCGCGAGGCGATGGATAGTTGGGGGAGGTGGGGGGAGACCATGACGCCGTAGACTGCACATCGGCTCATCGAACAGTTGAGGCATCTCCTCCGTCGATATATTGCCGCTGTCACGTTCACGAGTGTGTCGAGGACTGACTGAATCAGAGGGGGCCACCGCTGTTCCAAGGAGCCGCCGCAGGCCCGGGTTGGGCGGTCGCTGCCGCTGGTCCGGGTTGGGCCACAGTTACCCAGGCGACTACCGTTGCCGCAGGCCCAGGTGGGGAAGCCGCCGCCGCCGAATAACTTCTCACAATGCGGCGACCGGCAAGTTGCCGCGCAATCTCCAGTAGGCGGCAATTCCATCGGCCATAGCTTACCAAACATACATAGGGGTTGTAGGTCAACATGGTGAAATGGGCAGTGTGCGTCTGTGAATTTAACACGCGCCCCGCAGGGGGTGAAATTCGCCCCTCCTAGTTTTTTCCAGATATCTCAAAAACGAAGAGACGCAGAGCAACGAAACTTACAGTACCTTATTCCTAATCAATTTTACACATCTGACCAAATCTTTGAGTTAAGGTCTTATCTGGTCAAGGAGCTATTCAAGGTCAAGTGACCCGACATCAAAACCTAAAATTACGAGTTTGAAGCGGTGCCCAGGGAACATCAGCGAACCGATCACTTTGAAACTTCCACAATATGATAAAATCATTAAGGTCTACAAATCTGCTATCTCGGAATTTCTATATTTTTTACCTAAGGTGGGGTTAATTTCTTGGTCACCCCATTATAAGTCTATGGTGAAAAATAGAATGGGCTCGTTTTCAGTAAATATTGCATAGATAAAGCTGAAAATCCTCAAGCCGTCTATTCTTACCACGATCTTGAAAACTAAGTTGAGTTTTTACCCATCTGCCCTCTCAAAGGTCATATCAGGTCACGGGAGCATAGAGTGATTATTTGGCCAATAACTGCTCATTGAATTGAGATAAAGCTCCAATTTTGCTTGCATTGTGCTTATATTGTCACGAGAAGTCTATTGATATGCAACATGACGATACCGGGTCACTCGCTGACCCTGACCTAGCTCGAGGTCAAGTCATTTTCACTATTTGACCTAGGAAGGTCATATTATACATCATTCAATTCGCAGCGATGAGAGGAATCCAATGATGCATAAAGATTTGCTCTAGCTCCCCTGAGGGCAGATCTAGAGAGAGAAACGTACACTGCTCTGTTGTAAGCCTATGGAATCTTCTTTGACCTATGCTGACCTCAATATTGACTTGACATGAAAATTCTTCGTATAAAATCGCTTCGTCTTGTCAAGAGCTTTCCAACACCACCCATAATTTTCCTTTAGTTTTCGTGGGGACCGAGATACGAAGGGGGGCGCGTCATGCAAGAGACCCCAGCTGGGCATGTTAAAATGGTACAAGAATGGTAAAAACAGTGTACCTCAACTTCCCACCCTTTGCATAGAATCGTACCATCCACTGTATTTTCCTGGAGTAAATAGGCAATAAATGTCAGCTGTAGATGTCTAATGTGCAAAGCCAAGCTTCCTGAAGCATGTGGGGTTGATTCACCCAGCATGTCAACCTCAAACTTTGGTTCACATCACTAGAAGCATGGGCGCCGAAAGCGGGGGGCATCTCCCCTGTTGGCCAACCAAAAGGATGCCCCTCCAAATTTTTAGTCCATTGCCATTCATGCTGTCAGGTACCAAATATACTCAAAATTCGCCTTCCCAGGTCAGCACCAGCTGGGGTCTGTCCCCCCCCCTGTAAAAACTCTGTGACGGTACCCCTAACTGGAAGGGGCACCGATGTGAGGCATCATGTGACTTGCTGACACATGTAATTCACAAATGGTACCAAACTTAAGCCTGATACTGCACCACTTTAGAGCTTGATACTTTTAAGGTATCAAAGTATGAATCCCAAGAGCATGACAAAATGATCAACATCAGGAAACTCCTTTAGTTACTTCTTACTTATCTCAGGAAACCCAGTATCTTTTTGGTAAATGAGCAATGCAACCAACAAAGCTACGCCATCTTATTATGGTGAATTAGCATTAATGCCTGTAGGTATATTTTGAAAACAGGGATAATCTGTACATATCCTGTATTTCATTTGGAACCACCTTGAAGCAAACCTCTTAAAATGACAAGAAAAGCCTGACCTGGCCTGAGAAGCGGATATAGCTCTATTTCAATAATAAACAAAGTGTTTTGTATTGCTCAGTCAGCAAAGTATGGCAGCAGGCCAAATGAGTCGCACCAGCCACCTAAAATTCTCACACCGTCAGCCACCAAAAATTAGCACCGATCTGCCATATACCAGGGAGAAAAGCGCACTCATTCCCACCCACACAATGCAATGCTACCTCTCTTATTAGGTAGTTAGTTGAGGACTTTTCATAAGGCCCCTCCTATGTCATTATAACCATTTAGCCATTATTTGTTAGGTTTTCAGTGTCACCTTCCTCACACCAGTCTCAGAAATTTGCACCAGGTTGATAAAATTCGCACCACTCGCTCCTGTTGCCAAGGGCACTGGCACTGACGAGATATCGTTAAAAACGCCATACTTTGCACGCTAGTGTATTACTAAATGCATAGCACATAAACCCAAGCAAACCTGAGAAACCAAGATAAATTATAATTTTCCAGTATCGCCCACTTCAAGGTGAAAACCGTTTACAGTCAAAACACCCATACCCTGAATTAAGGATACCGGACATCACCACTTAATTTTTATTTGAGATGCTCAGACTACAAATAGCGGGGGAAAACATGCAGTGGGACAAAATTTTGGACCAAATTCTTTGTCTTCAAATGATACTGCTCAAACAATTCGCCAAAAATTTAGCAAGTCTCAAAATTTGGGTGGATCCACACATTAATTGTAATGAGAATGCAATTAAAACATCATTCAACCCAGAAAATTTGGCATAATATCTACCCTGATTTACATTTCGGGATTCCTCTGCCTGTCACCCTTTGTTTAGGACACCCCTGCTCGTATGCGAGTTGGTTACCTAGGTAATAAACTTTTTCTCAATGTAATTGGAAACTTGCCCGAGTATTACACAAGCAGACATTACCCTAATCCCTACTCCTTTTGTTTTGAGCTTATTACACAGCTAATATAGAAACTGAGAGAAAAACGACATGTAAATTGAAGCGACTGGGTAGCAGGAGCATAACTGATGCAAATTTCACTCATTATACGACTTATTAAAGTTGAATTTCATTCTTTTTAATTCCGCAACACTCAACACAGGGAGCCCGGCCACTGTGAAGCATTGCCAGATGTGCCAGATAATTTACTCAATAAATTCCCAAGACTCTTGTGAAATTCCGACAAATGGCAGCAATATTACAGTGCTACCAAAAAACGTTTCAAAAAAAACACCCAAGATTTAATTCACGTTGTGAAAACGGCTACTAAAATTCGGGCAATGCCTATAAATACCTTATAAAGCCGTATGATGGTGGGATTTTTACACGAGCCGGATCATGAATTCCTCGGGAGGTAAAACCGGCATGTACATTTCAACACACTTCGAGCATTTAATCAGATGCTTTCCGGAAACTCAAAATGAGATACGGGTCTAAACCTTTGCCGTTGACTCGGTATTTGAAAGGATAGCGATTATAACGTACCGTGCGCTTTTTAATCTGGTCCTCAATGAAACGTGTTGGCAGCAGACAACATCATCGTGTGAAATCAAAATACATTTCAATGTTCAAGTGTAGCGTATTCCCCTTCTGAGAAGTCTTATGACCCCAGAAATTGGCGCATCATTATAGCCCTAAAATATTATTAAAATAAAATATATTGATGATATAAATAAACAGAATCTGAGGCATGCTACAGCATGGCGTAGCTAGCTCCAGTATGCTGTTTCCGTAAAATTTGCTCATTATCTAGACTGTTTCTTCCCCTTTCTCTCTCACTCGATGGTTTTGCCTTCTAAAATTACATGACAAAAAACTGCACCATACATCAAAGGAAATTTATAAATAGAAATTACGCCATGAAAAGTCGTTCCTTGAATGTGTGAAAAAATCAATAGCTTTCACTAAACCACTTTCTTGATACTTGTTCGTGTATAGAATCATGGGTCCCGCCGCTGGGGGGACGGGGAGATGCGTCCCCCACTTTTGAGAGTGGGAGAGGACGGATAATATTTTATCCTCCCTCCGCCCACCACTTTTCATGCAGGGTCCCATCACGTTGTACCGAGTACTGAAACCATAGCGAATAACAAAGAGCGGGTCTCCTGCAAACACCAATTACAACCACAATTTCTCTCCGATACATGGCTGTGGGTACAGACACCCAAAGTGGTCTCTCAGGGGCCCTTCACTGGCTCAGAGATCCCGAGATCAAGTCAGAAACCTTCTGAAAAATATATTTCAGTGGACCCAGGTCAGCTAAATGGGCCCAGCACTAACCCAGGGTGCCAGACGAGCTAGGGGCTCTAAAAAGCTCATGGGGCCCCAGATCAGAACAATGTGCCCAGACAAACTAATTGTATCCGTACTAGTTAAACAGGCCCAATGCCACTTCAATGGACACCAATTCAGCTAGTTGCCCTCGGGACCAAGTCAGGAACCTCTTACATAATTCCTCTCAGGGGCCCTAGGCTAGCTGAGGACTTTCTTTGATATTCTACCTCAGGGGCCCTTTTTAGTTCAGGGGGCCCCAAACCAGCTTGAGCCCGAATATCATTCCAGTAAGCTCCTGTGCAATACCCTCCCAAGGATCCAGAACAGCCCAGAGGCCTTCTGCGAAACTCTCTCTTAAGAGGTCCAATATCAATTCAGGAGGCTCAGGCCAAGACACTAAGCTCAGGAGGCCCATACAAACTAAGAGGGCCAGACCAGCTGGGTGCTTCGACGAACTCACCAAGCCCCAGATAAACACAAGGGGCCGCAAACAAGCCAAAAAGGCCCATACGTTAAACGGACCCGATACCAACCCAGGGGCACTTGTAAGCTCAAGGGACACTAATCCAGCTAGGGGCCATAGGACAGTCAGAAACCTCTTATGTAGCTCCTCTCAGGGGCCCGTACCAGCCAAGGTGGCCCCATACCAGGTTACGCCCCAAGACAAAGTCAGTAAGCTCTTGTATCCTGACCTCTCTCAGAGTACCAGATCAGCCTAGGGACCCCTTGCAAAACTCCCTCTCAGGAGGCCCAAACTCAACTCATGGGACCAAAGACCAGAGGAGCTACATAAGAGGTTTCTGACTCTGTCCTATAGCCCCTAGCTGGATTAGTGTCCCTTGAGCTTGCAAGTGCCCCTGGGTTGGTATGACCCTGGGTTGGTTCAACTGTTATGACCGAGAGGGATCACACCACCAGTTGAAAGGTTCCAGACCAGATAGGGGCCCCCTGACAGCTCAAAAAGCGCCAGTGCCAGCACCGGGGTTTCAAGATCAGGGAGGGGACCCTGACCATCTGAAAAGGCCTCAGATCAGCTCAGGGGCAAGACCCGCTGTAAGGGCCCTAAATCGGCTCAGCAGGCTCAGAAAAACTCAGTGGGCCAGACCAGTTGGGCCCCCGACGATTTCAAGGGACCTAAATCAGCACAATAGGGCCTGGACAAGCGAAAAGACCCATACCCATTTAAAGGGCCCAATACCAGCTCAGGGGTTCTTGCCAGCTCAAGGGACACCAATCCAGATAGGGACCTTATGACCAAACCAGAGACCTCCTTAGTAAATTCTTTCAGGGCCCTAGACCAGTTCATGGCTCCTGAGCCAGCTCAGGGTCTTAGGCTGAGCCTGTAAGGTCATGAGCAATATCATCTCACGGCCCCAGAACAGTCCAGGGGCTATCTACAAAACTGCCTCTCCGGCAGCTCACAACCTACTCAGGGGACCCAAGACCAGCTGATACCAATTAAAGTGTCCCGAAAAGCGCAGAGCGCTCCAGTACCAACACATGGGTTTCAAGATAATTGTGGGGCCTGGCTATCTAAAGGGACCCCAGATCAACTGAGGGGACTCAATATCACGTCAGAGGACCCACCAACAACTCAGGGAGCCAGGCCTGTTCAGGGACCCCAAAGCCGCTCAGGGGGTTCAGAAAAACTCAGAGGACGATACCGAGGGGCCTCAAGCTCAAGTCTAGAACCTCCTGTGCAAGAGTCTCTCAAGGGCCTCCAGAACAGCTCAGGGGCCCCTAGCGAAACTCGATCTCAGTACGCATAAAACCATCTCAGGGGTTCCAGAACATCTGATGGGTTCCAGAACATCTCAGGGGTCCCAAAAAATCTGAGGGAGGTCCCATATCAATTCAGGAGGGTAAGGCAAGATAAAAGGCCCCAAAAGCTCAGGGGTCCCAGTGTTGACTCACGGGTCCATATCAGCCCATGTGTCTCAAGATAAGCGGGCCCCAGAACAGCCTAATGGCCTTTACGAAACTTTGATTTCAGGAGGCACAAATTCAACTCAGGGGTGCAGACCAGCTCAGGGGTCCAAAAACCATCTGGCAGTCCCATAAAAGTTCAGGGGCCATGGACCAGATAAGGGGCCCACGATGACCTCAGGGGCTCATGTCTCAACTCTCAGGGGTCCAGTTTAGCCCATGGTTCTCAATATCACTGCAGGGGACCCGATCATGTAAAGGGCCCAGCCCAGCTCAAGGGCAAAAACCATCCCAGGGGTCCAAACCAATTGCAGGTCTTAGTCTGTTTCAGGGACAGAGCATTAGCTGAACTTCACGGAATCCCAAAACTGCTAAAGGAAGGGGGCAACACCAACGCGGGGCTCCGCGCCAATTCAGAGGCCCAGTCAAGCTAAAGGGCCCTGAATTACCTCAAGGAAAGCCAAATAAGCTTAGGGGAACCATACCAGCTCAGGGGTCCTAACACCGCTCGGAGACCCTCACACGCGAAGCTCAGGGGTCTTAAAGTGCCCCCACCTATTTTCCAAGGTGCCCGGGGAACTGTTCGCCGCCAGAATACTCTACTCGGCCACATTTGAGAGAATTCATGAGTGCGCTGATTGGTGAACGAATTAAAAAAATTGGTTCCATTTTGTTTACATATATACTTTCAAATTCATGCTTATATTTTGAGACGGTCGCAATCGCGCAGTCGCACCAGTTTTCCTGCACTTTCAGTGTATTACCGCCTTTCTGCATAATCATTGCCTTTTCCTATAGGTTTCCAGCACGGTCCATATTCTCGCTGAAAGACCGGCTTAGGGTGCTGCTTAATTCAGCTGAGGGACCTTTACAACCTCCTTTGACCTTGGGGACACTGAGTCAGGTCAATAAAACCTAGCCATAACGTAGATCACCATTGCCCTTACGCGCACCTCTCAACGGGTGATTTCAAACCCTCTTGGTTTCCGAGATCCGGGGGGCCACTTCAGGACCCTCCACTTTACGTTGACGCCAGACCCCTCTCCACTGAGCTTGTTAAGGTAAGAGCATGGTCCAACACTAAATCACGTATCCTCTGTGAAAGACCGACTTAGTTTGCTACTTAGTTCAGCTGAGGGTCCCTAGACCAGCTCGGAGGCCCGTACTTTTCCTGACGCATGGTCGTGACGGGAAGCCGTAGCGCCGCCCCTGATCTCTAGCACTCCTCTACAAAGAAGATGCAAAGGGACAGATAGGTCAAATTATGACTCAGCTGATCACACAAATGCCGCAAACTGAACTATCATTACTTATAGGTTCGAAAATATTTTGTGAGAGCAGAGGGTGTAGGACCCGAGCTGACCCCCCAGGTTCTCTTGATGTTCAAATAAGGGGGGTCCTGACCCCCAACCCTCCGGGATCTCCACCCATGTTAGAGATTAACCCGCGCCCCAACGGGGGTCCGGCGCCACCTTCACCCCAACGGGAGCATCGATCCCCCTCTAACTCCGAAAATATGGGGGTTAGCTCAAATCTGCAAAGTGCATTAGTAAGCTTGTCTGAATTCAGTAAGAATTTAATTGACATATTTAAGCGCTCAGGTCGATTTTTTACCTCCAGAGGTCAAGCTAGATCACGGTAGGCTATTTCCACTAAAACATACAATGCTTAAGAAAACTGAGCATGGCTCTCATGCCGTTAGACCTATTGGAATCTGGTAAATTACGTTGGATAGGAACATGCCAGACCATGTTTTGCTGTGTTAAATATAATGACCTCCCGCCAGTGGTTTGACCTCCAGAGGTCACCTCGTTACCTAATATGACTTGAGGTCACGAAAATTCCGAGAGTGACCTTGCCGTATATTAAATGAAAGCCAGTGACAAGACATACACGATGACGTTTAATTCAACGCTCTAGCTTGATTAGGCCAAAAGTTATCATCAAAAAACTGTTTTGACCCTTGGTGACCTGTGATGACCTCATATAGATCAAAGGGCAAATATCGCCCCTGGAATCAATGGAAGGGAGTCCAAGAAAGCTTTGCTGAGTATCCTGAGCATTTGCAAATCATATTTGTGACTTTTAGAACATAAGACAGCATTTCCCCATGCTTTTTCAATGGGAGAGGTCACTCTGACCTCAGGTCACCAAATCGAAAAACCCCGGACATACATTTTTTTACCATCAAAGGACCATCAAGTGCAGATAGTTTGAAACCGATCGGCCTGGAAATGTAGCTCTGGTGAACCTCAAAAGTTGAAGTGAGGTTACCAAGTTTGACATCGCCTGGTGACCTGCTGAAGGACGAATCGGAGTAAATAAAATTCATGAGTGTTGGGAAAATGATGGGGTGAAAAGTAAAAACCTCAACTGCGGTGCTGCACCGCGCCGTTTTTCGGCTATCCTAAAAAAACCTTAGGGGCATCGATGCGCCTCCTCCGTGGGGCGAGGGTTAACCCGCGCCCCACCGGGGTCCGGCGCCACCTTCGCCCCACCGGGGACCATTGATGGCTCCCTCTAATTCCAACAATATGGAGGTTAGCGCAAATCTGCAAAGTGCATCAGAAAGCTCGCGTGATTTAGTAAGACCTACCATTAAGTATCGCGTGATTAGTAAAACCTAGCCCGTCTTACCACCCTCTCCCCTACTGTTTTTGACCCCTGGTGACCTTGGATGACCTCGGAGAGGTCAATAGGAAAAATATGCCCCCTGGGATCCGTGAAAGGGTGCCCAAAAACGTTTTCTAGCAAACTGAGAATTAGACTCATTCAAAATTCCACAATTTTGGAAATTTTAGAAACGCCTCTCATTTTCCCATTCATTAAGTATTTTGGGACGACCTGTAAAGGTTTCATCCCGATATCTTCTAAACTGATGAAGCGCAAGCGGTCTGAAGGTGGGCTGTTTCAGCCCAATTTGTAGTTAAAGTCTCCATGTTAAACACCATTGGATAAGAGAGTAGCACTAAACCTCAGGGTAGCTGATCACCAACATCTGAGCGTACCCTCTCCGGAAATCCTGTGCCTGGATGTTTGAGCCCTTGCGTCAGGGACTCCAGCTGCTAGTGGCGGGTACATTCAGCCCTCGTTAAATTTTCCTGACAACACGTGCAAGTGACTTCACCCGTGCAACGCCGGGGGCGTTTTACAGCTTGAACCTATGGTGAGTTATGAGGAAAGAAATATTTTCTGCACCTGAGGGGGCGTGGAAATAAAATTGCAGTATCAATTTCGTTGAAAGGCAAGTCGTTGGAAAGCTCTTGAAATGCTCTATCCAGAAATATTTAGCCCTTTACAGTCAGAAAACTCTGAAAACACTCAAAATCGTCTAGAACTTGAACCAACCTGGTATTCTAGCCCTATTTCCGTCAGGCTCCCGGCTACCCCTATTTCCGGCAAGGGGGCAATATCGCCCCCCTCAAGATCTCGTAATCTATCCGGCCGATTTTGAAAATTCGAAGTGCTATAGATTTCCCTGACGCTAAACTTTATTTTGAAAAAATTCAAAATTTTGATTTTTAAAGGGAAGGTCGTGCAAAATATACAATTTTTGTGTATTTTTTAGATTGTCCATAACCCTTGTCTCTGTTGTACGATTTTCACAAAACTAGTTCAGATTTACAAATAATTGACTCAAAATTGTCAAATACTCGAGTTACGCAAAAATCGAAATTCAATGGCAGTTCCAGGACCAGGACTATGAGGGGGAAATATATACAACTAAAAAGTTTTTGTTACGCGGATTAGAAGCCGTCATATACTGCCTGGCATCTTTGACACATAAATAAATGAAAAAAACGAAACACTCATCAGGAGTGGATCCAGTAAGGTAAAATAGTGGGGTAAAATACATACCAACAATATGCGAGTGGTATACATGAGTATATTAGTCCCTCGACTAGTTGAAATTTATTTCTGATACCACCTCAAATACTGCCACTTTTCCGCCATTGGTAACACTTTCCGTATGCTGTTGTCTCCGTGATCTGCCCATGGGCGAAATATTTCCTTAGTCGTTCCTGAAGCTGAATACATACAGAGCATGCTAGTCTCGCACAAAGCTCTAAGTGAACAAACATATGCTTTTATATTTGTGATTTACTCTACATTATAGTGACTGGACACGCCTCTCGTAATCTAAAATTGGGTTATAACTATTATGAATTTTCATATACCCATTTGTATTCGCCCTGGCACGGCTGTAAGCAGTCTTCTCACTTACTAACGTTTAGTCCTTCTTGATAACATTCCCCCCATTTTGAACTGCTGTAACCGCCCCTGATGAATACAAATAGTGACAATTGTGAATGCACTATCATTTCACATAAAAAATTATATAATAAAACCATATAACTGGTATCAGCATCAGCAGAGACGGTTTCCTTTTACAAAGAACCCACCGCATACGATAATACTTGGTTTGTGGATCCGGCACATGGATAATTGGGTACGGGATGTGACGACACCCGCGACCCCAGTTGGCAGGATGGGTTTCGCCCCCCGCCTTCGGGCGAGAGGCCAAATCGAAACTGCCATCCTCATCCTTTCCTGGCCTTCCTAAATTCAAATCCCACCAACTCCTTGTTCCTTTTCCTCTTCTTTCCTTATTTCCTTGTGTATCCATGCCTTTCCACCCGTATCTTTTCTGTCCACTCCTAAATACCCCTCCTATCCACTGTCTGCGATGTCTGGCCCGGCGTGTCTCCGTGGGTGGCGGGGATGTGTGCACTCTTGCTCGTCTTGAGTGTGGACATCTCGGTCGCGTGTGGCGCGCGGCTGGGCTGGACAGCGCAGACCGACCCTCTTCCTTTTCCAACCCATAACTTCCCAGTTACCCATTTTTTCCCAGTGTCATGGGCGTCCCCACACGTGCCTATGATTCCTGGATGGTCTGGGTGTATGTGGGCCTCCGGCTCGTGTGGCTGGCGATTGGATTCCTCTAATCGCCGGCCCTGCGGGCCGGGGGCTCGCTTCTCTCGGACCAGCCGGGAATCAGTTGTGACGAGCAGGTGGTAGTCACCTGCTCCGATGAGGCCGTGCGAGGGCGCCTGTCTTTTAAGGTGAGCTGCGCACCGACCCGTACCCCGGGATGAAGGAGTCCTGGTAGCTGAGCTGAGGGAGGCGCTGTGTTCGTTCGTCGTCCTCTAGCAACACTCTACTTTGGTCTGGATTTCCGCAAGGGCGGGGAACTCTTGAGGGCATCGACAAGAGTAGCAGCATTGTAAAAGTCTGTCGGCCTTTGGTGGGGCTCGGCTGCCCCTCCCTCCTTGGGTGAGGTCCCAACTTCACCCGGGGAGGGTGGGGTGTCCGGGCCCCGCCCGGGGTCGTCTAGGCTAGGTGCAAGGGGGGACCGTCGTCGGGGCAGGGGGGTTTGGTGAGTCTCTCTCCCCCTCTGTAGCGGCGGCGTCTCCCCCGTATAATTCACCGGCACGTCGGCACGCCTAGTAGCACCCTCGTTGGAAGGGGGACGTGCTCGTGTGGATTGAATATAAATCTCACTCTCATGGCAACCTCATACACAAAACCCCCTCCACCCCCCACACCCAACCCCGTCCTGGACCAGACTACTGTTGGCCCTTCCCGCTCTCAGGTTGGTGGACCCGCACCTATGGGTTCCAATGCACCGTCTCGTTCAGCCGCGGCAATACTGCCGAAACCGAAACCGTCATGTCCCCGCGTTGTGATCATACGGGGCCTAGATGGTCCCTTGTCATCCCTTTCGCCCTTCCAGCGCAGAGAAGCGTGTGACCGCATGGGTCGAGTAAAAAATTGCCAACGCCTTCGTGATGGACAGCTTGAGGTCGAGTTTGTTAAGTATGAGGACGCCGAACGTGCATTAAGGGTAACAAGTCTGACATACTCAAAGCGTAGTCAAGGCGGAAAGCAAACAATAACAACTAATGTGTCAATTACTCCACATCTCACCAAAAACTTTTCAAAGGGTGTGATCAGATGTGCAGAGTTGACAGATGTTTCGGAAGAGGACATTGTAGAAGGTCTGAGTAGCTTCGGAGTAGTTGGAGCAAGAAAACTGAGGTTTAGAAAGAATGGCGAGTTGATGGAAACAGACACCGTGATGTTGACTTTTGACAGAACTGATCGACCAGACCATGTGATCGTCGGATATGTCAGGACTGGGGTGAGGCCATACGTGCCAAACCCTATGCGATGTTTTAACTGTCAACGGTACGGTCACACGTCTTCCTCCTGTAGAGGTAAAAAGCTGTGTAGCTGGTGCGGCTGCGAAGAACATACAAAGAACGACTGTGACAAAGAGTCGCCGTACTGCGTGAACTGCAGGGGGGCCCACTCTGCCTTCGACAAGGAATGTCCCGCTTTTAAGCGGGAGAAGGAGATTATCTCTCTGATGGTAGCTCGAAATGTGAGTTTCCGTGAGGCCAGGGAGGCTTATGAGGTCTCCCATCCTCGGCAGTCTTACTCACAGGTGACCGCCGCTGCTAGGACCCGTGTTCCTTCAGCAGCGGTCAACGCAGCCTCCATGATGACGCGGGAGGAGGCCATCCAATCCCTCTCCGTGGCGGACTTTGTCCGCCTGGCTGGGGAGGATGGGGCTGGTTTTCACTAACCAGCCCGCTGCCCCGGTACCTGAGCCGGAGGTGGTGCCTCCTCCCCCCACGGCCCCCGGCTCCGGCCGGTGGCGGGGAACTGGGCGGGATTCTTCCCCCGCCCTTCCCTCCCCGGCCCCGTCTGCGGCCGGGGGCCCGGAGCGGGCCTCTGCTCCGGCCGCGGACTCGGGTCGGGATGGTGCCCCGACCCCTGAGCCTCCGGACGGTTCCGGAGGCTGGACAACTGTTGGCCGGGGAGGAAGACAGGCCTCCACGGTCAGACGTAAAAACTGGTCTCCAATTGGGGTACCGGCTCCCGGTCCTCCGCCCGGTGGACAGGGGACCACCCGTGACACTGACTCCCCAAACACACAAGTGCAGACACTGCGAGCCGCATTTGAGGGTCCGGTGCCGGCATGTGGGAGCACCAAGCGCCCTGCCGCCTCGCCCCAGGACCGTGATGCTACCTCTGTTAGCCGCGCTCGCTCCTGCTCAAGCGGCAGCGAAAGGAGCTCATTCACCCGGGAAGGCAGGCAAAGTGGGCCTCTCCCTATACCCCCAAAAAGCACCATGGGCCTCCAGGCCCTCACTGGAAATAGTGATTGGCCTGCAGCCAAAGCCTGTTTCCCTTTTTACACATGAACTATATCTCACCGTTGAATTGCGGAGACCTTCGGACTAACCTTTTGAACCTGCAGAGTACTCCACTTGAACATAATGCCTATGTCCCATATGTGCAGGAGACAATGTTGCCTCCTGGAAACACTTTTAGTTTACGACACTTTCAGACCCCCAAAAATTGTTTTTGGTAGCACTTTTGCCTACGGTGGTTTTGCGGTGGCGACCCACCACTCCGCTCTATGCATCCCTGCCTGCTTCGACACAGCTCAACGGGTTACGGCCGTCTGGGTGGACATAAGCTGCACCCCTCCCTACCACCTTCCTCATGAACACCTTCATACAGTGGAACTGCCGTGGAGTTCGGACAAGTGCTGAGGATCTGCGAGTGATTATAAGAGACCATGGACCAGCAGCAATATGCCTGCAGGAAACGAAACTGTCACAAGAGACTCAATTTTCCCTCAGAGGTTACCGCACGTACCGAAAAGACATGCAACGCAACCCAGTCGCCTACGGCGGCGTTCTTTTAGCAGTAAATCACAATCTACCAGCAAAACAGATCCTACTCCAGACACGGCTACAAGCTATCGCAGCACGCATATACTTCAATCGACGGCAGATTACGTTATGTTCCGTCTACCTGCCCCCTGGGGTAGACCTGCCCTCGCCAGAATTAAATATGCTCATGTCCGAACTACCACCCCCAATCCTTCTCATGGGGGATTTTAACGCGCACCATACTGCATGGGGGTGTGAAGGTACAAACACTCGGGGCCGACACCTCAGAGTGTTTTATTCGAGATGAGAATTTATGTGTCTTAAACACAGGAGAACCAACACATTTTACCACTCCATCTGGTCGCGAATCAGCTTTGGACCTGAGCATTTGCAGCCCTCAGCTGGCTGCTACATTTAGATGGTCAGTAAACAGTGACCCAATGGGAAGTGACCACTTCCCTGTTCTTGTGACCTGTGACGGTGCACCTGTTTTAGGCACGAGACCGCAACGGTGGAAGTTTAAAACGCAGATATGTCCCTGTTTAATTCTCTCGTAGATGATTACGTAGAGAATATGTCGACAGGAGAGCCACTCACAGTGGACGAGTTTTCGACCATACTCCGAGACGCAGCCCATGCCAGTATCCCCCGAACATCAAAAAACCCGCAGCGGCCACCGGTTCCGTGATGGAGCGAGGATTGCCGGAACGCTATTCGTAAACGACGACGTGCCTACCGACAGTTTAAACGAAACTCCACACTATACAACTTAAATATCTATAGACAGGCCAGAGCCGCCTGCAGACGCACCATAAAACAAGCTAAAAGGAAGTCTTGGAGGGAGTATGTAAGCAGACTGAATAGATGTACACCATTGTCCCAGGTATTTGCCCAAATTCGCCGCATTGACGGCACGTCGGTCCCCACATATCTTCCAACACCAAACGTTTCTGGCAGAACAATATTCAACCCAGCTAAAGTGGCTAACTGTATAGGCAATGCGATTGCACAGCGCTGTAGCTCCTTGAGAGACGATAATACATTTATGAGACATAAAAACCTAGCCGAACAGAGACCTATAGATTTTACCACTACTGACACGCCATCTTATAACCAGCCGTTTTCGATGCACGAGCTGGTGGCAGCGATCCGTGCCCTTCGTTCTGTAGCTGAGGGACCAGATCTTATACATAATGATATGTTGAAAGCCTTGTCGCAATATGCGCTGAGGGCACTGCTTGCCACATTTAATGTGATGTGGGAGTCTGGCGATTTCCCTCCGGCGTGGCGGGAAGCCATAGTGATTCCTATTCTGAAACCGGGCAAGTCTGGCTCAGACCCTTTACACTTTAGGCCAATATCGCTGACTTCTTGCATGTGCAAACTTTTCGAAAAAATGGTGAATGTGCGATTCGTGTGGTATCTGGAAAGCCGAGGTATTCTCAGTAACAACCAGTGCGGTTTCCGCAAAGGCCGGAGCACAGTGGATCACTTGGTGTCTCTGGATACATCAGTGCGATGTGCGTTCAGAGAGGGGCGACACCTAGGAGCGGTGTTCTTTGACGCCATTGCCGCCTATGACACAGCGTGGCGACATGGTATCCTGTTAAAATTGTATCAGTGTGGTATTCGTGGCCAGATGGGTCTTTTTATGAAGAACTTCCTGACTGATAGGACTTTTCGCGTCAGGATCGGTGGCATGTACTCCAATGCATTTTATCAGGAAGAGGGCATCCCACAGGGGAGCGTTTCAAGCATTTGTCTCTTCGCTTTAGCCATAAATGACGTCACAACATCCCTCCCATCATCCATACAGAGTTCCATATTTGTGGACGATATTGCAATATGGACAATATCTTCAACAACATCTTCACTATCACGTCAACTCCAGCTGGCCGTGAACCATTTGGAACGCTGGAGTAGTAAAAATGGATTGTATTTTTCGACTGAAAAAACCGCTGGTGTTCATTTCTGTCGCAGGCGCAGGACCTGTCCGGAACCTATGGTATCGTTGCGCGGTAAAACTATCACTTTCCAACCGACAGCGAAGTTTCTCGGAGTAACGTTTGATAAACGGCTGACATACAACGCACACATTAGGAATATACGTGACAAGTGTTTTAAATCTTTGAATGCCTTGAAATGTGCATCTCGTCTATCGTACGGAGCGGACAGGAAGACACTTCTCATTCTCTATCGGTCTCTTGTTCGTTCCAAGATGGATTACGCCTGTTTTGTATACGATTCTGCGTCGGAATCAGTTAAACGCTGTTTAGATACGATTCACCATAGTGCACTCCGAGTGGCCACAGGTGCGTTTAGGACAACACCGTGCCCCAGCTTGTTGGTGGAAGCAAATGAACCACCTCTCGCATTGCGACGGCGCCTGCTCGGGCAGCGTTACGCCTGTAAGCTGGCTCAGTCTCCGTCACACCCAACATATAACGCAGTTTTCTCGCGGAACATGCTACGGCTGTTTGAGAACGTGCAAAAAGGAATCCCACTGGGCGTACGCGTCCAACGTCTCTCGGCCGAAAGTGGTATCCAGCCGAGTGTTGTGACTCATAGCGAGCTTTCAGACATCCCTCCTTGGGAACTTATCTGCCCAAAAACCGACATGACTCTCGCAGGGAAAACCAAATCCGATACTATCCCTACTGAATTTAAACAATTGGCGCTCGAACACATTGCACAGTATGCAGATCATGTGTCGTTCTACACTGACGGATCAAAAACTGATGTTGGAGTGGGATGCGCTTTTGTTACGGATACAGTAACAAGAAATTTCTCACTTTCATCTTTTGCATCGGTTTTCACCTCTGAATTCACCGCCTTGGATAAAGCTCTATGCTTTATCGAAGTTAGTGATGCCACGAAATACGTTATTTTCACCGATAGCCTTAGCAGCATTCAAGCTGTGAGTGGTTTCAACCCAAGTGATGGACTTGTTTTAAACATTGTCCTGCGCTTAACCCGCCTTGCCAGACTGGGAAAGTATGTAACACTCTGCTGGATCCCAAGTTATGTTGGAATACAATTGAATGAAGTGGCAGACGCAGCGGCCCGACGTGCTTCCCGTAGGCCCTGCAGGCGTGCGCAACGAATCCCCGCTAGAGATTTGTACCCATATATATGTACTCACCTTCGCAGTGTATGGCAAGAACAATGGAATGATATAATAAACAACAAGTTGAAAGTTATCAAACCTGAGATCGGTGAGTGGCCATCCTCGCTGCGGCCTAACCGCCGTGAGGAGGTGGCGTTGTGTCGATTGCGGACGGGCCACACGCTGGCCACTCACCGATATCTGTTATGCGGCGAACCTCGACCACAATGTCAGCGATGTGCGGCGCCCCTGTCGGTCCGACACGTGCTAGTCTCGTGCCCGGAATATGCTAGACACAGGTCTTTGCATTTTGGCGTGCACCGGCAGGAGTCCACACTCTTAGAATTGATCGGCCGTGACTCCAGTATGGTTGAACGGGTGCTGTCCTATCTTAGAGAAATTGACTTTACGATAATATTTGATCCTGGTTAAAAGCGTGTGTTGTGGTAGTCAACCGCGCTGATAGGCGCCTGGCGCCGATTTGGCGGGTCCTCCCTTTCGCTCCGGGGCCTTTCAAGTCTCGGAGCGACGGGGAGGGGCCTCCGTTAGACGTCGGGCTTAGGTCCGGCGTCTAGGCTGCCCCGCGCCCCCGGGCCCCTGGGTCCGTTGGCGCGGGGTGGGCGCCGGAAGTGATGCCCCGGCGCCCCGCGCCGAGCGCCTGCCGGCGCGGTAAACCTGTTTGAATCTGTGACCATGCATCCGTGCAGTGAGAATCATAACTACGATGTGAAAGAATCACCCTTTAATGTAAATATTAGTTCACTTTAGACGAGACTTTACTTTCCCCTAAAGACAGACAAAATTATAAGCTTTGACTGCAGAGAAGTGTTATGGGCGCTATATGACCTCGCAGGTTGGCGCGCCCCTAAAACCCAATAATCAATCAATCATTGGTTTGTGGATAGAACCTCCCCAAAAACCCAGCCATAGCTCCGCCCCTGGTAAATATATAATCTTGAAAATTTCAGAAAACCTGCCTGTACTAGTTTTAGGAAAAGTCAGGAAGTTTCAAAGGTTTATCGCAAGCCGTTTTGGAGATATTCTTGAAAAACCTGAAGGGGGCAATATTAGCCCCCTGCCGGAAATAGGGCTAGACCCTTGGATACAAGGGGAAGGCTATTGGGGTCAAGCCCCCTCTCCAAATAAAATATTGAATCCGCCACTGGTAGATGCTTTGCCTAACAAGGGCTTTGAGCTTTCAAGGTGGGTTGACGTTTCAAGGGAGTAGAAATATGCATATTATCTGATTTACTTCACGAATGTTCAGATACCAACTTTGTTCACGATGGGTCTCCGCTCTACGGACTCACTTAGTCTTCATTTTATTTTGATGACAATTGTTTTATCGGGATATTCTCTAATGCCCCTTCATGTTATGACTTGTGAATATAATCGTGTGAATTCCAACCACACGGAGACGGATAGTGTTATGTGAGGCCAAACAATTTATATGGGTTTGAAATCAAAGCCCATTAGCCCATAAGCCCATCAACCCATTAGGCGGAAATCAAAACGTAATTCAAAATGTTGAACGAGATCACGTCGTCCTATTTAGCGAGCTGAATCGTCCAGATGGGCTTGAAAAAAACGCGAGAATTGAAAGGAAGGGGAACTGGAAATATTCAGTTTGCACGGACGCAAGCATTTTCCGTATGTTCATCGATCATAACTGAAATTATGGTGGTGAGATATTCCACGGATCCGGAAACTTGAATGTCCTCACGCATGAGCCCTGGAGGCTGAGCGTCTGAAAACACCATCATCACATGGTAAGGGCCGATGATGCCCTACTTGAAAAGCCGAAACGATCGGCAACATTCGTTATGGATGAAGTCGCTAAATCACTGGGTTATATCTCAGCACAAGAAACTTTTGCCTGTGACATTTTCTTCGGAATATAGTCTACATCTTCACCATCTGTATCAGTGAGGGAGCCCTTATAGGCATCCTCCGGATCAAGATCTTCGCTTGGAACACCGGAGGAACTTGGGCCTTGGGATTTGCGTTTCGCGTCCTGTTTCCTTTCCGAGCTGAGTTTCGGATGTGTTTCTGTTCATACATATGATCACACTCCTTCATCCGCCCTTTTTGGATGACCTTTGATCACGCAGGAATCGTATGTCTTTTTTTCTTATGGCTCTCAGTTCTTAGCCGGTCTTGCAAAATTTCCCTTTCGGTACTTGTATAAAAAATCATACAGCTGATCTCCAGCTTTGCCTCAAAGCTCTTTCTATTCTTCATTTCTTTTTCAGTGTTCCGTTTCTTGCTTTTCAACAGATTCTGGACCAGAAGCTGTTGAAACGTAAGACACGGAACACTGAAACAGAAATGAAGAATAAAAGGAGCTTTAGGGCAAAGCTGGAACAGCTGTTGTATTTTTATACAAGTGCAGAAAGGGAAATTTTGCAAGACCTGATAGTCTCTGAAGAGCCGTGTTATTCGCCAGGCAATGGTTTCTTTACCGACAGTCGAAATTCCTGATCTCTCCCAGAATTAAATGACATCGTCATAAACCATCGATATTTGCCACAAGATCGTTTTTACGCGATTTGTGCGCTCTGAAAGACAAGAAGTCCAGTAGTATTTGACACTTTGTCAGAAGCTTGGATCCTTTCAGGTAGGAGCAACATATCTCGTTGCTGTCGCCCATATTTTGAGGTCTTTGACGCTTTCCCCTTTGATGGTTTGCTTGGTTTGCCACTGGTTTCTACGCCTGATGGTGTTATTGCCATACTATGTCATGTTGTTGCAAGGATACTAGATCATCCATACTTAAATGATAAGATAGCATCTATGTGTCAAAGTTTGCTAAGCACAAGAGCAGGAATGTTAGAGGATGAAGTCATAACGTTCGTTAAGCCTTTAGTATGCTCCAATATTATAGTTCTACGATCTCTAGATTTCAGAACATCAAAATATAATCGCAGAATTTAATGCGGAGTCAACGCTCATGTGTTTGTGATCACATCCGTGAGGCCTGGTGTTACCCTCTTATCCAATGGTGTTTTACATGGAGACCTTAACTACAAATTGGACTGAAACAGCCCACCTTCAGACCGCCTGTGCTTCATCAGTTTTGAAGATACCGGGATGAAACCTTGACAGATCGTCTCAAAATTGTCCAATGCATGGGAAAATGAGAGGCGTTTCTAAAATTTCCAAAATTTTTATTTTTGAATGTGTCTACTGAGCATTTGCAATCGTTTCTGTGACTTTTAAGTCATAAGACACCTTTTCCCATGCTTTTTTCAATGGGAGAGGTCACCTCGTGACCTGACCTCAGGTTACGAAATCGAAAAATCCCAGATATACACCTTGTAGACCCTGGAGAGGTCATGAATTATAGGAAGTTTCAAATCGATCGACTAATAAATGTAGCTCTTATAGAGCTCAAAAGTTGAAGTGAGGTAACCTTGGTTGACCTCGCCTGGTGACCTGACGGTGGGTGACTCGGGGTAAAAAATTTCAGGGATGGTGGCAAAATGATGGGGTGAGAGATAAAGCCCTCAACCGCGGTACTGCATTTCGTCGTTTTCCTGCTAACTCCAAAAAAAAACCTTATGGGGGTCATTGAACGCCCCGGTGGGGCGAGGGTTAATGGTTCTTCTGCTTCGCATTTTACTTCTAACTCGCGTCCCAACGGGGTCTGGTGCCTCTTTTGCTTTACCAGGGGCTGGGGCGCCGCCACCGCGGGGCCTAAGGGACCGGGACATCCCCTACTTTTAGAAAGTGGGGTGATTCCCCTCTCTTTTGGCTGAAATTGACATGCTTACTTTAGGTGAACAAAGATTTGCATCCATGGCCCTCTATTTTGTTTTGGCCATGCTCTTGAACATTTGCGCTGACGAACATTTGTATTGACGAATTTTTTATACGATCATCTGCTTACAAGCATTTAGCAGCCGATAATTTTCCCCGGAACACTAAGGCTATAGTAAAAAAAGCTGTTTTGTGGTATGCAAAACTACAGGGTAACGGATAACAGCATTTCTAGAGAGTTATTTATATTTGTCCGCTTTACCCGGGTGTCCACTTTTCCCTGCTCTCCCTTGCATCTCATTGTGTCTCTATGGTGATATATCTTTATCCCTGGTGACCTTGAATTTAACCTGACTTAAAGTTGTCATAAATATTTTCAGTAGATCTTTGGTCGGGCTATCTTACACTGTTTACAGCGTTTCGCTCACCAGCGTGGTTTTCGAAGCCTTAGGGTGGGGGCGGGTACCCGTCCCTGCCCGTACCAGCGAAGGTGGCGTGGAACCCTGGACCTGCGCCTGTTAAGGCTTGCCATTATTGGGGCTGACGAAAATCTGCGGTGACGAACATTTGCGCCGACGAACATTTTCCCTAGAACCCCCTGGCCCCGATCTTGCCCCTCGAAAATCCGTCGCGACGCGCTTCCTTATGCTGACGTTTCCTCCCTGAGCTTGAAAATCGGGGGCATAGGCTAACCCCCTTCCCTAAATCCACGCCCAGACCATAGACATTGGCAGAGGTGTAACTTTGTGGCGAAAAAAGTTAGGGGTGTTTTTTCCAATATGGACCGTAAAACTCCGTTCATGAATTATTAAGTCATTACTTGTCCGTGAACAAACTTTTATCTCTTGTAGAGGTCGCTCTAAAGCTGCTTTCTTGTGAATAGATGTCGCTAGCGCAGCGTACGCTGTAAGAATGATTGCCGGATCGAAGCTGGTGTGGATAAAGTACACACACACACACACAAGTCCGTATACAAATGCACCTAAAAGAGGAAGTTCGTATGCCAGAAGTACGTAAAAGTACGTACACAAAATTACGTAGGCAAATATACACAGGGTATAAAGTTTGTACGCCAAAAGTAAGCAGAAAAAAGTATGTATGCGGGTGCAAGTAAGCAAAGGCGTTTAGGTAGAAAAGTTGTTAATTGGCCCACCTCCTTGAATCCTGGATGGACAATATAAAACGCTGATCATATATTAGGGCACAATCCTTCTCCAGCATTCTACGCAGCCCACTCGGGTTCAAGGCCCAACAAATACTTTGAACAAGGAGCAATCTGGCTCCCGGAAACCCTTCCAACAGGGAAAGAGTTGGCGATGTCATGTGACCCTGGCAGTTAGAGCGTCGATAAGCCCCAAAAATTAGAATTGCTTCAACAGTCGCAGACTGCCTATTGGTCATTAGGGCTCCTATATGACAATCAAAAGCCCCCGTGTTGGACCTTCTGTGGTTCAACCGAGCCGGAAACTACCGTAATCACGCGGCCCTGTAGCTATAACCGGGCCCCTCATGGCCGCAGCCGGACACCTCTAGCAGTTGCGGACCCCTTGAATAGCAACCACCTACCTCATGTTCCCTGTTGCCCAACTGTGCCCGTTTTATCATCACAGGCCCTTGCGACCATTGCCTTAGTCCCTATTTCTATAGCAGAACCCCACTTTCAGGACATTTACTTTGATGGTTTAACCAGGCACCGCCTGGGCTCTTTCGTACACACCACTGCTTAGGGGTTTCCGATCATCGAACCCCCAACGATCTCGGGAACCGGAAGTGATACAGAAAAATATTGAAGGGGTGCTGGAAGCGCCGTTCCGTCTTTTCCCTGGAGCCGAGTTTCAACCATATCCGTTGACCCATGAGGTCACATTGTACCAAAATGCGTCAGAAGTATACATTTAGAACTCCCTCATAACTCGACAACAATGGAAACTACAACAAAACAAATGACACCAATGTGTTCGTCTTGAGCCAAGGATTCAAATGATATGCGGCAAAACTAAGTCTAAGAGACGTGAGGGGTCGATGGTTGACTTTATTGTCGTTATATGGTTGATTTAGCTTATTGCATCTCCGGGTCAGGTATTATCTTTCACATTTTGTGAGGTCTCAGTGTGCTTGTGAAGGAGCAATAGTTAGGAATGTTCTCTTACAGGGTTTTGTCCTTTTGAGCATTCATTGTAAAATGTTTGTGCTAGAATCCTTCAGTATTCAAAATTCCTTCTCTCCAAAGATGAATGCTGTGTGCTATTTTGACATGGAATCAGTTCTGACGGGACTGTTTAAAGAATGCTGCATTCCATATGAGGGTAATAGGTTCGCAAAGCTAGGGTTGCAGCATCGTTATCGAATGGTACGTTGGCTTCAGTTGCTGGTTTGGCCCTGCTTCCATTCCTCAACTTCTGAAACAAGGAAACTGATAATGCTGCATTTTTATTCATTTAGATCCATACATGTATTTGCAACAATAGCAACAAGCAATAAAAGACCATGTCAGTACATGTTAACACAAGGCTAAAATCCAGTAGGAGATGAAAATAAGGGCACACTAAAAAGCTGTCATTGAGGCCACCACATCACAAGCTCATGCTGCCGTAAGCAGATGATTCTGATGATTTTGTTTAGGATATCAAAATTGATCAAGTCTAGGTGTGGGTTTCCACGCAAAATTCCCAATTTCAGGACACTGGTTGTAACCTTATCCCCTTTAAGTTCCTTTGCATTCCATGAACCTGCTTAAACATGCAAGGCCCATTTTAGAAATTATTGCAACATGGTGTGGCAGCTTTATCTGCCAGTGGCAGTCTGAAAGAATTACATGATATCTATGTCTCCTGGCTTTAATATTACCAATGTTTGAATGTCAATTTATTAATTCTCCATCTATTGATATTCAGTTTCCTGTATGACTTTTTGTACAACTTGTTGTTGTTTACTGGTTTATTTATTTATTAATTTGTTATTATTATTTATTTATATTATTTATCATTTATTTATATATTTCAAAACCGACATGAAGTTTGAATTGAGTTGAGTCGTGAGTTGAGTCAGAGTTGAGTCGGAAAGATTTAACCTTGGGCGGAGTTGAGTCGGCTCACTGAAATCGTGAAAATGAGTTGAGTCAGAGTTGAGTCGACCACTCTCAGCACATAAGTTGAGTTGAGTCGACTCAGGAAAATTCTGAAACGCACAACTCTGTTTTACAGACCGACTGAAACTACTGAATATAGACCATGGGCCAGTTATGAGTCATAAAGCATCCACCACTGTACGCTTAGCTGAGTTAATGATTGAAAAGTGGAGTCTGAATAATAACTCCACAGTCGTCAGTGGATGGTTGCGTTAAAATAACATGTCAAGCCATGCATTTACGTGGGAGAAAAACAGGCAAAGTGACAATACAAAATGTCTGAAATATTCCACTTTCTTATAAATTTTGTCCAAGTTGTTGCAAGTCCGGTTTTTGGAGTCGGAGCCTCAGTAAAGTCATCAAGGTCGTGCCTCAGAGCAGCGCAAGCTTATTCTTGCCGTCAGCGAATGGATAGCCTGTTTTTAACATATCACCCGCTAGGTTTCGGGGGGCGGCGGATTTCAGAACATCCCTTTCAATTTTTTCCGAGTTCTGGAAGCAGAAGTTTGAGGATTGTCTGGCCTCCTGACTTTTCTGCTAGTGGCGATGCTTATGGTTTTATTTGTTTTTTATCCTTGATCTGATGCTCATATCATTAAATATATCGCCGAGCACAGCCATTCGTATTAATCATATGTTTATAACGAATATCTAGGGTCAGGTAAAATGTCATGACCCGTTGACTGGAAGTGCATATAAAAGATGACATGAAAAATGACATTGTTTTAGATGATGCACCTCGAATCTTTTGAAATATTTCATTTTACTATGTCCCTGGGAATTTTTCGAGGATCACTTAAAAAATTATTTAATGTATGAATTCTTAGTTGACCCGTCTTGGGCCATTTAACCAGACTTTGTGAAAATAATTTTTCCCGAAACCTGGAAAGGGCTGAATAGAGGGCGCCGTGCTGTCCTTGCTACAGATGGCCTATTGTTATGCATTATAACCGTACCATGTCATGGCATGGGTGAAATCACCACGGTGTAACGAAATCAAAATCTCAACTCCTGGTCCAAAATTTGACCATAGTTTCAACGTTGCTGTCCCAACTGGTTTTGAAATTAAGACATAAAGGACATCAGAAAAAGTATCACTAAGGCCACCCCTGTGCTTTGTGGGACGTTAAACTTTGACTTCTAAATTGACATTTCATTGTGGGAATTGCTCGTTCGGGTGGTGGAGTCGGGGTCTCCGTGACAAGTTCCTTGATGACTTAAGTGAAACCAGAGATGGCCTACGCAACGGTACGTTACCGAATTACGCTACGTTACGATTGAATTTGGGCCAAAACTACGCTACGAAATTCCGCTACGTTATTTTTCATCGACTACGGAATTACGGTATTTTAGCTTCGGCTACGGTAAAAATATATTGTACAACGATATTAGCATTTTGTTCACCCATTCAAAGCAAATAGAAGCTGTACTATGAAATAAGATAAAAGGTTTATTTTCTTGCAAACTGAATATTCTGCACCCAAAATGCCCCACGTGCACATTCAAACAGACACAGCGCTTGGGCATTAGGCCATTTCATTTTTCAAATTTTTTAAATTTGTGTCAGGTTTCGTGACTTTTCCCGTTCTATGGTCCAAGTGGAGTCGATCGGTGCCATTTTATCGAAATCAGACAATATTTAGGTCTGCCTCATGGGACCTGAAGATATCGAGTTTTTGTAAAAAATAGCTATAATGAGGACCAATACGGCTGACGCTGTAATTATCATAATAATTCCAAACATGCTTTTTAAAGCCTGTTGTTGCAGAATGTTCATAGCCATGACGGAGTCCAAAGAATGTCGTAAATCAAGGGAGCAAGGTCTCTGTAAGCTATGGTATAAAGGGCAATGCTCGTTTATGAGGCCTCGACCAGCGGATTCTTGAGCTCACTAATGTGAGCTAATAGTGAGCTCAAGAATCCGCTGGTCGAGGCCTCATAAACGAGCATTGCCCTTTATACCATAGCTTACAGAGACTCTGCTCCCTTTATTTACGACATTCTTTGGGACCCATCATGACTGTCTGAACATTTTGCAATAGCAGGCCTTAAAAAACATGTTTAGAATTATTATGATAATTACAGCGTCAGCCGTATTGGTCCTCATTAAAGCTATTTTTGACAAAAACTCGATATCTTCAGGTCCCATGAGGCAGACCTAAATATTGTCTGATTTCGATAAAAGTGGCACCGATTGACTCCACTTGTTCCATAGAACGGGAAAAGTCACGAAACCTGACAAAAATAATAAAAAAATTGAAAAATGAAATAGCCTATTGGGCATTTTCCGGTCGCCAGTTTCACAAGCTTTGTCATCAGTTGCATTTTGATAAATAGTTTTTTTGAAGTGACTGATCTATGTGGTCATCTATGTATGTGGTCATCTATGTGGTCGTGAATTCTTGTCACCAAAATTGATTCTTGTTACCAAGTTTATGAATAAGTTGCATTTTGACGAATATTTCTTTTGAAGTGACTAATCTGTGTGGTGAATGGTCGGGAATTCTTGTCACCAAAATTGATTCTTGTCTCCAAGTTTATAAATAGAAGTCAACCGATTTGTAATTTTTACAGACCCAATAATATGTCCTTGATTTACACTACCCACCAAGAGTGAGGATTCATATATCTTTGGAGGTGCCCGGGCACCCGCAATGAAACGTTTAATTAGTGTTAAAAATTCCTTCAAATTTAGTTCTGTATCAATTTCAGGACTTTATACTAGTTTTATTTGCAGGCCTGTGCGATGACCAAAACAAAGATAATCTTGCTATCTATTTTTGCGTGATGGTTATTGGCATTCTTTCCGATCGGGGCATCCCCAATGATTTTCCGCCATATGACCCTGGCAGTTGGTGCGTCGATAAGCCCCCCCAATGATTTTCTGAAATTCACACCCCTGCTACCCACCAAACATTCCCGATCTTAGCTGACAGCAATTTGATACATTTCTCGTGAAATTGTTTAAAATTTGTAATATTTAATAAATACTTTGGTCTCTTCTATTTCAAATTCTGAATCAAATCAGACCGTTACCAAGAATCCTTAGTACCATGATCGAGATAACGAGAAGTTATATACGTATATGACGTGATTTTTTCGTAGTACGCTATGTCACGTTAAATTTTGGCGTAGTACGGTACGGAATTCGCTCAGTTACGCTACGTTTCATTTCCAGAGATACGGCTACGGAAAAATAGTTTCGTAACGTAGCGTAGGCCATCTCTGAGTGAAACTCCGAGTTCAAAAACCGAGCTGGGGACAGACACATTGGACAAAATTGGTAAAACACATTGTCTTACTTACTGATTAATCAATCAAGTATAGACCGGAACTTCTGGTATTTTTGTCTGTTCTTTGTCAATTTACCGACTGAAACAACTAACTTCAAACAAATTCAGCCACAGGCGCTATTGTCACATGATATCCTTTTTCATGAGAATGGAAAAAGTATTGTATATAACTTGAGCTTTATTTCCAGGCGGTGTCAGAGTCTTTGTTACTGACATCGCTGGCCCTCCGCTCAGATATTGATGGCGACAGCGTCCGCCATATTGTCTGCGTCGCGTCGTTTTCAGCCAGGATCTCGTCGTCGACGACGGCACATCATTCGGTTTGGAATGTGTGGAATGTGAGAGGGTCATTACACGAACGAGCGACTCCTAACTTGTTCTGCCGCTGTTTTCCGACAAGCTGCAAATTGAAAAGCGACGCCGGCCCCTGCCCGACGCCTCTGGTCTAATACACCAGCACTCTCACAAAGGCAGCGCTCCTCTTATGTTTGGGCTGCGTTTGGTTCAGCACATTAGTTATATGGCACAAACAATACATTCAAATCAATGCTGCGGGATATTTTGGTGCATTGCCTTTGTATGCGTACCATACGTGTTCAGGGGCTCTCACTCTCACAAAGACAGCGTTTGTCTATGTTTGGGCCACGTTTGGTCCAGCACATTAGTTATGTGGCACAATGAAATCAGATCAATGCTGCACGATATTTTGATGCATTGTCTTTTTTATGCGCACCTACTTGCTCAGTGGGCAAGCTGCTATATGGGTCACGTGATAATTTGGCTGACAATCTTAACACGCGCAGTGAAGAGGGGCTGACGTCAACGCGCAGTGGATGGGGGTCCAAAGTGCAACCCCCCGAAGATACCAGAGACCAAGGGAGTTAGAAAATCACCCGTTGAGGGGTGTATGGGAATGATAGTGATCTGCCTTGTGTCAGGGTTTCATTTACCTTGGTCAATACCTTCAAGGTCAAACGAGGTCGTACAGGTCGAATCTGGGCTCTGCTGAGATCTATTGGGAAATGCCGTGATTATGCGGAAAATGCCAAGAATGCACAAAAATCGGACGAAGGTTATAGAGAAAAGGCCCCACACAATTTTTCTAAAATGTTGAGGCCTAGGTCATTCAAGGTCAATAAAATATGATGTAACAATATGGTATATTCCCAATAATGTACGATATAATATATATATATATATATATATATATATATCAGTTATAAATGACACTCTAACAGCCTGTGGACGGGACATGAGGGTTTGGCCTTTAGCAGGGCCTTTAATCTTAACCCTCGCCCCACCGGGGGGCCATCGATGGCCCCCCTAAGGTTTTTCCGGGATAGCAGAAAAACGACGAGGCGCAGCACCGCGGTTGAGAGCTCTACCTCTCACTGCATCATTTTCCCATCATCCCTGAAATTTTTTACCCCGGGTCACCCAAGGTCAGGTCACCAGACGAGGTCAACCAAGGTCACCTCACTTCACCTTTAGAGCTCTGTAAGAGCTACATTTCAAAGTCAATCGATTTGAAACTTCCTACACTTCATGACCCCTCCAGGGTCTACAAGGTGTATATCCGGGATTTTTCGATTTCGTGCCCTGAGGTCAGGTCACGAGGCGACCTCTCCCATTGGAAAAGCATGGGGAAAAGCTATTTCATGATATAAAAGCCACAAAAATGATTGCAAATACTCAGACTGCTCAGAACAACGTTTTTGGACACCCTTTCACGGATCCCAGGGGTCATATTTGCCCTTTGACTTTTCCAAGGTCATCCAAGGTCACCAGAGGTCAAAAACAGTATTTTGACAATAACTTTTGACCTTATTAAGCTAGAGCGGTGAAACAAACACCATCGTGTTTGTCTTGTCACTGGCTTTCATTTGATATACGGCAAGGTCACTTTTTGACCTTTTGTGACCTCAGGTCATATTAGGGTCATGAGGTGACCTCTGGCAGTCAAACCACTGGCGGGAGGTCTTTACGTTCCACATAGCGGAAAAAGTACTGGCAATTTTCTATCAAATTTATTTTACCAGGCCTCAATAGCTCTAATGACATAAGAGTTATGCCCAGTTGACTTAATCATTGCATATTTGAGTGAAAATAGCCGATCTTGACCTAATTTGACCTCTGGAGGTCAAACCATTGACCTGAGCACTAAAACATGCGAAGTAATTTCTTACTGAATTCACGCGAGCTTTCTATTGCACTTTGCAGATTTGCGCTAACGCCCATATTTTCGGAGATAGAGGGGGGCCATCGATGGCCCCCCCGGTGGGGCGAAGGTGGCACCGGACCCCCGGTGGGGTAGCGGGTTAAAATTTAACATTGATCTTGACCTTGAGTAGCGTTAACTATGAAGTATAGCAAACGTCGTACTGAATAATGGCATCTGGCCGGTATATTGGGGTCAATGACCTTGACCTGTGTCCTTTGACCTTGAACTTGACCTTCATGTGAGTTGACCTTGCCATACAACCTGATTATATCACGTTATGACGTCACCACTCGGTCTACAGTGCAGACGAACTGGTACGACCGCGCGATTGTGACGGTCTTAAAGGGAATGTGGCACCTTCACAACGTGATTTTAACTGAGATAGCCAAGTTGTAAAGCAGGTCAGAAAACCCGGTACTCCATATTTCATTTGTCTTGGAACTCAATATTTCCGTAGAAAAAAAGCTAAAACCTACCTGACACCAGCCCCCCTCAGCCCCCGTCGCCGGCGGCCATTGTTGTGAGCTACTGGTGTGACGACATTTGCTGACGTCACGATGAGCATCAGCCAATCGAAGCCCTTGAAGCGTTTCAAGTATGGTATAGTGGCTGCCAGATCGTGACATCATCCACAGGCTGATATTTATTTATTTTTCTAGAGGAGTATTTTTGAAAACCAAATATTGAGCTTATTGTACATTTTTCAGAGAAATCATGAGTGGTTTCATTATTTTTTACTAAAAGTACGCCTAACTACACTAAATTCCAGGATTGGACTAAGGTGCCACATTCCCTTTAAAATATAGGTCTGGCTTTGATAGCCTGTAAGTCAAACACTTATTGACCGATTTTCACAATTCTTTCACCGATCGACGCGCTCATAAGTTTTCTAAAATATGGCCAAGTAACGTTTCCGGCAGAAAAAGGTTCGCCGGCCACCATAGAAAAATAATTGCGGGGGGCACTTTGGCACCTCTACGCTGCGCGTGTTAACTGAAGTATTTACCCTTCTCTCTCTCTCTCTCTCTCTCTCTCTCTCTCTCTCTCTCTCTCTCTCTCTCTCTCTCTCTCTCTCTCTCTCTCTCCTTCCCCACTCTCTCGTTCTCAGTTCCGCACGTGTCGGGTAGCGACAGGAGTATCAACAAGCCACACCAACATTGATCGATTTCCAGGCGAAGTGCGGTTTTAACACTTAGGAAATGAGAGCTGTGGGTCTCCGAGTAATCCCGCGGCGGGATGTTTAGCTGCGGGCTCCCCCGCACCGCTGGGGGTCGCCAGCTCCTCTGCACCCTGGAATTCATCGTCCAAACAGAGATGAATAATGGCTGCGGAGCGGTGCGCCGCCGGTTGGGCAGGAGCGCTGCCTCTCAAACAGTTTGACCGCGTGCCGTCGACGCCCGGCGCTGTCGCCAGCGTCGGCGCCGACATCTGGCGGCTGCGCTCAGGCTGCGAAGAATTGACCCCCATACCGGAGCTGATGCGAGCGTAGTAGCAATAGGCTAAGCGCTACAAGGCATGGAATCCCTGGCAGGGCTTGTTAACACGAGAGAAGTGTCCATCTTGGCCATCTCTGGTGACAAAAACAGAGCTGAAAATGTATGTAGAGGAGATGGTGGCAAGACGGGCATGGAGGTAAGACTGGCGGAGGATTTCATGATTTCAGGACCGAACCAACAATGTTACGGAGGCCAATGACAAAGTTATCTAAGCTTCCATTGTATTGTTATGATGACATACTGTGTAAAACAGTGATTGAAATGTGAATAGCATACTTTGTTTCCCTCTAGTGACCCCAAAAGTCGCATAAACAAAATGAATGTATGCCATATTTTTGCTAGAAATCACGACGGGCTATCTGACACTGCCTTGCGCTGTCGAGCATGGTTGCTCAGGTCGTGGGGGGAGGGAGGAGGGTAGGTTACTACCCCCGTACCGGGGAAAGTGGTACGGGCTCCCGTACCGGCACGTGTTAACCGCTGCTGTTTTTACATTATCCACCGTCGTCTCTCTCAGAGTCCATCGCAGTGGAGCTAAGACATATGAATACATCATCAATTCAATTCCAATAAAAATCGAAATATATGAATAGGTACTTAAGAAGGAATAATGGTCTTCCGATATTGTTTAAACATTACCACTACTGCAAACTTTAAATCTTATTTCGGTTTAACAAACTATGTAGTAGTGAAAAATTACTTGTATGAGATATAACACATGCAAAAGTCTTTCTTACTTCACTCAGAGAGGCAAGAAGGGTGTTTACAGTATTCTTCGCGAAATACCACTGCTCCAGGAAATGATACGTTTCCCAATGTAGTTTTAGGCTAGAACACATATATACCTATGTTCACAGGAGCTTCAGACAAAATAATATCACCGTCATTTTAAAATCGGGAAGAGTCCGATAATAGATACAGATAAAAACGTCAAACACAAATATACCTGACTTGTCACTCTCTCCCCTAGGCTCTTTATTAGAGAACAAATGTCAAGTTTCTGCAATGAGGCTTTCACAAATTTGATAGATAATAATGCGCTTAGATCCGTTTCCGTCCTTTCAGAGATCAGGGTGGTGGTGATACAAGCCACGCGTCTGCCATGGTGCACTGCCCTGCTCAGTATCACCCCCCCCTCCCCCTAAACAAGACTTGTTTGGCTTTGGACGGCACCGGTCTTGGAATTCCCGCTGGCGCCACGTTGGCTGATGTACTCCTGTGCATTCTACACATTTCCACGCGCTGGTCCGTGCCTCGCCGGTGCATGCCTTCCCTCATCCTCAGGCGTCCGTTCGTGTGCCCGCCCGTCTGCGTGAGCGGACGGCTCCCCGCGTCTGTCTGTGAACAGACCGTCCGCTGGGATGATTATTTAGCACACGGACCTTTCAGCCCTGATTGGTGAAGTTTCCCCACACTTTGCTATCTAATTTAGTTGTCAGGTGAGGTATTGTTCACAGCTAATGGATCACGGCGGTAATTTGTCTCGCTGCTGGAACTTCCTGGCGTGCGGCAGCGCCGAGCCTACACTCAGTACTGCAGTGCTCAGGAAGCACCGGAGCTGCGCTCAGCACCAGGCATCCGCTCAGTGCTGCAGTACTGCAGTGTTGAGGCAGAACAGTGACTGCTCAGTACTGCAGCGCGTAAGTGCTGCGGTGTTGAGGCAGCGCAGTGCCTCCGCTGAGCACTGCAGTCAGCCAGTGCTGCAATGATGAGGCAGTGCAATACCTCGGCTAACCACTGCAGTCAATCAGTGCTGCAATGTTGAGGCAGCGCAGTGCCTCCGCTCAGTACTGCATTCGGTCAGTGCCGCAGTGTTGAGGCAGTGCAATACCTCTGCTCAGTGTTGCAGTCAGTCAGTGCTGCAGTGTTGAGGCAGCACAGTGCCTCTGCTCAGTACTGCAGTTAGTCGGTGCTGCAGTGTTAAGACAGCACAAATCCAATAAGGTTTTAGTTCTAGAGAGAACAATTTCTTGTCAGCAACATGTTGAAGATTGAATGAACCTCTCACTTTTTGCCGGTGATGATGCTTATCCCGATGATGTAATAGGGCTTAACAGGAATTTCCCACTTTTCGGAAGCTTAAAAGTACTGCATGTGTGCCAAATAAGCTTGAAAATCCGGAAAACACTATTTGCTTCCATCTTAAATCGATCAGAACAAAACTAGTATATTTTCTGACAGTTTATAATTGCATCAAAACAATAGACTTTGGTGTCCGCAAAATAGTAAACTTGATCAAAGGCACAATAAAGAGCCGTTCAGACGTGGATTCGAACAGCAATGCACCACTGATATTTTACATTCAGACCTAATTTTACATTCAAAGTTCAAAACCACGGGTTAGGATGACATGAAAATAAGCTGCAGCAATTTTCCAAACGGAAAGATGTCTTTTATCCCGTTAGGGTTCATCAGCATGTGAGGCTGGTAAATTTAGAAGTGGAGAAAGCATATGGTAATGGTAGCTCCCTCATGGTATTTTCAATGAGTGGGAGGGACTTAGAATAAACCCAATTAAATTCTTGCGACCAGATGGAAAGGAATTCGTTGATGGTTTGAAATAGTGCCCTTTATTTTTAGTTACATATTGTGCGGGATGTTAAGACAGGGAAATTGTATCATACAGAGCGAAATCAGATGCGTCAGAAGTGGCTTCTCAAAACGCCATCCCAAGGTGCTGTCTCCATCCAAAACTAATTATGAAAGTTACAAGTTCCCTTTAACGACGGACGAGCTGCCGCGGTTATATGACGTCTCCCACAACCGGGACCCCTGGCGTGGACGCGCAACGCCCTACCACTGGGCCATATTTGAACGGGTGTTGTAAATTGTGGAGACACAGCTGCTTGGGTCTGTTCCTCCACTTAGTCCTTCTGCGAGGTCTGTTCATAGATGTAGCCTGTTCTGGGAGCTTCAACTGGTGATCTACCTGTTGGTGCTGGACGGTCATCCTCCTGTCCTTCTCCGACATTCCCAGACAGTCTCTTAGACCGTTGGAATCTGGCGTTCCACCACTCCAGAAGGTCGTTTCTTTATTGCCTAGCGTCATCTAAACAGCTTGTAGGTATGTACCTATTCCACGGCGGCCCTGAGAGATTCCTCATTTGAAGAGTTACAGTTAAAAGCCATGGCTTGAAACTTTCTCTTGTTGCGTCACTGATTTGTATGCATGGCCTTGCCCCGACGATATCAATTTTGTGAAGTTAAAGGACATCTGATTCAGAAGTAGTTATTTTGTGATCTAAACTAGATGGAAATAATGGGTGACAACTACCACTGCTAGCCTCGCCTTAGGCAGCTGCTCTCTATTTTGACAACTTCTCCGGTGATCACAGGCCATATTTCAATCTCGCCTCCATGGTTAGATAACAGGTTGAGGTCTACCTACTCGTGACGTACTGTTTTGCTTACATTTGGGTGCCTCCTTCAAACGGAATCCTTCATACATTACAAATGGTCATGTGTTGTCGGAGACTGCCCCGGCGGACGCCTGCGCGTGGGTTGGCCATACCAGCGCGGCGTCTCCTTGTGGGGCTGGGCCGGACCCCATTGCAGGGCGGGCTGCGTCCAGTCACTGCCCGCGGCGGGTCACAAAAACGGCGCAGTGACGGCTGCGTCACCGCCGCCGCCATGTCAGTCCGCCCGCTCTCTCAATTTCGGGCCATAAACGGCGCTAAACGCCCCCGCCGATTGGTGCACTCCCAACCACGTGAAGATGGAGCGGACAGAGTGCAGGAGGAGGCAGAGTGGGCGAAATGAAGAGGATGGACAGAGGGGAATGCAGGGGACGGAACAAGGTGTGCGAGGAGCGTTGAACTCTGCTTTTGAACTGTCTAGTCATGAATCAGTTATTAGTTTCCTATCTCTCAAGTACACAAACAGGCCTTTGTCATATAATTACCAAAAACAATATGCGGTTGCGAAGGCAACAATTTATGATATCCTGTAGCACTGCTAACTCTCTTTCTGTAAGGGCAGATTACAGAAATCAGTTTGAACCACATTTATCTCGTCCAAAACTCGAAAATAATAAGACACGTCCCAACTAGTTTAAAGCCTAGGTTATTCTAAACGGGACCTCTTAAGTATGTACTTGTGAGAAATCCACCAAAATGTGTTTGAAGTCAAGTTTTTTTAGCTGATTTTGCGTCAGACACATATTAGCCACATCAATGTTACCAGCCTCTTTCCGGTTCTGGCGCAATATGATCAACAAAAATTGAAACGAAATTTATCCACGTTTGAAAAGCTGTTCCTTGATGCTGTGGTGATTTAGTAGCCATACATCCTTTGATGAAGAAACCATGCTCTTCTTCTACACTGTTGTTCTCGACTCAATTTGCAACGGGTTTTAAGCGGCTAGATATCTGGATGTGTATGTATTGTAATCTGCGTGGGCGCCAAGAGCGGGGGGGACGGGGAAGCGTTCCCGAACCTTCGAACCAGGGGGTACGTACCCCAATATCTTGGAACTCGACGTGGGTTTATTGTTTTCCTGTTGCCTTCTTTGACCTACGTCAATGTGTTCATGAAGTGCATGGTCGTTAGCTCTTTCAAAATAGCAATATGTTCAAAACTCGTTACCTCGTCTAGGGTCATCACCTGTCTGGAGTTCGTCTCCCCCACAGTAAAATCCCGTGGCGACGCCTCGGGTATTCTGGGCCGATAACCTCAGTAGCTAGAGACTGACAAAAACAAAAACTGAAGTATAAATGACTTTCAAAGCATTGTGATCTATACGTTTGAGAACTTGGAATTGTTTATTCATGTGTCCTTTGCTTCATCGAACTCACTGTCTCCAAATGGTCTTCATATTCTTCTAAAACGCTTGATCTGTTTGCCAAAAGTAATCATGGGGCAGGTACTCGAATGTGTCAAAATGAGCCAAAACAGAGAAACATTGAAGCATACTTAATACACAGTTTTACCTTCCTCTTGCGAGCAGATGCTAGCTAGCCCAGTCAATGAGTTGTAGATAGCTACTTTTGGGGTATCCCACCACTGTCATAATCGGTCCGCCGAAGGCATCGGTGGTTGTAATATTAACTCATTGGGACGCAAGAAATTTGTCATTTGTGTCGGGAACAGAGCAGATAACTCCTGTTCCTCTCAAATCTGTTATCGCGTCTCGCAGATTTCGGTGCAGCCATTGCTGTCGGCACCGACGCCCAGTGCACCATTGCCGTCGACACCGCCGGCCGGTGCGTGCTCTCTGCGTCGACGCGCGTCATCCGTCGTACTCGACGTCGCTGGCAGGGGAGTGGCCGCAGCCATCTTATCGCCGGCCATCGCCCGCGCTCCGGACCCCGCCGCCGCCCGACGCGCATCGTCGCAAACGACGTTTAGTAAGACGAACAGCCGGGTCGTCGCTGTCGACGCTGCTGATTAAGGCTCGTATTTCGCCGCCGCACGTTGGGCTCCAGAGCGGCAGTTGTGTGGATGGGTCCCGGCGGGCCCGGGCGCCGACAGCGGCCCAGTTTAAGTGGTGGTTCTGCGTGCCGACAGCCGACTGGCGTGTCGGACGGCGGCAACAACACTCCACAAACACGGCGGAGTCGGAACGACGGCCCGCCGACGGCCCGCCGACGGCCCGGTGTCCCCCGGGAGGCCCTGCACCGTCCGCGCGGCCCGCCCGGCAAATTGCAGTGTCAATAACGCCAGCTCCAACACAAACGGTAGTTAGATACCCGTGTCGAATAATGCCGCTGGAGTGACTTCATTGGTGAGCTTAGCAATTAGTTAGGCTGGAAACATCGCGTGGGGTCCGACGATTGTCAAGTTGGCAAAGTGTGAGCATGGATTGCGTCAGCTCACGCTTGAGCCTTCTCGGAATTAAACCGCAATGAATTACACTTCTGGCCAGTGGTGCTGGCTTGTGTTACGCTCTTCGTTTTAATTAGGCGAGTGAGCGACCCGGAAAGTTTAATCGCGACAGTCAATTGGGTGAACGCGGCGGGACGGGGCGGCACGCTCCGCCGACTACACTGCGTGAGAGAGAAGCTGACTAATTCCTGTCATCGTGGTCGTGTGACTGTGGAGTCAAGCTAAGACTGCCACTGCTGCCGCTGGTGTCGCATACAAAGCATGGGTCAGGCGGGGTCACGCCGCAGCTGCCTGTGTCGCAGAAGGAGGGACCAGGTGGGGTCAGGCCGTACGACAAACAATGCCGCCATAATTACTGTTTTGTTTGGTGGGTGATGTCACCGGGGGAAACCGTCACGATCTGCCCAGGTGGGCTGACGAACAACCACTTACAAGCATGCCATCTGGTCAAACGGACACTCCCTTTTCACTGAGTCGTTTTACAAAACGGACTATCGCTACTCAGGGTCTCATTTTGCAATGCAAACGCCAACTTTACCGTTTTTCATCCGGCAACACAGACGTTCACTTCTCAGCGTGTCCTCTCATCAATGGTGACAAGAAAGATATCGGAAAGACCCTGAATTTCCCCTACCATCTTCCATTTTTGTAACAAATTTAAATATCTATTTAGCTCTGACGACAGATGGGATCCGAATGGGTTAAATTTGCGCCCATTCAAGAAATATCTGATATGTAACTCGCAAACCAGTAGACCTAGAAAAAGTCCTGTAAATAATTGAGGCAGTTTTGACGCAAGAGGTCAAATGCTATGCAGTATGGGCTGCTAGATCACAGGATGATCCTGACATAAAGTCAAGGTTAAATAAGCACTTTCCAATATTAAGTTGCAAAATTAAAACCTCTAGACATTCTCTTCATATAATGCTAGAATGTATTGCTGTATCGTAACGTGTTTAAAAGTTATAGACACAGACGTTGTCGAAAAGAGTGATTGAGGACCGCGTTACTAACAGTATAATGATCTGGTGACCGTATTACCTACTGATCTAACCTCAAGATGGTTGACATTTGTTGGAGACATGAGTATGTACTGATAATAGTAGGGTCGTTAAAAAACACACTTTTTTACTTTTCAGACTCGAACCCACTTTATCCCCGTTATATATTCAATTTCGATCTCAATGGGCCACATTCCAAGCGTCTACGACAACGGCAAGGATCGCCTCAAAACGGTTAACCCGCGCCCCACCGGGGGTCCGGCGCCACCTTCGCCCCACCGGGGCCATCGATGCCCCCCTCTAACTCCGAAAATATGGGCGTTAGCGCAAATCTGCAAAGTGCAATAGAAAGCTCGCGTGAATTCAGTAAGAAATTACTTCACATGTTTTAGTGCTCAGGTCAATGGCTTGACCTCCAGAGGTCAAATTAGGTCAAGATCGGCTATTTTCACTCAAATATGCAATGATTAAGCAAACTGGGCATAACTCTTACGTCATTAGAGCTATTGAGGCCTGGTAAAGTACATTTGATAGCAAATTGCCAGTACTTTTTCCGCTATGTGGAAGGTAAAGACCTCCCGCCAGTGGTTTGACCTCCAGAGGTCACCTCGTGACCTAATATGACCTGAGGTCACGAAAGGTCACAAAGTGACCTTGCCGTATATCAAATGAAAGCCAGTGACAAGACAAACACGATGGTGTTTGTTTCACCGCTCTAGCTTAATTAGGTCAAAAGTTATTGTCAAAATACTGTTTTTGACCTCTGGTGACCTTGAATGACCTTGGAAAAGTCAAAGGGTAAATATGACCCCTGGGATCCTTGAAAGGGTGTCAAAAAACGCTTTTCTGAGCAGTCTGAGTATTTGCAATCATTTTTGTGGCTTTTATATCATGAAACAGGTTTTCCCCATGCTTTTCCAATGGGAGAGGTCGCCTCGTGACCTGACCTCAGGGCACGAAATCGAACAATCCCGGATATACACCTTGTAGACCCTGGAAGGGTCATGAAGTGTAGGAAGTTTCAAATCGATCGACTTTGAAATGTAGCTCTTACAGCGCTCTAAAGTTGAAGTGAGGTGACCTTGGTTGACCTCGTCTGGTGACCTGACCTTGGGTGACCCGGGGTAAAAAATTTCAGGGATGATGGGAAAATGATGCAGTGAGAGGTAGAGCCCTCAACCGCGGTGCTGTGCCTCGTCGTTTTTCTGCTATCCCGGAAAAACCTTAGGGGGCCATCGATGGCCCCCCGTGGGGCGAGGGTTAAAGATTTCATGTTTCAGGCGCCAGATTGGCCACCCGGCGTTGCAGTCTCCCGTTGTTACGTTGGGATGAAATAGGTGCATAACCAACCAGTAAAGACAACGCGGCATGTAAGTGCGTATTTGAACGATAGATAGACATTAAAATGCATGCATTTACTTGTCAGATCCATTTGCAGCGTATGATATGTGCTATTCCACATGAGACCTGAAATTGCATGATCCACCAGCCTAGTACTCTAAATCCCCACTGAACAGGAATGCCTTCCGGAGGCGAACCTTTCTCTAGTAACTATTGCTGGAGAACGTCGTGAGGCAAGTGCTTCTCCCTATTCTCCTGCGAACTATTTAAGAGCTCTGGTACTGATAAAAGAAGATCCTGTTGCATATTTTTACCCTTTAGGTGGCTCACGAAATCTTCCACCAGCTTCATACCACGTGCTGTGGGACCGTTCACGACAGTAAGTTCTGCAATACTTTGAAACAGGAGAAGCTATACCAGTCACCAGCTTCTCAACGGAGCCATGCCATGTCAGAATCTTTCAGATTCAGGCGCTCGAATACCAGCCAGCTTTCAGGAATGACAAATTGGCAGAGGCTTGGTACCGAGTCGAGCTCTTTATAGCCTCTGTCGGAAACTTTAACCTACCCAACTGAAAGGTGGATGGTTTTGCTGTTTAAGCCAGGTACTGTGTCACAGCCTTTTTACCTCCAGCATTGTGATTCTTATTTGCGAGTCAGATTATAACTTTCTGGTCACAAATAACAGTTGCGATTGCACATTGACTTCAGCGCCTCTGCACAATAACATTTTTTGTGGAAGACCTATCAGGGAACGTTCCTGGATCATCAGGCCCAGCTAGTGCTTTGGTTCTGGAAGACATGCCAGCTCTGTTTTCCCTTGAGAAGATAATCACATATTGTACAAGCTGGTTTACGTGTGGCTGTCAGGAGAGGCTGTCTCCAAAAGAGGCTGTTTAGAACACCCGGAGCCCACCAGCGAGCCATATTCATGGAATATAGGAAACTTATGGCATGAAGTGCGTGCTACTATTGAGTCAGATTCCATTCATCATTCCAGAATATACTTAAATACTTTTTTACTTAAAAAAAGATACTCTGTTGCCGACATTTTGAGCATGCTAGACATAAGGAGTGGGCTGCAGCGGTGCGGCGCGGTGCCTGCTGAGGCCGGCTGCCGGCGTGGCGGCCGCGCCGCCCGGCCGGCAGTATTTGCTCTGTGCCGGAGAGCCGAGATAGTGGGCCGCGCAGGTGCGGCTGCTGATACCCTTTCTTCCCTTTCACCTCCGGTTCTTATCATTGTATAAAAGCACGCTGTCAACACCCCCTCGCTCTCTTGCTCTCGGACCGTCGTCTGGTTCACATCTGCTGTCTGCTGTCGTGACTAATACAGAAGAAACGTTTGAAGGTGTGTTCTAGAAGAAGTGAATGCGGAGAGTGATTAGAGTGGTGAAATTGATGATTAAAGAGACAATGAGTGGGATCGCTCGACGCAACTAGCGCACCGCACTGTGTTACACTGGCAGCACTGTTTCCTCTTACTTTGCTCTGTTTACTTTATTTCCTGCTCTCAGATCTTTCTTTAAAGCTTGTTACATATTTTAGAGCCCTGTATTTTCCTGTGACAGCCCAGGTCAGCTCAGAAGAGTGACCCTTCCCTCCTGTTCACCTCGATCGGTGGGCTCCTTGTCCACGCTGACGTGGGCCTCTTATGCGTTCCCCTTGACTGGGGAGTGCTCTTACCTCTGACCCCAGGTCAACTCAGAAGAGTGACCCTTCCCTCCTGTTCACCTCGATCGGTGGGCTCCTTGTCCACGCTGACGTGGGCCTCTTATGCGTTCCCCCTTGACTGGGGAGTGCTCTTACCTCTGACCCCAGGTCAACTCAGAAGAGTGACCGTTCCCTCCTGTTCACCTCGATCGGTGGGCTCCTTGTCCACGCTGACGTGGGCCTCTTATGCGTTCCCCTTGACGGGGAGTGCTCTTACCTCTGACCCCAGGTCAACTCAGAAGAGTGACCCTTCCCTCCTGTTCACCTCGACTGGTGGGCTCCTTGGCCACGCTGACGCGGGCCTCTTATGCGTTTCCCTGGACCGGGGAACGCCCTAGTTGTAAATTTCCCCACCCACTTAGGTTACCTTCTTAAACCCTCCTATCCACTCGGACTGGTGGTTTCCTCGGTCTCACAGACGTGACCCTTTCTCCGGATTTTGAATGCAGGGCTTGGGTTCGCTTTATTTGTCGGCAGAGTAATTATTTCTCTAACCCTTTGATGTGCTCTGTCTAGCCGCCGAAGCTGTTTCTTCAATAATTTCTGTATTCATTTTCATTCCATACTCTTTCTCCTTCTCGGGCTGTACGCTACGGCCATTTTCCAATGCTGCCCGGCATTACCGCACCGAACATCACATACAGTCCACTACAATAACATCTGCGGGCGGCGGTGTCGGCAACATACTCAAAGATATTCTTGGAGTTAAACAGCGCATCAACTGCTCAGGTCATATGCGATCAGAGACGAGAGGGAAAAATTAGCTTGGGCTAGAACAGGGCGCCAGATTCTTCCGCTGGGTGGGCTCGAACCCATGAAACCCAGCACATACAGAATGCCATTAGCCGAGCCGAGCGCAAGTGCTAACCGACTGAGCCACTCAGACCCCGAAAGATTGTACGGCTTTCTTTGTAAGTGGTTCTAAACCATGCATTTGGGTTCCTCTGTCACGGATAGTCAGCTTTAGAGCCTTCTATGAGCCCCGAAGCTATCTATAAAATGCAGTGCAGTGCTTTTATTAAGTTAATATAGAAATCGCCTTTAATGTGCTGAAGTCAGTTTAATATTAGCTGTGGTATCTGTGCACAGAAAATTATATTCTGTCCCGCTGGTGAGCACCACCATCTTGGAGGTAAGGACCCATTCGCCCAACAATTGGCCAAAACAGCAAACAATTCACATTTGACTAGGGCAGGCTCAAGTTTCCGATAGAGGCTACTGAGAGCTCGGTGAATGCTCGGTACCAAGAATCAGCCAGCTTGTCACTCCTGGCAGCTGGCTGGTATTCGATTGCCTGAATCTGAAATATTCTAACCAGAAATGGCTCCGTTAAGAAGCTGATGACTGGTATGGCTTCTCCTGTTTCAAGGTATTTCAGAACTTACGGTGGTGAACGATCCCACAGCGTGGTATGAAGCTGGTGGAAAATTTCGTGAGCCATCGAAGGGGTAAACATATATTCAGCAGGGTCTTATTCTAGTAGTATCAGAGCTCTTGAATAGTTCGCAGGAGAATAGGGAGAAGCACCTGCCCCAACGACGTTCTCCATCGAATGTTACCAGAGAATTGTTCGCCTCCGAAAGGCACTCATGTTCTGTTGGGATTTAGAGTACTGGGGTGCTGAACCATTTAATTTCAGGTCTTTTGTAGAATAGCATGTATTTTTATTGCGTTGGAATTACATCTGACAAGTAAATGCCTGCATATTAAATCCCATCTACCGCTTTTATACGCACCCACATGCCACGCTGTCTTTACTGGTAGGTTATGCACCCCTTTCATCCCAATTTAACCAAGGGAGACTGCAACGCAGGGCGGCCAATCGCGCCTGAAACATCAAATATTTAACCGTTTTGAGGCGATCTTTCCCTTTGTCGTAGACGTTTGGAATGTGGCTCATTGAAATCAGAATTCAATATATAATGGGTTAAAGTGGACTCGAGTCTGAAAAGTAAAAAATGTTATTTTGAACGACCCTATTATAACAGCTTTCGGATAATGCTCGGAAATTCGATATAATTCTTTAGGCACTGAGTCACACCTTGATTTACTCAACCACGTTTTAGAAGAGTAGATTTACCTTCGTGCGTTTAGAAATGATTTCATCACTCATTAAGCTGATCTGAAGCATTTGTTTTTGGTCAAACGTTGCCAAATTGATCAGTTACATCCTCTGCTATTTCTCCATGTGTTAGAAAAAGAAAAACCAATGGCCTCATATTACGACCTGTTTTAAGCCAAGTTCTGAGTTATGAAAGATTTGCGGTTCCCTGTACAATTTATCAACCCTTGGCCAGGTGGGGGTCTTCTTATCCCCATAAGGAGTGTCCCACGCTTATAATTTGTTCTGAACTGGGATAGCAGTGTCGTAAGGCATGTCCAGAAATCACTATTAGCATCTTCATTTCACCCAATGTTCTTTATATAAAATTGTTGTACGCTTTAAAGTTCAAAGTATAAGGCGCTATGTAAAGATTTCAAACCATGAAAGAACCATTCCCAACTGATAGCGCATGCCACTTGACAAATGTTAACAAATGGCATGGCTTTTGCAACGTTACATGTAGCAAGCAACCAGCTCAAATGAGCTTCGCATTTCCACGCTATGCTTAGGTCAACCGAGGGAAGTAAGAAAAGAGGCAATATTTTTTTGTTTTGAGTTATTGATGAAAGAAACAAACTATGGTTTTCGGATTTCCGGACGTCTTTTGTCCATAGATACTCCTTTTTAGAATTTCGACAAAGTGGTCCACCCTTTTTCAGATTTGTCCGAGATGGAAAATGATAGCGGGTAGCGCCGCCTTACTTGGCATAGCTGTTCCTTGATACTTTTCATAGGTTTCGTGTGAATTTTAAGACGCGCATTGACGGGAGGTCTGAGCCACCTTCGCATTGACGGGGGGGCGGGTACCCGCCCCTAAGATCTCGAGAACCACGGTAGGTAGCGAAAAACGGTAAACGGCGTTGGGCTGCCCATCCACTTCTCCATCGAAAAAATTTAAACCATTTTTTGTCAGGTCACATTTAAGGCCACGAGAGGTCAGAACATGCCGTCATAGGGATAACATGTAAATTTAGTTTTTCGGCCATTATATCTCAACAAGTAAAGATAGAGCAAAACGACTCAAACCATATGAATCCTCTCAGCAAGCCGAATCGAATGATATATAATTTGGCCTTGCTAGGTCAAATCAAGGATTTGAACTGACCTGAGGTCAGGTCAGGGTCAAATTATATAAAATGCATATGATTAGAACCGCAAAGCCAAGGCAAGTCTAATGCAGCTAAAATAAATGCTCTATCACCATCCGTTACTGAGTTATTCCGTAAAAACCATTTTTCCCATGTATTTCCAAAGGAGAGGTCATGCCTCGTACCTGACTTTAGGTCATGGAAACCAAAAATACCGGAATATATTTTAAAGACCTCGGTGGGGCATTATGTGATATGAGTCTCAATCGGATAAGTTCACCCTGCCCGACTTATGCTATCTCAAACTTTTTTTGAGGTCGGGTCACTTGACCTGTACTGGTGACCTGACCTGAGATGACCTAACCTTTAAATGTTCACAGAAGTTGTAAAAATGATGAGGGAAAAGGTATGTCAAGTACGGCGGCGCTACGCGCCGCCGTTTTTCTGCTATCTCCGAAAAACCCGAGGGGGGGCGGGTAGCCGCCCCCCCTCGTCAATGCGCGTGTTAAGCCAATTTCATGTCAGGTCAGGTCACATGGCAATGTTAAATGAACTGGTCTAGAAAGAATCCAAGTGGCACCAGTGAAAACCGGTTTAACACACGCACTATAGAGAGGAATATGACACGAACTTTCGCGGAAGGGGTACCTGGTAGCCCCCTCCCGAGCTTTCAAAAGCCAAAAGACACGCCCGTTCGAGGGGTGTAGGGGCTATGGTGATCTACATTATAGCCAAATTTCTTTGATCTAGGTTAATATATTTAACACGCGCATTGACGGGGGCGGGTACCGCCCCCTCGGGTTTTTCAGAGACAGCAGAAAAACGGCGGCGCGCAGCGCCGCCGTACTTGACATACCCTTTCCCTCATCATTTTGCAACTTCGTGAAAATTTTAAGGATAGGTCATCTCAGGTCAGGTCACCAGTACAGGTCAAGTGACCCGACCTCAAAAAAGTTTAAGATAGCATACGTCGGAGCAGGGTGAACTTATCCAATTGAAACTCATATCACATAATGGGCTCACCGAGTTCTCAAAATATGTTCCGGTATTTTGATATCGATGACCTAAGGTCAGGTACGAAGCATGACCTCTCCATTGGTAATACATGAAATATGGCTTTACTGAATAACTCAGTAACAGATGGTGATAGAGCGTTTATTTTAGCTTCATTAGACTGCCTTGGATTTGCGGTTCTAATGATATGCATTTTATATAATTTGACCCTGACCTGACTCAGGTCAGGCAAATCTTTGATTTGACCTAGCAAGGTCAAATCATATATCATTCGATTTGGCTTGCTACGAGGATTCATATAGTTTAAGTCGTTTTGCTCTATCTTTACTTGTTCAGATGTAATGGCCGAAAAACTTAATTTAATGTTATCCCTATGACGGCATGTGACGGCATGTTTTTGACCTCTGGTGACCTTAAATGTGACCTGACAAAAAATGGTTCAAATATTTTCGATGGAGAAGCGGATGGGCTACCCAACACCGTTTACCGTTTTTTGCTAGCTACCTTGGTTCTCGAGATCTTAGGGGGCGGGTACCCGCCTCCCCTCGTCAATCCGAAGATGGCTCAGACCCCCGTCAATGCGCGTGTTAAAGTCAAACGAGGTCATAAAGACAAACTCTTGACGATGCTGGAAACCCAGTGAACAAATGTCGTGATTGTGCGCAGGGGTGTCGCCACAGAATTTCGACAGGGGGGTGGGGGACGGACCCCGGATTGGTGATTACCGATGGGGAATGACAGATTTTGATCACATAGGCTGTCTTTGTAAACGGTAACGACGATGCACAGCAATACGTTGACATAGAGGAAAATGTGTGTTTGGTTTGTCCACGTAGGTAATATGGATAAAATGCAAAAAACCTGGATTGAGTCTAAAAATTTAGGGAGGATGTCCCTATTGGTTCATGAGTGGAGGATGCGTCCCCCCACCCCTCGCTTTGGATGCGCATTCTTAAGCGTAAAAAGTCAGGAGTACCCTATGTGTGAACCAGGGTCACAGAGAAGCGGTCCGAAAAACGGCTTCTAAATTTTGGGGCAAAGATCGTTCAAGGTCATTGATCTATGACGTCACAATACTGGTAATATTTTCCTTATATTGTACATTATAACGAGAACTATGGCAGCCTTTGGTCGGAAAATGAGGAGCGACCTTGACCAGTAACATTTGACCTTTGACCTTAACCTTTCAATTGAATCATTTCAATCCCATTCTTGTCAGGGGAGGATTTTGCCCACCCCTCATGTTTTCACAGAAAGTCCCCAAAAACGATTCGATATAAAAAAAACATAGATCTGACCTTGATTGCCTATAAGTAAAACAATATCGGCCAATTTAAACAAAAAAATATCCAATCAATGCGAAGTTAAATTCTCTCAAATGTGGCTGTGTAGCATTTTTTGGCTGCGAACAGTTATCCGGCCATCTCAGAGAAGTAGAGGGGGCTCCGAGGCCTCCTCCAGTGTGGGTATTAATCTATTGATCTGATAGTCATTAGTCATGAACGTATTAATGCCACCGGCTATCACAGTATGTGGTAAAGCGATTTTTTATCCTGCTGACCTAGGTTCCTGTACGGGCCACGATGACCTCCCCACTGTGAATCTTCGGGAAATTTTGAAATTTCTAAATATTAGTACATACGTCTCATATAAGCTTTAAAATTTCAGCATCAAGTGTTCGTAGCCCATTGTTCATTCCCGAGGTTAAAGCTGACAAATTTGACTCGTCAACTTTAACAGGTCATTTGAGGTCAAACGAGCAATGCTAGATAATTCACCAGATGACTTTTGACTAAGCAAAGACCGGATAACCCATCAGGTGTGCAACAAATCCTGTCGTGTTGGCGCAGATACTCGCATCCTGGGAGGGCTGGGTGGGAGACGACATTTCAGGGGGCGCCATTGACCTTTCAGGAGGAGGGAGTGCATTGACGCTTTTAGGGGCTCCGAGGGTAGATGTGGAGGCAAGTGTCCCCCCTCACCTCCTGCATCCGCCTATTATTGCCTCTCAGGCTCTACAGATAGTCTCGAAATCGAGCATGCTTCATATTTTATACTTGATGTAGGAGGTAGAAAAATATACTAAAACATACACTGATACTGGAGGTAGAAAAATATACTAAAATTCGCCATTTTCAGGAGCCTGCAGCGCTCTAGCCTTTCACCTGACCTAAAAATGGCTACAACTGCAATGCAAGAGTCTTTGTATTGCTTTCGCATAGAGTTGAGAAAACGTTCAAGCTATTCTAGTTTCTGAGATTAACGAGTGCAGTGAGGATGCCTCATTTCAGCAGTTTTGACCTGTTTTGATCTCTAATGACACCAATTGGATTACAAATATCAAAATCAACTTCGATTGCGCTTCGGATGAATTTTTTCCCGGGTCTTCCCAGACGTCTTAGTTTTTTAGTTAGAAGGTGACGGTGTTTTTACCGTTAAAAGAGGGTCTGAAGCTGACATAGAGTTCACCCATTTTGGTTTCACAACAAATTAGATATGCAGATATGACACTGACTTCATAGTAGAACTACAGGCAGTGTAAGAAGCTATCTCAATTCCCTTCATCTTCTCCGGCTTACTAAGCACGAAATATGCATTCACAGACTAGACTCTATAGGTCTAGAATCCATAAGTGTCGCCACCGGCAAAAAAGTGGGGGGGGCAGCCAAACTTCAACCTGATGCTGACAGAAAACTTTCAACGTCAGGACCAAAAACTGTTCGAATTTGGGCTCTTCGTTGCCTCCCTCAGCGGCTGGATATAAGAATGTCCGGTTTTCTCTCATTTTGACTGAGATCAGGAAATTTTTGGCCAAAAAGTGGGGGCCAGGCCCCCCTGGCCCCCCTTTTCCGACGCGTATGCTAGAATCCCATTTTTAAAGAAGCTCTTGTTCCGGAAGAAACGAAGCCAGGATTCTTGTTCGTCATGGACGGAGTTTGTTATGTTGCACATGTTAATCGCCCATAGCCCACTGCACCCCTGGAACACGGTCTGGCTGATCGCCACAATGGCTTTGCATATAATGTGCCTACGGATAAATGACACCTTACGGTGGGATTGCATGCTGCAATGGTGTTTATCGCGGCGTAATTTGACGTTGCATATGACGGAGAGAGTGCGCCGTCACGGAGTGGGGAGGAGGGAAAGGGTAAACGAGCGTCCGCTTCCTGGCGCCCTCTGTAACCGGCTTCCACCCAAACAGCACTAGCGCTGCCAAACGAAGGTCTGTTTTGTAAGAATTTGCCTCAAGATTCTTACATCATCTTCTTTGACCAGCCTTCTCTCTGAAATAATGTTTTTTTATTTATACAGGTATATGACGTATTGATCTGCCTTCGGCTCAGATCCAACGAAATTATTCCAATTTTGATCGATTATATTTCAAAGTGACGGCTTGAGGATTTCCCCTCTCCTGAAATACCGGCATCTACTGGTCTGATTAAAAGAAAATTGTACTGAAACTTGGTAAATATGAAACCGTCCAAATTGGAATACAAGAGAGTCGGCAAGAGTGGTAAAACCAGTTGATGACCTGCTCAGAAAGTGTTAAGCTTTCTGGGTATTTGTCATAATCTCAATATTGAGCCTAGGTAGGTTATGCAAGCCAATCAGCCAAATTTTCCGATACATAGGCGGATCAAGGATTGCCAATCGGGGAGGGGGGCACCTTTCGGGGGAGGCGTTACCCGCACCAGGGGGTGCCACTTTTGACCGGCAAAACCTATCAGGAGGGCGTAAAATCCTATCGGTGGGCACCGATTTTCGCATCATGGGGGTGGAGGTGGGAAGCGACATTCAGGGGCACCATCAACCTTTCAGGGGGGCGCTGTGACCATTTCAGGGTGCGCTGAGGGTCGATGGAGGGGGCACCTGCCCCCTTTGACCCCTCTGGATCCGCGTACGTTCCAATAATGGGATTGAACTAGAAAACCTCGCTCTTCTCGGGCAGCTATAGGGCAACTAAAAACTCGTAATGAAAACAATTCCAAAGCACTTGAAATCAAGGCTGCCAGCTTGACTCTTTTGGAGTCAGCATTTCTTAATTTGGCTTCTATTTTATCTTCATTCACCTAATTATACTCTTCACCTTTTCTTTGTAATCAAACTTGTTCTTGAATTTTCAAGCTGTTGGCTCAAAGCAATTTTTGTTAGCCCTTGCTATGAGCTGGACCCTCTGTAGTCATTTTCAATTGAATGCCAAGCATGGAGGCCAGTGACAACAGAAGTGACGCAGGTGGTGAAGCCGACTGACGCGGGATGAGCCAGCTTCGCCAATCATCACTAGCTTCTTGAAGGCGCACAAATGCCTCGCGCTGTAACTCTAGATAATTTTTGTTCAGAAATGATTAACACCCGCCCCGGTGAGCCTCCGAGTCACCTTCGCCATGGTAGGGGTGTTCAAACCCCCCTCGAACTCGGCTCCTATGCGAGATAGCGAAGAAAAAACGCTAACGCTGGTGGATAGCCCATACAAATCAATGAAGAAACTATATGAGTCACTTTTTTGGCTCAGGTCAGTATTGAGTTCAGGGCAGGTCAAAGAAGGTTGCATGTTAGAGTATAGTTTTTGGGGCTAATAGAATTAAGTTAGAATAAATTTTAGGCACCATTTGCTTCATCTCGTGACGGAAAATCGAATGATGCGCAATATGACTATACTAGGTCAAAACGCAAAAAATGATCTGACCTCAGGTCAGGTCAAGGTCACTTTCTGATCTAGCATAGTCAATATGCACATCAATCGACTCGCAATAACAATCCAAACGTGATTGTATCAAAGTAAAAGCTTTATTGTCATTTTCTGCAAAGCTATAGACCTAAGTCCAAAAACCTGCTTAAGTATAACAAATGACCTCTCAGAGGTCACAGCTCAAAAATAACAACATTAACCTGGAAAGGGGCCTAGGACACTACCATTTGGAGAGTATGAAGGTATTCGATGAAGGTATTCAGCTGCATCTACACAAATACAACCCAATTCCTGTTTTCCCCATGTATTTCCAATGGAGAGGTCATGATCCGTACCTGACCTTAGGTCATCGATATGAAAAATCCCGGAATACATTTTGTAGTACCCGGTGGGCCCATTATGTGGAATAGGTTTGAATTAAATACATTCACCCATTTCTTACTTATGCCACCTTATACATTTTGAGAGGTGAGGTAACTTGACCTACACTGGTGACCTGACCTTGAGATGACTCAACCTTAAAAGTTTGGATAAAATTGATTAGGAATAAGGTGTTCCTAGTACGGTGGCGCTTCGCGCCGCCGTTTTTTTCTCGTGCCGCCAGAAAAAAACCCGAGGACGGGGTATTTAAACACCCTCCCACCGGGGCTAGGGTTAATCCATGCCTTTCTCGCATTGATGAACTTCGGTCGACAGAAGGCATGCCAGTTGAGATTATAAAATTTGATGCAGACGATCTATCAGACAAAGTTCTTCCTCTTCGATGGTTTACCGAAACATTTCAAAATAGTTATAAGTCAGAAAAGAGTTCGAACACTCTTCAAGTTATCCTCAAAACTTTTTTGGTAAAATTAGAGGAAAAACTTTCATATGGGACCGGTTGGCCTAATGGTTTCATTGCCTGTCTTTAAATCGGGCAGCATGGACTAAGGTGTTTTTCCCTCGGCGGGAAACTGCCTTCCATGTCCGATCTGACCCGGTGGAGAGGATCCTTAAAACACCCGCGCCAATACTGCCTGTAACTGGGCAAATGTGTATGTTGAGATTGGCCCTAATAAAAGAAAATCAAAACAAAGAAGAAATGAAATAAAACACGAAATATATTCAGTCTGCACCCTACAAAACTTGTTTTGTTGCATCGTAGAACATAATCATAGAAACAGGACTTTTTGGGAGTACCAACAAAACACCAAAACCAGTGCAGTAAATCGTGTCAAGTTATTAGTTATAGGCAGGGGCGTAGGAACGGTTTGAAAAGTGGGGGGCCAACCTTAGAGGGGGCCCACCTCAAGGGGGGCCCCAGTCCACGGGGGGCCCATAATTATAAAAAAAACATTAGTTAGCTCGTTTGGTGTCAATAAGGCACGCATGCTCACAAGGATGTCAATATATGGAAAATTGAGAAATTAAATTTTGCCCTATGATTTTGAGTTGCACCTATTTGATACCAAATCATAGTAAAACGCCAAAAAAAACATTTTTGTTTCTTTAGACCCATTTCAAATACGAAATACATTTTTAAGCTTTTTTGGAGGATTTCAATCATTTTTTACCGCGAGCGCGTTTTTTATATTTACAGATGTTTAGGCCCTTTTTCTTTTTTTCTTCTTTTTTAAATTTAAATATGCTTATGAACAAAGGGCATCCTCCTACCTCCAGCATTAAATTAGGTATCTCCTTGGACATCACGCAAGACCATAAGCAGGCTTGTAACGTTTGCATGGTGTCCAAGGATACTTAGCCATTGGGCAAAACATGGGACAATTTTGTTACTGAAACAAATTGGCGCGGCTAAGTACACATCACATCTACAAAACTTTTCATCACATTTACAAAATTAGGAACTGTTTCGAAAACTACAGACAATGCTTTGATACCAAATACCCTCATTTCGCTATGCCTAATCAACTTGTATTTTCTTATTCAATGACGAAAATGGGAACATTTATTTATGTTATTACAGATCTCTTCTTGCCATCATTAGAGATTGATTTAGGTGAAGCCTGATCACAATAACTACGCCTAGCTATATTTCGATGCCTAAAATGCAGAGTTTCAGCATGACTGCAAGTGCAATGTAGGTACTTGATGGCCAGCTTTGTGATGCCGGGGAGGTGTGGGAATGGTGTTATAGTGGTTAGCAGCCTTGCTTTCCACGCGACCAACTCGGGTTTAAGGCACGGCAGATTCCTTGTGCAAGGAGCGATTTGACTCCCAAGAAACCCCCTCCAACAGGGAAAGAGTTGGCGACGCCATATAACCCTGGCATCGAAAGACGTCGCGCCTTTCGATGGCTCAGGGACGACTGTTGCTCGGCATTTGGTGCGGGTTCTGTGTCCGATTCGTATTTTGTGTTGGGATTGGGATGGAGTTTGATTGGGCCCAGTTCTCGGGACTCATTTGGCAACACTCGGGTAGTAGGTGCCTTGACTTTTTACGAAGCGCTCCTCCTCCAGGGGGCTTGCAGGCAGCGTACTACCGAACTTGAACGTTCCCTGACAAGCTATCGGGTCCGTTTGGGTTTCTTGTTCTATATTACAGTTGCTGATAGTTGTATATTCGTTGCGGGGCCCACCTCAAAGGGGGGGGCAGTATCTCCCTGACCCCCGGTCCGCTAAATTATCTCGGAGGGCCCCAAGGTCCAGACCATGGCTCAGGAACCCAGATCAGTCAGCTCAAGGGCCTAGACCAGTGCATTAGCCTCGGGACCAGTTTATCAAGGGACCCTACATAAGCACAGGACCCCTAGAAGCTCATCACAGGGGAGTTCCAGATTCTGCACAGGGTGCCAGATTAGCTTAGGGGCCCGGTTCAGCTCGGAGGTCCCCAGGTCGACTTATGTAGGGTCTCAAAACAGCTCAAGGGACTTGTTCAAGCTCACGGAGCCCAGCTTAGCTCAATGATGCTAGAACAGTTCAGGGCCCCCATACCAGATCAGAGGCCCCAGTTAAGCACAGCGGTACCCAGATTAGCTCAGGGCCCCAGCTAGGCTTAGGGGGTCCCAGGGTGGCTGATATAGTCTCAGAACACAGTGGCGTAGCCAGGATTCAACCAAGGAGGGGTCCGACTACCGTCGTGGGGCCCCAGGCCGGGGGTCCCCTTAGTAACCGGGCCCATCTCCTATATCTTTTGTATAGTATTTTAACATTATAACATTCACACGAAGGAAATTTCGTTGTGCCTTTTTAAGCATTCATTCATATTTTGTTTATAGCTTGGTTTTTTTCGATCTGACCAAGTGTTGGTAAACTAAGGTCACCAAATATTAAGGATGACCCATACCTTATATGGTAGCGTGGCTATAATAACAGCTTTGAGCCATATTTCGGGAAGTTCAATGTTGATGCGCGCATGATGTTAAACCTGAGTCTACCTCAATTCACTCGGGTAATCAGACATGAAGTTATTGGAGGTCAGTCGTTTTGAGTACGAAGAAATGATCTTCTACGGGAAATGATTAGCAATTATATCCCGGTGTCGAGTCCATGGACTCTTAATCAGGTCAGCTTAATTTCCAAAGAAACGAAATCATCATCATCATTAGTGGAGTTTAGGGGCGCGTCGACAGCGACGGTCATTTTGCGCCCATATCTATGTCCTTGTTCTTAGTTTAAAAGCAAGCGGCATCGGGGAGCAGCGTCGGCAACGACATCTAAAACACCAAAAATGGTATGTAAAACATCGGCTTAGCCCCTGCACATACACACCGGTAGGTCGAAAGTGAGTGAGATTATGCGCGAACAGAGATACAAACATTTTTCAGAAGTAAAACGTAGAGACACGGAACATAAAACACGAACATAGGTTCCCTAAATCGTTTCGGCACTAGGTGTCTACTGCTCACACGGTGTGACCACCTGGAGAGTATATGACGTTAAAATTCACACTGTTCAAGAATAAGACGATGTCGCAGATATCTACCGATCGGGATTCTCCACAGAGCGCCTCCATAGTAGGGGCACCGGGCAGATAACGAGCTCTTTCGATCTCGTAATCGCGACATTCAATCAGCACATGCCTGGTCGTCAGTCGGTCACCGCAACGTTGACACGTCGGCGGGCCGTCACCGCCAAGGTGGTGTGAGTGTGTGGCGTGCGTATGACCAATGCGCAGCCTGGTCAGAATCACCTCGTCCCTCCTACAGCCAGCACCTTCCGACTGCCATATCCCTATTTTGGGTTTCAGTGCCCGCAACTTGGAGCCTTTCGGGTCTTCGTCCCAGGTGCGCTGGCATATTTCGTTAACATGATCACCAATATTTTGGTAAAAATCCGAGAACGGCACACCTAAGCCAGTCGGTACGACACCTTGGGATGCAGCTTTTGCACACCTGTCAGCACGTTCATTTCCAGGTATCCCCACATGGCTAGGCACCCAAGCAATTGTGACGCTTTTCCTATGGCAGTGTGCTCTGTAGAGTCTGAGTCTAATAAGTTCTAAAACATGAAGATGTTGGGTGAGTTTCGAACGCACTCAGCGCTTGTAGCGATGAAAGCGAATCTGAGAAGATTACGTGGCGGCGTGTTTTAGAACGTAAAATGTAGTCCATGCAACGAAATAAAGCGTACAGTTCGGCAGTAAAAACCGATGCACTCCCAGGTAATGTGAATCAAAGAAACGAAAAGAACGAATAAAAGATACAAGGGATATGGTAGTGTGTCCCGAACGTTACATAACCTCTATTCCGTCGACAGATCCTGTTGAGATCCAGTTACTTGCTATCTTGTAAACGAGCAAATTACCAAGACAAAAGGCGCCCAAGATATCTATCGCCTTGGCTCACTCTGTTATTGTTATTTTCAACCTTTCATACCTATTTTTCTTTTTGGGATTATGCTCATCAATTTCTGTCATTACCCTTGTTTGTCTGGTTTCCTACGAAAATGTTGGAAAGTTGTTTATTTCAGAATATTTAGGAATGTAGTTATTGGTGTTAAGCTAATATATTAAAAATTGACTAAAGTGCCCAATTCCCTGTTCGATTTGCTCTTATGGTAAAATTAGATTAATTTTTGCCTTTCCTTCGATAATGGTGCCTGATCGACATGTTTCAATTTGTGCTTTTTTAGTACGCAATAGGGGTAGGTACATTTTTTTCCGAGGCATATGATTTTGAAATTTTTTATTTGAGCTCTGGGGCCACCTAAGACCAACACTTGGCGGCGCTCACAAAGCTAATTTTCGGCCGCTCTCCCGATTAGATCTCAGTGGGTCTCGGAGACCGATTCACGGCGCCTCTTGATCAAAACTGGGGGCTCCTGAGAATCTCGGGGCTCCTGAGATTAGTTATCGGCAGCACCTCTGAGACTAATTATTGGTCCCCCCAGATTTGCTCTGGAGGGGGGCTGAGACTGAGTATCGTGGTCATCCAGATTAGCTATTGGGGTCCCCTGAGGCTGTCTTTGGGGTGGGGGAGGGTAGCTGGGAATGACTTCCGACAGCCCTCTGAGACTTACTCTAAGGCGCACCTGAGACAAACACCGGGGGGGGGTGGAATCACCTCTGAGACTGAGTCTTTGGCGTTCCTGAGACTGACTCGGAGGCTACAGATTAGCTCTCGCGGGCCTAAGGCTAACTCCGGGCCCGTGAGACCAAAACTCAGGAGCACCTCTGGAAATTACTCTCAGAACCCCGAGATTAACTCTCAGATGTCTCTGAGACTGACAACCGGGAGCCCTCTGAGACTAACTTTTGGGTGCTCCCTGAGATTGACTCTCGGGGCCGCTTATACCAAAACTCGGGGGGGGCACAGCCTGAGGCTAAATCTCGAGGGCTCCCAAAATTACCCCTCTGGGGCCCCCTGAAACCAGCACTCTGCGGATCAAATTAGACTAACTCTCGGACCCCCGGATTAACTCTCGGGGCCACCTGAAACTAAATATTGACTCCTGAGAGAGAAGCCCGTGAGACTATGAGGGCCCCCTGAGACCGACTCTTGGGGTGCTCTGAGACTGACTCTTGGGGTTCTCTGAGACAGACTCTCAGGGGGACCCGAGACTGAATCTCGGGGTCCCCTAAGACAGACTCTTGGGGTCCCCTTGACCGACTCTTGGGGTTCTCTGAGACTGACTCTCAGGCCCCCCCTGAAATAGA